>WOXC01003883.1:0-313760 GCA_011680675.1 Gymnobelideus leadbeateri
ACACACATATATATATATATATATATACACACACACACACTTTTATTCCCTTCAACTCTTCTCATACTGAGAAAAGTTTCATAAATTACAATTATTGTTTTTCCATGTAGGAATGTAAGTAGTTCAACTTTGAAAAGTTCTTTATGATTTCTTTCCCCTGTTAACCTTCTCATGCTTCTCTTGCTTCTTGTATCTGAATGTCAAATTTTCTATTGAAATCTGTTTTTTTTTTTCCATCAAGAATGCTTGAAAGTCATCTATTCCATTGGTTGACCATATTTTCCCCTGAAACATGATACTCAGTTTTGCTGGGTAGGTGATTCTTGGTTTTAATCCCAGCTCCATTGCCCTCTGGAATATCATATTCCATGCCCTTTGATCCCTCCGTGTAGAATCTTCTAGATCCTGTGTTATTGTGATTGTGTTTCCACAATATTGAAATTGTTTCTTCCTGGCTGCTTGTAATATTTTCTCCTTGATCTGGGAACTCTGGAAACTGGCTATAATATTTTTAGGATTACTCTTTTTGGGATGTTTTCCAGGAGGTGATAGGAGGATTCTTTCAACCTCTATTTTTCCCTCTGGTTCTAAAACATCAGGGCAATTTTCCTTGAGAATTTCTTGGAAGGATGGTTTCTAGGTTCTTTTTTTTTATCATGGCTTTCAGGTAATCCAATATTTTTTTAAATTATCTCTCCTGAATGTATTTTCCAGGTCAGTGGTTTTCCCAAGGAGATCTTTCACATTTCCTTCTATTCTTTCATTTATTTCGATCTGTTTAATAGTATCTTGATTTCTCATAATGTCACTAGCTTCCATTTGCTCCAATCTAATTCTGAAGGAATGATTCTCTTCAGTGAGCTTTTGAGATTCTTTTTCCATCTGGCAAATTCGGCTTTTGAAGGCATTCTTCTCATTGACTTTTTGAGCCTCTTTTGCCATTTGAGGTAGTCTATTTTTAAGGTGTTATTTTTTTCAGTCAGGTTGTTGACTCTCATTTCATATTTTTCTTGCATCATTCTCATTTCTCTTCCCATTTTTCCCTCCACTGCTCTTATTTAGTCTTCAAAATCCTTCTTAAGCTCCTCTATGTAACCAGCTCATACTTTTCTTGGAAGCTTCTGGTGCAGGAGGAGACTTTGTTGTCTTCCTCCTGGTCCATGCCCCAATCTTTTTCATCCCCCAAAAAGGAATCCAGAGTCAGACTACTGTGCTAGCCTTGCTTCCCTTGTTTGCTGATGTTGCCACTCAATTACTTGACTTTTGAGCTTTTTGCCACTCTGCTACCAGAGCAGAGAGCTTTATCCCAATTACTGGGGTTTTCTCAGATGCTGGAGCTATTAGTTGGCTGCCCTCTCTGAAGTGTCCACATGTTCTGACATACTGGTCACCACCCCAGGACCTCCACACCAGACAGTGATCCAGATCCAAGCAGGTTAAAGCAAGAGTGATTATCCCTCAGACTGGTGACTTGGTCCCCCTACAACTTGCAAGCCAGGAGCTCTGAATCAGCCACGTGGAAGTCGCTGGATAGCCGCCACACCTCAGCTGCTTGTCCCTCCAGGGGCCAAAGGCCTGACCACACTCCCAAACTCCCAGGTCCCAAAGTCCACACTGCACTGACCTCTCACTTTGTCTTTAGCATCTATGGGTTGATAATTCTGGAAACTGCCATAGCTGCTGGTGATCTGAAGTCTCTCCAGGCAGGAGCTGGTTGTGGCTGCCCTGAGGCTAAAACCTCAGGCTTACAAGGGGATGTGCTCAGCTCCCAGAGCACTGTGCTGGCTCTTTCCTGCCAGCCTGCTGGACTGTCTTCAGTGGGAAGTTAGCTTCTCCATGTCATTTTGTGAGTTCTGTAGCTCCAAAGTTTGTTTAGAATCATTTTTACATGAATGGGAGGAAGTAGAAGTAGGAGCCCTGCAGAAGTCCTGTTTCTACTCTGCCATCTTGACTCCACCCCCCAACAATATTCAAAAGAAGAAATCATAGTACTCTATAATCAAATGAAAAAAATACTCTGAATTTTTATTGATTAAAGAAACATAAATCAAAACAATTCTAAGGTATTACCACATGCCTACTACATAAGCTGATATGTCAAAAAAGGAAAGGGTTAAATGTTGAAGGAGATATGGAAAAATTGAGACATTAGTGCATTTTTGGTGGAGTTGTGAACTGATCCAACCATTCTGGAGAGCAATTTGGAACTAATCCCTTTGGGCCTATTAAAACTGTGCAAACCCTTTGACCAAGCAATACCACTACTAGATCTGTATCCCAAAGAGATGAAAGGAAAAAGAAACAGACCTATATATACAAATATATTTATATCAGGTCTTTATGTGGTAGCAAAGAATTAGAAATTGAGGAGTTGTCTATCATTTGAGGAATGACTGAACAAGGTGTGATGTCTGATTTTAACGAAATTTTGCTATAAGAAATGATGACCAGAATCATTTCAGGGAAAAAAGAAAACAACTGCCTATTGCTAAGTGAATTGGGAAGAACCAGGAGATCATTATACATAGTAACAATAATATTGGATAATAATCAACTGTGAATGACTTGGTTATTCTAAGCAGAATACAATGATTACAGGACAATTCCAAAGTACTTAAAGAAAAATGCTATTCACCTCCAGAAAAACAAATTTGAGTTTGATTTCAGATCAAAGGATAGGTTTTATAAACTTTCTTTTTCTTCCTTTTTTTTGGGGGGGGAGTGGGGAGAAAGAATGGTTCTCTGCTTTCTTTCACAATGTGGCTAATATGGAAATATATTTTGCTTGACTTCACATGTATAATATACATACAATCATCTGCCTTCTGAAGGAGGAGGTAAGGGACGGGAAAAGGGAGGAAATGTGGGACTCAAACTTTAAAAGGAAACTGATGTTAAAAAATTTACATGTAATTGAGAAATATTTAATGAAATAAATAAATAAATGTGTGTGTGTGTGTGTGTGTGCGTGTGTGTGTGTGTAGATAAAGAGTAGCTGCTCCTGAAGAAGAAATGAATACCTATTTCCTCTTCTTTTCAGGAGTTTTGAGGTCTCGGAATGAATGAAGTCAGGGACTGAGAAGCCAAACATGGTCATATGGTCAATATGAAACCTGCAAAGAGAAGTATTTTTGTTGTTTAGTTAAATCTATTCCACAATAAAGTCATTTCAATGATGGGAGATGTGCCTTTTTATTTTCTTCATTTCTTAAAAAGATTGTCATTTACTTAGTAAGTATAGAATCCCATGCTTTAGAAGTCTTCATGAATTGTTGTGGTCAAAAACAACAACAAATAATAATTATTAATATTCCCTGTTTTGTTTTGTTTTGTTTTGTTTTTTTACTAAACTACTGCAAATTTAACTAGATTTCACCTTATATCATGGACAGTTTGTTGCATGACCCAAAGTAAAAAAAAAAAAAAAAACACTTAACTTGGTAGATCTGCCCCAGAAATTGTGTTTCATTGACATTATTAGAATTGCAGTCACATCAAAGTTAGATGTCAGAGTAGGATTTTAGGGGAGGCAGTCTCCATCAACCAACATAACTCAATGAACACTCTTTTCCCCCTCTAAAGGTGAAATGTTATACCAATCATTTTTTCAGTCAAAAGTTGCTCATATCTGAAAAGAATAAAAGCAAGAAAAATGCTGACCAATATGTTTTATTTCTATTTTAAAGTAATTTTTCCAAGGCAAAACTAGAAAACCCAGGTCTCTAAACACTATCCTTTCCCTTAAACTTCCCATTTCACTCATTTAAATTGGTATACTGTTGTGACCTTTGGTATTTTCATCTACATGCTATCTCTCAATTCAATCTCACTTTTCCCTTTCCTTAATGGATAAACGGTGGGAATAACTATAACTCTTGCATTAGAGTATGCTTCCTAACTAAAAAAGCTAGGTCCACTTTGAGGATTTCATATTTATCTGATTCAATGTGCCTCCATGGGTCAACCTGGGTACTTCATTTTCTGATCCTCCACAAGAGTGAAAACTAACTCTCCTAAAAAAAAAACTCATATTAACACCACTTTAAAATATACTATTATTTATATAGAAAAAGCACCAAAGAACTCTCACCCAATCCTATGGGGAATGAATGTCTCTTCCATGCCACTATACCATGCTTCCCACTGGATACATCCTCTTGGCTTAAATTTCTACAAGCCTGGTGAGGCCACAGAAAGTTAGAAGTCCTGAATTCTCTGTTCCATGTCTGTGGTCTGCCATGAGTCACTTTTTTACTGGCAGCTCTTTTTTTGTTGCTCCCAGTCAGGGCTCTATTACTCCTATTATGCTTCTGGTAAGCTTCTGGGTGCCACTTTTTGTCCTTGTGACTGTCCTTTGCTTTGCTTGAATGATCCCTAAGTATTCTCCAGCAGATATTCCCAGTCTTCTCCAAGGGCTAGTTCTCAAGTACTGGGTCTATGAAGTGATTAAACTTCAGCCTCAGCTGCTGATGTAATCAGTTGTTCCTGCTCCTGGCAAATTTAAGCCTTGCTTTTTTATACCAGGGACTACCATCCACACAAAATACCTAATCAAGCAGGAATGTGCTAGACAGCTCTAACTTGGAGCAGATTTGTTAAATAAGTCTGAGAACATTTACAACTGTAAAGCAGATAAATGCTATAAACTGGGACTTGATTTATTGTTTTGTTAATTTCTAGGCTTAAAAAATTGATAAAGATGTTAATTAAATTAAATATGTTCATTTGTAATTTTAATTAATTTTTAATTTGACCATAATGAAATGTTAATAATTAATTACATTTAAGAGTGTTTCAAGGGTACTTTTTTTTTTTTTGAGAGTACTTTGTTGAAACATTTTGTCAGCACACCACTACTGTTAAGTCACAGTGGGAATGTTGTTCCTCTAATCAAACAAATTAAATGGAGACCAATTTCCTCTTCTAGGCTACCCCCAAAGTGAATATTTTTTACTTCTTCCCTCATTGCCTGGATGGTGTCCCTCCAGCTCCCACTGGCACCTCCCGATAAGCTTTTTGGCTTTTGGAAAGCCTTTCCTGCTATCTTTTTATTTGTCTTCTTCCAGGGCAGCTGGGCTTGATTATTCAAATTATTGGGCTACTTCTAAGAAGTCCTTAATAAATGTTTGTTGATTGACTAACAAACCAAGGTTTCTCTCAATTCTCTATATTCAGCATTTCTTAGGTTGAAATATTCCACTACATTCATATAACCAATTAATTCAGACAGTCCTTAATTAGAGACAGCTGATACTGAAATGGATAGAATGCAGGGTCTGGAGTCAGGAGAACCTGAGTTCAAATGCCACCTCATTACTAGCTATGTAACCTTAGACAAATAACCTCTATTTGCCTCAGCTTCTTCATCCCTAAAATAAGAATAACGATAGCACCTACCTCCTGGACTTGTTTTAAGGATCGAGAGAGATAATATTTGCACCAGCATATAGCAGTGTCAGAGGAGAGAAAATATATGAAAGATGTTATGAAAGTAAATCAATATAACTTGGTAGAGATAGCATATGGGGATACAGAGGGAGTAAAGATTTGAGGATAACATTGAGGTTGTGAGCCTAAGTAACATTGAGGATGGTAATTGAAAGAACAGTGATATCAAACTCAAATAGAAATGAGGGCCACTATTCCATATATAAGGGGCCACGTGGGCTGCATATTGACTTAGTTTTAAAATGGAATTATCTGTGTCTCATGATATTTTGGTTAATTTTGTCAAATACCTCCCGATTACATTTTAATCTGGTTGAGACACACTCTGAGTGTAACTTTGCCCAGTAATAGGGAAGTTGGAAACAGGTCAGGGCTTGAAGGCAAAGATAATCCATTCAGCTTTAGACATATTAAGTTTGAATTCAGTTTTGGATATCCAGTTTAAGATTTCTAATAAGCAGTTGGAGTTGCAAGACTAGGTGTCAAGGGAGAGGTTAGTCAGGTAAATAGAACTAAGAATCATGTACATAGAAATGGTCATTGAATCCATGGCATCAAATGAGATCACCAAGCAAAATAACATATAGAGAGAAGGGAAGAAAGTCCAGAAGAGAACCTTGGGGGAGAATTAGATTTTGTGGGCAAGATGTAGCATAAAGATGTAGCAAAGGAAAATAAGGAATGGTCAGACAGGAAAAGAAAGATCAATGTCACATCATCCTAGAAAGAATAAGGAGAAAAGGGTGATCAGTAGTATCAAACGTTGTAGAGATAGCAAGAAGAGGGAGAATATCGAAAAAGCCATTAGATTCGACAAGAGATAACAGTGGTAGTTGAATGCTGAGGACTTCCCTTGTGTATTACTAAAATTGTTTAAGTTCTTTATCCTCTGTAATAGACAGTGTGTAATCATCTTGTAATCATCTTCTTCATGGTGGTCCATTTTTTTAGCTTATTCTGAGCATTTCAAGATTGTGAAGTATATCATGAAAACACGCTTCCTGTGACCTTTAAGTGCAGGATAAAATCAAGTACTAGAACTCCTTTATTCCCTTTTCCAAGAAGTGTCTTTAACTACAGCTCTTTTATGTTTTCCAGGATCATTTATAATGACCATATCACTGGAGAATATGCTAACATTAAGAACACCCAAACTTAAATATTAATTATTCCATATATTGGCCCCTCCAACTAATGTGTTGTTTAGTTGTGAATCAAATGAGGTGAGAATATAAAGCACTTTACACACCTTAAAACATTCTACAAATGTTATTTTTTCATTGCTATTTTAACAAATTTTCTCTCATTTTTACTCATTTTTAAATGGTTTACTGTTTTTTTTTTATTAGAAACATTCACAGATCCCCCTCCATTCCATAATAGGTATCTTATAATAAAATAAAACAATTAAGAAAACCTAAATATACAATAATCTCATTTAGGTTGTATACAACATTCCACATCTATAGCACCCTTCCTGATTTTCAATTTTTTTTTATTAACAGGAATTTATTTTAAATCCCTTCCATTTCTCATCCCATGAGGGGGAAAAGGGAAAAGAAAAACAAAATTCTTACAACAAATATGCATAGTCAAGCAAAACAAATTCACTTATTGGCTGTACACATGTTCCTCTGGAATCATGAATGATCCTTATATGGATTATAGTTCTTACCACTTTCAAAATGTTTGTCTTTACAGTGGTGTTGTGGTAATTGTTTTGCTGTTCTGATAATTTCCTTTTTTATCAGATTTTTTATGTTTTTTATAATATTGATGGGATTTTTTAATCTTTGTTGTAATATCTCCTGGAGTAACAAAGGGGAAAGTATATTTTTGGAGATGAAATTGCTATAAACAAAGAGTGAGAAAAAATTTTAATGATTATTTTTTTAAAACACTCAAATAAAATTTCCATTGAATGTCACTGAATAAATGGGTGAAAAGAATGAACTAACAAATTAAATTAAAGGTAGCCATGTGTTCTTAGAGCCTTGGACCTGGAATCAGGAAGACTTTTTCATTAATTCAAATTTGGACTTAGACACTTACTAGCTGTGTGACCCTGAATAAGTCACTTAGCCCTTTTTGCCTCAGTTCTTTATCTGTAAAATGAGCTGGAGAAGGAAATAGCAAAGTACTCTAGTATCTCTGCCAAGAAAACCCCCAAACAGGATCATGAAAAGTCTGAAAACAACTTAACAACAAAAACCATGTGATTATTGACATCTTTTATTCTCCCCTTTTATATCTCTCTACCACCTCTAACCTCTCTACTGCATCACAGTGAAAATAGAAGATGGACTCATGGAATTAATGCCTGCCTTGTATTTTTTGTCTGCTTCATAGGTTGTGATAGCCAAAGACCATTTGTGGTTCAAGCTTCCAGCAATGGGCTTCTCTGTATTTGACTAAGCTGATCCTTAGACAGAAGAGAGTACTTGACTTAAAGCCTTTCCCACTTGGTAGAATTTGCCAGAGTTTGTCCTCTTCTGACAGTTTTTGAGAATTCAAGGTCAGCTCTGGATTATGTGGCATTAGGGTACGTCTTTTGTCCTACTCTGGGGTTCTTAAGGGCTAAGTTAGTGGAGTACAGCCTGGCTTTAAAATGGTTGAAGCCTCCAACCAGATACTGCACTTGCTAATTAAATGAACAAAAACAACTCCCCCCCCCCACCAAAGAAAAAATAGTAGGCTGCTATTTCAAATTCAAAATATCATGTATGCCTTTTCATTCAGAACAGCAAGGCTCCTGATTACCCTGGAAAGATAATCATCTCTCTTGAGATGTGTTTCACAAATGCTGTCTGTGGAAGCAGCAGCTCCTTCTGTGCCTTGCATGGGTCTTTTTTGTTTTTGACAAGATTGCATTGAGCTATACTAGGAGCATCATCCGCTCATATGAAGTCTAAGGAAACTAAAAAATCCCTCTCACCAGGATGCACTGGACAGCCTCTCTGGCTTTCATTTGTGGCCTAAAACTAGGCTTCCTAGCGGGGGCTATGGGAGAAGAGGGGGAATTTTCAGCGATAAAGTTTGATATTTGTAATTTTTTTTTGCATAATGCTGAAGTATAAAAAGGACTAGAGTTGAAGTCCAAAGACTAAAGTTCAAATTCCAGGTCTGACAAGTGGACAAGTCATTTAAACTCTAAACCTTATATACACATCTATAAAATGATCAGGTTGAATTGTATCACCTTTAAAGTCTTTTCTAGCACTAAAGCTATGATCATATGTTAAGCTCAATCCATGATTTTCCTAGTTTTATTGAATTATGGAGAAGATTTACTGAAGCTTCTTGAGGGCAGATTTTTTTTTCCTTTTTTTCCATTGTGTTCCTAGGTCTTATATGCATATAAGCCATGGAACACTAAAGTATTTCCAAAAAATTGAAAACGAGTGCCACTCAGACAGCAATGGAGTGATGCGTAGTGGTTGTGAGTTGGTAGGAAAACATTACCAAAAAAAGGAATTTTTAATAAGAGCCAAGAATTAGACAGGGAAAGGGGCTGGATATTTTATTTTATTTCCATAGGGAACTTTAAAAAATTTCCTCTTTCAGTGCAGGTCATTTTTCTTGTAGCACAGTCTTAGAATATAAGACTATAGAAGAAAAACTCTTTTCAAAGCACCAAGAGGCTAAATAACTCAGAAATGTCACTTTTACTCAGGCCTTCTGGGCCCTGAGGCTGGCTCTGTCTTATGTCATGCTAGTTCTCATGGGACAGCTAGGTGGTAGAGTATATAGATGGTAAGGAAGACCTGACTTCAAATCTCCCTCCTAGTTATATGACAGTACCCTCTTTCAACCTCAGTTTCCGCATTAGTAAAACGAAGATGATAATAGCAAACAACTTCTACTGTTGTTTTTAGGATCAAATGGCATAATTTATAGAAGGTAATTTACAAACCTTGAAAGTGTTATCTAAATGATTGATTGATGATGATGATGATGATGATGATGATGATGATGATGACAATGGAAGGAAGTCTGTCAAAGAAATGTATGAGCCAAAGCAACATTTGGAGAGAATGATGGATGACTGATGGATAAGGTATTTGCTCCATTATCACCCTATTGATGTCAACAAATGTCAAGGACTATTACCAGAGGACATGGATAAGATGGGCATTCATGAACAGATTGTAGTATGCATCTTTAGAAGGAATACCTTCATCACTGAGACTGTATATGCACTTGAATATTTTAGTATTGCCCAGCACCAAGCACAATTCCTTTCACATAGCAGATCTTACTACATGTTTGTTGAACTGAATTGAATAACACTAACTGACAATTGACATACACAACCTTAGTCATCTGGCTGTGTTCTTTACTGGATTCAGTGTTATTAGAGAATATACTATGGGCTACTTCATATCTGACAAAATAAATTTGAAAAGGCAGAATGAAAGATAGAAATCAATTCAATAAATATTGATTGAGCTCCAGGTGCTGGGGATAAAAGGAAAGACAGTTCTTACCTTCAAGGAGCCCCAAGTCTAATAATGGGGACTTAACACTGGAAAGCTTTGGGAGAAGTTTGGTACTCCACCTTCCAGGCCTCCAATCAGAGGAGAGAGGAGGCTGAGAGAGGTAATATCCAAGGCTCATCTTGTTCCCTAGAGTTCCCAGACAAAGCCACAACTGAGTAGTAGAGTGATCCACTTGCTACTGAATATGTACTCATATGACCACACACCCTTCTTCCATTATTTTCATAGTGAGAAAGATATCATCAGTCACCGTTATTGCTTTTCCATATAGGAATGTAAATAGTTCAACTTTGATAAGTTACTTTTGATTTCTTTTCACTGATTACCTTCTCAGGCATCTCTTCCTTCTTGTGTCTGGATGTCAAATTTTCTGTCAATCTTGGTTTTTTCCTCAGGAATGCTTGAAAGTGCTCTCTGCACTGAATGCACAAAGAGTGAATATATGAGTAGCAGCACTCTTTTGAATCAATATGAAATTTCATTACAGGTTCTATTGTTCTTTGTCAGCATTCGCTGACATTATTTGAAAAAGTCATATGAGCGTCTTGATAAAGTCACAAACTTAAAACCAATTATTCACCTTTGCTATACATCCTTTAACTTTTTCTTGGAGAATGCACTGTGGCGTGCTATTAAGCAAAGAAATCAGGGACTGAAAAACAATTACTCAGAGCAAATGATGATGATGACGACAGAGCAAATAGGACCTGCATTCGAGTCCCAAATCTGCTACATGTACCAAGCATATGACTATAAGAAAATAAGGTTACCTCTGTAATCATGAGTTTCCTCATCGAGAAAAAGAGGATAATAACACATGCACTATTTGCATTACCTACTCCACAGTGTAATTGTGAGGAAAGCACTTTATAATTTGTAAGGCACTGCATACATACACATCATCTTGTTCTTGTTCCTCTCCTGGTTAGGGTGCTGTGCTTAGAGTTAGAAAGATCCAAATTCAGATCCTGCCTCATGTACTGACTCCTTGTGTGACCTTATGTAGGTATTTTAACTGCTCAGAGCCTCAGTTTCTGCATCTGTAAAATGGGAATAATAGCGTTACTACCTCACAGACTCATTTCTAGGACTAACTAAATAATATATGAAGCACTTTGCAAACCTTAAAGTGTTATGTAAGTGTTATCTATTAATAGTTGTTACATGCCTATGAAACATTTGAGATTAGTAAATATCAATAAAAATGATGAGGTATTAAATGTAATGTCTACACTTCTTAGGAGTCATTCCTTGGTTTACATCCTGCCTCCAACATATAGCCCAGAGCTGTAAATCTATGGGCATATCACTTGCTCTCTAGTAGTCTCTTTCTCTGTAAAGGAGGTAATACCTGAGAGGTAAATTGGCAGAGTAGATAGAAAACCAGACTTGGATTCAGAAAAACCTGGATTAAAGCCCTGCTTCTGTTGCCTATTAGCTAAGTGACCTTTTAACCTTTTAGTGCCTTGCAGGCAACTCTCTAAGATGCTACGTGTAGGGAAATATCAAATTAGCATCAGCTAATGGTATTTCCATATTAAAATTTTTTTAACAAGGATGAAATTTTGTTAAATACCTGTAGAATCTACCTCAGGAGATTTATGTGAATTTTAAGTAAGATAATGTGTGTAAAGTGTTTTTCAAATCTTCAAGTGCTACATAAATATGTGCTATTATTTAGTCACAATGGCCATACCCATTTACCAGGGAGCTCTCACCCCTCAAAAGTCTTTTATAAATCCACTTTACACTTTAACACAGTTGTGATACTGTGGCAGAACGAAAGGATGAGGGCTGCCTATATATAGGGGAAAATATTCATGAGACCAGAGTTATGTGGACTACATACAAAGAATCAGAAAAGAAATGTGTAGGAAAAAAAGGCTTATTGTTTCATTGACACAGTGTGCCTGAAGCACGAATATGTTAGGCAATACTTCTCAGTGATTAAATTTAGTAGTAACACAACCCGTCCAAGTAGCTATGCTCAAGACCCCTAAACATTATTAATAAGTAAACCTGGACAAAGAGAGGGTGGCTCTATAACTTGCCTTTTTTCTACTTTTTGACTCTGTCTTACACTTTACTAGGCAGCTACAGTGGCCTACAAGCTTTTCCTTGCATTCCAGACTCCATTTCCCATCCCTATCCTTTTCACTGACTGCCCCTCATGCCTGGAATGCTCTCCCTCCTCATCTCCACCTCTTAACTTCCCTGGTGGCTTCTCTTAAGACTTAGCTCAAATTTCGCTTTCTCTAAGAGGTTTTTCCTCATCTCCCCAACTGCTAATGTCTTCCCTCCCTTTCAACTACTCTGTGTACAACTTGTATATACTTAACAATTTCTTTCAACTTTCAACTACTCTGTGTACAACTTGTAATTTCTATTTTATCTCTACCACTTTGAGGGCATTAACTGTTTTTACCTTTTTATTATCTCCAGGATAAGAACCTGCCACATAATAAGGGCTAGAAGGAAAAATAGGAAGAAGGGAGAAAGGAAGGAAGGGAGGAAGGAAGGAAGGAAGGAAGAAAGGAAGGAAGGAAAGAAGGGAGGAAAGAAAGAGGGAGAGGTAAGGAGGGAGGGAGGGAAGGAATAAGGGAAGGAAAGAGGGAGGGAAGGAAGGAAGGGAAACCCTCTACATAATTTTATTATAGTATACTGCATATCCATGGGTCCTGCCCAATTTCTGAAAAGGATCATTTACAATGAACAGAGCTCTGATGGTTCTATCAACTGAATTGTCATTTTCTGAATTAGACAAAGTTAGAAGCACAAACAAAATGAAAATATGAAATCAGACATGAGTGTGAAATGTGTAGGCATGATTAGGAATGGTACTTCTGAAGTTCCATTGAACCCCATTAGATACCTATATAGATTACACTTATAACAGAGAAATAAGATAAAGAAGTTATAGGGATTTACAGGAGGAAAATTGGATAAGTTGTGGGCAGCTAGGTGGTGCAGCAAATAGAGTGCTGTGTCTAGAGTCAGGAAAATGGATCTTTCTGAATTCAAATCTGGCCTCAAACACTTAGTAGCTGTGTGAACATGGGCAAGCTTCTTATGCCTGTTTGCCTCAGTTTTCCTGAATTTTTTTCTTTCTTTATTTCCCTTTAAAATAGTTTTTGTTATTTGAGATAGCTTTCTGACTGGAGTATAAAGAGGATTTCAGGGGCAAATTCAAGCAATGTAAAAAAAAAAAAGAATTAATAAAATTTTCTTTAAAAAGAAACATAAGCACAAGAAATAAAAGAAATTTAAAAATATTTATTTCCCTACCAAAAACAGATTATTGCTTCATAGGATTATGTTAGGGTTGTGAACCTGTGTGAGGGGGTGATTAGTCAGAAGTGCGGACTCAAACGCTGCTGGTCACGTGAGTACGGACTTGACAATCATTTAAGGCCAGAGAGGGTGCACATGGCTTTCTGAGGGGCCTTACTGGGACAAGTTTGCCTGAGGTGTAATGACCCAGGAAAAGGAAGCCAGGAGCACTGACCCGGGGGTATTGCTCTACATGACAGTGCCCTGAGGATTTCTGGTAAGGACGGTGGTCCCTTGTCTCTTATGACATATTCGGGAAAGAACATGATTGGCCCCCGCATGGCCCTCCTCCACGGGGAATATAGTAAGAGGTTTGGAGGAAGTTGCAATGGTTAGAAAGCAGTTGCAAGAGTTACAGTTGGAGTTACAGTTCCAGTTCCTGCTTGCTTGCTGTGCACTTAAGATGTAGTTGAAAAAACAGCTTGTCTTGATACTATCATGTCCGTGGGTGCTCTGTGGGAGTAAAGTTCTTCTTGGTAACAAGAAGCTGGAGATGTCAGATGACCTGGTGATAAGGTAAGATAAGGCTGGGGTTGAGACCTTGATCTCAACAGGATTAGGCAAAGTAACAAAATGTATCTCATGGAATAAAAGGTTAAGAATCTCATAATGACAAAATGGGAAGCAAGAGGACATAGTAATACTAGCTATCATGTTATACTCCAAAGTGGTAATCATAACCATAATTTGGTACTGGTTAAAAAAAATTGAAAAGTTGGTCAATGGAATAGATTAGATACACACAACCCAAAAGCAACTATTCATAATAACTCAAACACTTTGGTATACAAATTTCTATTTAAAAAAAAAACTGCTAGGAAAAATGGGCAACAATAAAATAAACTCCAAATGAATATGTGATTAGTAATAAAAGATCATAAACAAATTATAGGATGGAGGTATCCTTCACAGCTATAGCTGAGAGAAGAGTTCTTGACAATCAAGAGATAGAGATGATCCCACAGAATGAAAGACAATTTTGATTACAAAAAAAAATTGCACAAATGAAAATAAGTGCTATTAGAATTAGAAGAGAGACAGTTCAGTAAAACAATATTTGCGATATGTTTCTCTGACAATGGCTTGATTATCTAAGATATAAATATAATTGACATAAATATATAATTAACAAAAGCCATTCCTCAATAAGTGAATGGTCAAAAGATAGGAACAGACCCTTTTCAATCAAAAAAATGGTATCTATTGATAAGAAAATTATTAATTATTAGAGTTTCCACTTCTCATTCATCAGATTGAAAATAAAAGGAAGGACCAAAAAAAGGAAAGAAGGAAAATATAAATTGTTGGAATAACTGTGTGAGAATAAGTATATTAATGCATTATGGGTAGAATGAAGCAGCCTACCCATTCTTGAGAACAATTTGGAACTATTACATCAAAGTCACTGTGCTGCACATATCTTTTAATTCAGTGACACCATCTCAGAGGGAGATATAGACAAATAAAACAGTTTTAGAACTAGCTTGTTGAATTTGCTATATAACTTGAATCAGCTGAATATAATAGGTTTTATGACTCCATATGCTACCCTTTTACAGTCTTCATAAAATATAATAAAAAGTTAAAGAATGATTTTATTAAAGATTTATTAGGTGTTTCAAAGGTAGAAAGAAAGAGGACAGAAACTAGGAACTGGGAAGTGGTAGGGCTGAGCTAAATGAGAATGAGAGTTAAAGGAATTGTAGGAAGGCAAATAGATTATTCCCTTGGTATATAGTGAATATAGTATATAGTGAAATGGTAAATAGTATACAGGGTAATTTGTGTCAAATTTGAAATTAAGAAGACCTAAGTTCAAATCCTGCCTCAGCCATTTACTCAGCCATTGACTCTGGACAAGTTAGTAAACCTCTCAGTCTGTTTCCTGATATGTAAAATGGGATTGTTGTTAGGATCAAATTAACTTCTGTAGAGTGCTTTGCAAATAAAAGTGCTAAATAAATGCTAACTATGCTTATTATAACAATTTTTTTAAACAAATGCTTTATTAACTTCTGTTTTACATCATTTATTTCTGCCAGATTTTGAGTTACAATCATTTTCCCCCCGTTATTCTCCTACCCAACCTCCCAGAATAGCAGTCCCACAAGATATTGCTTCCTCCAATCTGCTCTCTCCCATACCTTCTCCAATACCCCCTTTGACTTCTCCATTAGAGGAAGGTGAATCTTTGTGTCCCAATGACTGCACATCCTATGTCCCAATTATAAGCAAAAGAGTATTAATAATAGTATTTATATGTATTTGAAACATTTAATGTTAAGACCTCGAATTTCAGATCCATTTCCTTCCTCCCTTGTCACCCATTCCCTCTGGGGAGATAAGTAATTCAGTATATGTTGTACATGTCTAGCTATGCAAAACATTATCATAGTAGATATATTGCACAAGGCTGCTTATCATTCCCTCCCACTCATCCCAGCCCCCACCTGGTCCATTCCCTACATGATCCTGTCCCTCTTCTATAGTGGGTACTTCCAACCTCCCCTCCCCCCAAGGATGCCCTCCAATCCATCATCCCTTCTCTCATCCCCCTTCCCCCTATTCTGCCACAGGTTGAGATATCCCATTTAGTATGTATGTCATTCTCTCCCTGAACCAAATTCAATGAGAATGTGGTTTTGTCTTTTTGCCTTCCTATTCTCCCCCTCCCTTGCAACCACTTCCCCTTGCTTCTTCTACATGAGATAGTTTACCCTACCCTGTCTCTCCCCATCTCCTCTTGCCACTTTCCTCTCTCCCCTCATAATTTCATCCCTTGAGTATTCTCCCTTCCCAACAAATTCAACCTATGCCCTCTATCCATATATAACTGTAACCATATACACACACATTTACATATGTATTCCTATGACCACACACCCTTCTTCCATTATTTTCATAGAGAGAAAGATATCATCAGTCATAGTTATTGCTTTTCCATATAGGAATGTAAATAGTTCAACTTTGATAAGTTCCTTTTGATTTCTTTTCCCTGATTACCTTCTCAGGCATCTCTTCCTTCTTGTGTCTGGATGTCAAATTTTCTATTCAATTCTGGTTTTTTCCTCAAGGATGCTTGAAAATCCTCTATTCCACTGAATGACCATATTTTCCCCTGAAACAAAATACTACGTTTTGCTGGGTAGGTGACCCTTGGGTTCATTCCCAGTTCTTTTGCCCTCTGGAATATCATATTCCATGCCCTTCCATCCCTCAGTGTAGAAGCTGCCAGGTTCTGGGCTATTCTGATTATGTTTCCACAGTATTGAAATTGTTTCTTCCTGGCTTCTTGTAGTATTTTCTCCTTGATCTGGGGATTCTGGAACCTGGCTATAATATTCCTGGGAGTTTTCTTTTTGGGATCTTTTTCAGGAGGTGATCGGTGGATTCTTTCAACCTCTATTTTGCCCTCTGGATCTAAAACATCAGGGCAATTTTCCTTGAGAATTTCTTGAAGGGTGATTTCTAGGTTCTTTCTTTGATCATGGCTTTCAGGTAGTCCAATAATTTTTAAATTATCTCTCCTGGATTTATTTTCCAGGTCAGTGGTTTTTCCCATGAGATATTTCACATTGCCTTCTATTCTTTCATTTGTTTGGATCTGCTTAACAGCATCTTGATTTCTCATAAAGTCACTAGCTTCCATTTGCTCCAGTCTAACTCTGAAGGAATGAATCTCCTCAGTGAACTTTTGAGATTCGTTTTCCATCTGGCAAATTCGACTTTTTAAGGCATTCTTCTCCTCATTGCCCTTTTGGGCCTCCTTTGCCATTTGAGTTAGTCTATTTTTTAAGGTGTTGTTTTCCTCAGTCAGGCTGTTGACCCTCATTTCATACTTTTCCTGCATCCTTCTCATTTCTCTTTCCAATTTTTCCTCCACTTCTCTTATTTGATTTTTAAAGTCCTTCTTAATGTCCTCTATGGCCTGCAACCCGCTCATGTTTTCCCCTGGGGCTTTTGGAGCAGGACTTCTGACCTCACAGTCCTTTTCCCACTGTATGCCCCCAAAATAGGAGTCTAGGGTTGCATTTTTCTGTTTCCTTTGCCTTGGCATGTTGCCACTTAATTACTTGACTTTGGGGCTTGTTGCCACACTATGGCTTTAAGGCCAGATAGAGGAATTTTTGTCCCGAACATGTGGGGGGCAACTTCCCTTTCTGGCAAGCTGTAAACCCACCCACAACTTCCACCCTAGATCACAATCCAGATCCAGGGAGGTTAAAGCAAGAGCGATTATCCCCCCAAGAGTGATCGCTGGATCTCCCTACAATTTGCAGGCCAGGAGCTGGAGCTGCCTCTGAAAACTACAAAATGGAGTGTCTCCTCAGCGCCTTCTAGCCCCCAGGGGAGGGAGCCGACGCGTTCCCCAAATACAGGTCCCAAAGTCCATAGGACACTAACCTCTTACTTTGTCCTACGCATGTCTATGTTGATAATTCTGGAGTCTCCACAGCTGCTGGTGTTCTGGGGTCTCTCCAGCGGGCTGCTGGCCCTGCCACCCTGGGGCTAAAACCCCAGCTCACACTGACCTGGGCTCGGCTCGGCTTCCAGCTCTCTGCTCACTGCGTGCTGCCGGCTCCCAGACTGCTGCGCTGGTCCTTCCTGCAGGGCTGCTGGGCTGTCCTCAGCGGGAGGTTAGCTTCTATTTGTCGTTCTGTGGGTGCTGGGGCTCCAGAAGTTGTTCAGAGTCCCCTTTTACATAGTTTGGGGGGAATCTGGGGGCAGAGTGGCTTGGATGAGCTGTTTCTACTCTGCCATCTTGGCTCTGCCCCATATTATAACAATTTTGAATTACTTGAACTGGAGAAAAGGAGAAAGAGGTTTGGGAGTTTTTTTTGTTTGTTTTGTTTTGTTTTATTATTTTTATTAGTATTTTATTTTCCCCCTATTACATGTAAAAACAAATTAACATTTGTTTTTAAAGCTTTGAGGCCCAAATTCTATCCTTTCCTCTCTTCCCACTCCCACTTCCCCCCACTACCATTTGATGTAGGCTGTATACATGTAGTCATGCAAAACATTTTCATAATAGTCATATTGTGAAAGAAAGCATAGACAAAAAAAGCTACTCAAGAAAAATAAAGAAAGCAGAAAAAGCATGCTTCAATCTGTATTCAGACACCATCAGCAATTTCTCTAGGGATAGATAGCATTTTTCATCATAAGTCCTTCAGATATGTCTTATATCATTTCATTGCTGAGAATAGTTCAGTCATTCACAGCTGATCATCTTACACTATTGCTCTTGCTTTGTACACAGTACATTTCACTTTGCATCAGCTCATGCAAGTCTCTCCAGGCTTTTCTGAGGGCATCTTGCTCATCATTTTTCATAGCAAAATAGTATTCTATTATAACGGCAATTTTTTCAGACATTCCCCAGTTGATAGGCATCCCTTCAATTCCAAATTCTTTGCCCCCAGAAAAGAGCTGCTACAAATATTTTTGTACATATAGGTCTTTTTATTTTTGTTTTTTTTTTAATTGCTTTTTTTGATACAAATCTAATAGGGGCATTACTGGGTCAAAGGGTAGGGACTGCTTTATGGCACTAAGGGGATAGATCCAAAATGCACTAAAAGAAAAAAGGTTGAATCAGTTCACAACTCCACCAATAGTGCATTAATGTCTCTATTTTCTCCAACATTTGTCCTTCTACTTTTCAGTCCTATTAGCGAACCTAAAAGGCATGAAACAGTATCTCAGAATTGTCCAAATTTTCATTCTTCCAATCAACAGCAATTTAGAGTACCTTCTCATATGATCATAGAGAGGTTTGATTACTTTATCTGAAAACTGTCCATATCTCTTGATCATTTATCAATAGGGGAATGACTCCTATTTTTATGAATTTGAATAAGATCTCTATATATTTAAGAAATGAGACCTTTATCAGAGAAACTTATTTCAATTTTTTAGTTATGATTACTAAATATATTTCTCTATCCTATTCCCTGTTTCTTCTATTCTCTCTCTCCTTTTACCCTGTTTTACCTCAAAAGTGTTTTCTTCTGACTACACCCTCCCTCATTCTGCCCTCCCTTCTATCTTCCCCATTTTCTTTTATCCCATTCCATTCCTACTTTCCTGTAGAGTTAGATAGATTTCTATATACAATTGAGTGTGTATGTTATTCCTTCTTTGAAACAATTCTGAAGAAAGTAAGGTTTACAGAGTCTCCCTCATCTCCCTGCTCTTCTCCTCCACTGTAAAAACTTTTTTCTTTCCTCTTTTATGTGAGATAATTTATCCTATTCTACTCTCTCCCTTTCTCTTTTTCCCAGTACATACCTCTTTCTCACACCTTATTATATTTTTAGATATCATCTCTTCATATTCAACTAACAGTTGTGTCCTCTTTCTATACTTCTAAATGCCCTAATAATGAGGAAGGTTTTTTTTTGAGTTACAAGTATCGTGTTCCCATGTAGGAATGTAAATAATCTAACCTAATTAAGGCCTTTATGATTTCCCTTTACTGTTTACATGTCTATCTTTATTTATAGCATTGTATTTGAGAATCAAATTTCTATTCTGCTCTGGTCTTTTCATCAAGAATACTTGAAAGTCCACTATTGCATTGAATATTCATATTTTCCTTGAAGAATTATACTCAGTTTTGTTGTGTAGGTGATTCTTTGTTGTAATTCTAACCCCTTTGCCCTCTGGAATATTATATTCCAATTCCTCTGATCTTTCCATGGAGAAACTGCTAAATCTTGATTTATCCTGACCATAGCTCCATGATACTTGAATTATTTTTGGCTGCTTCCAATATTTTCTCCTTGACCTGGGAGCTTTGGAATTTTGCTATGATATTCCTGGGAGTTTTCATTTTGGGGTCTCTTTCAGGAGGTGATCAATGGACTCTTTCAATTTTCATTTTACTCTCTGGTTCTAGAATATCAGGGCAGTTTTCCTTAATAGTTTCTTTTTTTTTTTGCTCATAGCTTTCTGGTAGTCTAGTCTAAAATTATCTCTCCTGTATCTATTTTCCAGGTCAATTGTTTTTGCAGTGAAATATTTCATAATTTCTTCTGTTTTGTTTTATTGGTTCTTGATTTCTTATAAGGTCATTAGCATGCATTTGCTCTATTCTAATTTCTAAGGAATTATTTTCTTCACAGAGCTTTTGAACTTCCTTTTACATTTGGGCAATTCTACTTTTTAAGGTGTTTTTCTTCAGTGAATTTTTGTGACTCTTTCTCCATTTGTCCAATTCTGTTTTTTAAGGCATTCTTCTCTTTATTGGATTTTTGTACCTCTTTTACCATTTTGGCTACTCTGTTTTTTTAAGTTTTTTTTTTTTCATGATTTTCTTACTTCACTCTCATTTCCCTTTGTTTTCAAATTTTTCCTCTACCTCTCTTGCTTGATTCTCAAAATCCTTTTTTGAGCTTTTCATGGCCTGAGACCAATTCATATTTTTCTTGCAGGCTTTGGATATAGGAGCTTTTACTTTGTTATCTTCTTCTGAGTGTGTGCTTTGATATTCCTTGTCACCATAGTAACTTTCTATAGTCAAGAGTTTTTTGTTCCCCTTGTTTGCTCATTTTCCCAGACTATTACTTGACTTTAAACACTTTGTTAAAGTAGGATTCTGCTTCCTGGGTGGAGGACCAAGCTTCAGGAGCTTCATACAGCTGTTTTCAGGGATATTTCTAAGGACCTATAAGTTTTCAGCTGTTCCAAGAAGGTATGATCTAAGGAGAGGTGCATATTGGCCTATCATCTAGTCTGTGGGTGACCACAAGCTCTCTTTTATGCCCTGGAACTGTGAGGATGGTATTTGTTCCACTGTGGCTGTAAGCTCTGCTATGCTAGTACTCTTCCTTGCCCTAGGATGATCACCTAGGATGATCATCATAGTATGGGCAAAGCTACAGAGTTCTGCTTCACTGCTAACAAAGAAACTTCTATAATCTCCTTCTGACCAGCTCTTTGACTCCCTTACCATCTGGGAATAGCTGCCATTGCTGCTGCTGCTGATTTAGTGACTCCCAAGGCCTGCTTCTGATGTTCAAAGTTTTATTTAGCATCTATGAGCTGAGAGGTCTGAAACCTGTCACTGCTACCACTGAATCAGTCACTTGGAGGCCTGCTCCTAGTTTGTTGGGGTCCAGTCTGCATGTCACTGGACTGTGCCCCTCTCTCACACTGGTGTAACAGACCTTTCCTGCTGACCTTATATGTTGTCCTGGGCTGGAAAATTGTTTGACTTTTTGTGGGGTCTGCTGCTCTAGAATTTGCTTGGAGTCCCTGCCTTTACTCTACCATCTTGGCTCTGTGTCCTCAAGAGATAGTTTTTCTAGCCATGGAGCACAAGTTCTTATTAGCTAGCAACTTTCTTCTACTGGGCCTTGTGATGATGATGAGGAGGAGGAGGAGGAAGAGGAGGAGAAGGAAGAGGAGGAGGAAGAGGAAGAGGAAAAGGAAGAGGAGGAGGAGGAGGAGGAAAGAGCCAGAGACATCGCATATCCCTGGCATATTTTCACTTCAAACATAATGAAACTACAGAAGGGAAAGTTTTGGTTGGGTTATATCAGTAAATTTCTAGTTGATGACTGATTCTCCAGAGATTGATCTCAAATCACACAGCACCAGTTTCATGGTACTATGGGGGATTATGTTGATCAGCAGCAATCTTTAGATTTTAATAACAACCCTGAGCATTAAGGATCAAATGACTTGTTTGATCCTAGGCTGGGGTCATGAATGTTCTTTCTCCCAGTTAATGTATTAATTCATTCAGGATTCTTTCCCCAAGACCAAGCTGATTCTTCAAACAGCCCCTTCTCCCCTTGTTGCACTTTGCAACCCCTCCCCCCATGCCCCTGTTCCCACCCTCTTTTTTTATCCTACTTCTTAAAAGATTTGCTGACTGGTTTGATCTTGTCTGACCTTATCTACCCAATATTCTGTGATTATCTTGCAACCTATGCACATTAGCCATTTCACTAAGTTTCATGAATACACAATTTATTTGCAGCTTTTTTGGACTCTGCTTTGATTAATTGCTGAAATCTTCTTTATAGAAAAGCCACAATTCCTATAGTTCCTTCAGCCTACTGTAGGTCAGTTCCTATGCACAAGGCAATAAGCCTCAAGACACAGAATCATAGGATCCTAGAATAATACATTTAGAGTTAGAAGCATCTTCCTCATTTTATAGACGATGAAACTAAGGCTCAGAGACTTATAGCAACTCACACAGTTGTAATAGGCACTTTTGAACCTTGGTCCTTTGACTCCTAATCCAATGCTCTTTTCACTGTAACAAGATTCTTTCACCTGGAACTCTGGAATAGGTGCAACCAGGATGAACAGGATAAACTGAGACCAGTTCTCTCATTTTCTTAAAACTCCAAAGTTCAGTTACAGAGGACTTTGTGAAACAAAGATTACAAATGAGAATTTAAAATAGCCATAATTAACATGGGTTCATAACCCCTTCCTCATTAAATCCCCAGAACTGAGGGGGGAAAAAAAAACTTTGAAAATAAGGAAGAAATGAGTTGGATAGGCTTTAAGGTTGTTATCGTACTTATCTTGGATCTGTTCACACAGTGATTTTGATACATTTTCATCTCTAGCCCAGCCCATATGGTCACTCCATGAGCATTTAGAATGAGTCTCAGGTACATATTCTAAAACAAATGAACACACTAGCAATGTACTTTCTTCAGCAGGTACATATGTAGTCAGTATAGTAATACATTAACTTCAAAGAGAATTGGACACAAGCTCCATTAAATTCCAAATCCATTTAATAGTAAGTTCAAATGCTGCCTGGGCTCTCAGTGTGAGGCGCATGCACTCTCAGGGTGTCTGCACTCAGAAATATTTTAACGACATGAGCTGGTGGATGAAGTTTCCATCTGAGTGGGAGGGCAGGATCTGTTCTGTGATTCCTGTTGCTAGGAAACCACTTCCTTTGTCTGCTTTGTTCAGAATCGTTTCTTTATTTATACTCTGGGTTTAAATGATGTACATCCTATGGTAGAACATTTTTAAAAATGGGGCAAAAGTTTGCTATCAAAAATGTTACAGGGAATAGGTAGCATTGACTGAAAATTAATGAATACGGATGCAAATATGATTGCATGTAAACTGGAAGCCAGCCAATTTCACCTTCCTGAGATTTTTATGTTATTTTATTTTGTACAGGCCAATTAGGTTGTCTAGTGACATCTTTATCTTGTATTTATCCTATCTGCCTGAAATTAAAGTTTTTTATTGAGTTAAAAAGCATGTATTTACAATTTGCCTATCTCTACAAAACATTTTCTTGGAGAATTTTTAATTCAAAATTCTTAGAGAATTTGGTGAGGAAATATTGATGCCCTTTAATACAAACTTCAAGATACTTTTCATATACTGAAATGTCAGGAAAGCACTTACAAATAAAGCCAGAGTGGCAAAACAGTGGAAGGGGTAGAGCAGTGTGAGATACATGGCCAAAAAGCTTTAGAAAACTGAAAAACCATGCACTATGTTATATAAGTAAAATTCTTAGAATGTCTAGCATGTGCATGCCCAAAAATTTAGCCTGAGTATCTCAACTGACAATCTCATCTGGAATATGCCATATGTGGCAACTTTAAGAAAACAGTGGCTTAGTGTCAAATAAAAAGTTATTAAAATATCTATAGTTTTATAACATGTTTATGGGTGTAACTCTGCTCATCGTCAGAATCAAATAGCTATAAGCCCAACATACCTATTCTCCTGATTCTCTTCGTAGTGGACTGCTCATTCTTTTCTACCCTTTCTGTCTCCTCATTTTCCATCCTATTTCTTATGAGTATAAACTCAGTCTTAAATTATCTAATATTTCTTCTCAAAATTCTGGGGTGTTAATCTTAGTTTCATGATATAATTATATGATTTCATATAAATGCCCTAAATCCAAAATCTGTAATCCTTAGGAATCCCCAGTCTTTCTCCAGTTTTATATCACTTGTACAGGTCCACTGCCTAAGGACCAGGTTGGGTAGGTCCAGAGGACTCATCATAGCAAGTTCACAGAAATGGTGAATTTCTCAACCTCAACAAGTATATAACATCTACAATGTTTGACACAGTTACAAGCTGTACTGGTGGTGAGAATACCAATGTCAATTAAATAATTGATCCTTCAAGTATACTTCTTGCATCTGCAAATTCTGGGTGGGGTTTAACTCAGGTTGTTGCCCTGGTAGTTTGGATTAGATAATAGAACACTGCTAATATTCAACATTTAACAGAAGACTTACTTAACATAGCTGGAGAAGAATATTCAATCAGGATAGGTATGAAAGCTGAGTCTAACTCTATTGCCCAAGCTTCCCAAAACACTAGCCAAGTACCAGAGTGCCCCTGGAGCTCCTTGGGGCTGCTCTGGACTCAGTCAACCAAGAAATAATATCAACCACCTAAACTTTTATTTTCCTAACCCAACCAGGTTTCCAGATTTGTCTCAATATATTTTCAGGAAAAACAAAACAAAAGAAAACAAAACTAGCCTGTCATGGAGGCAAGGGTTAGGATATTACTCCTATGATACCAGTAAACATCTTAATTGGAAAGATTTACCATTAAGAATTATGAGTCATGCAGGAATAAGCTCATTTTCTCCCTGTTGGCTTGCCCATTACTATGGACAGCCTAGAGCTCTGAAAAAAAGCTGTTCAGATTTTATCTGAGAAATAGTGTTTTCTCTTTATATTTGAAGTTTCAGAGAAGTCTATATATCTCATTCATCTCTGTAAAATAAGAACAAAAAAATACATGCTTATTGTCTTACAGGTATCTTAAGGTATAAAGGTTTCATGTAAATAATAATAAATCTCATTCAGACTTCAAAGATATCTTAATCATCAATGATTCCTGATCACTTTAGGAAGAATTGTTGGGGATTTTTGACATGGCTAGGAATTCAGCAACATGAAAATGAGATCCTAGAATGCACATATACTTACCTCATCATAATATTTTTGTGACTATCCTTAATAAAATGTTCTATTATATTTTAAATCCAAATAGAAAATGGCAGCACAATAGGTACCATACAACAATCTCTGAAGAATTAAAACACAATCACACAGAAACAGTATAAAGTTGTTTGGTAGATATCAGCAGGTTGCAATATATAACCAAAGTAGAATTTAAAAGAATAGGAAAAGAGGTTACTAAGGAAATGTATGACAGGAATAAAAGATAGGCTGCTCACCTTTCAAGGGTGAGAGATTCCGGAAACACAGCCAGAGATCAACCTGCATAATTTCAAAAGAAACTGAGAATATTGGGTGGACCCCTTGTGGTGAATTTATGATAGGACATAGACCAGAGTCTCTCAGGCTGGGCAAGCATGGATAACTAAATCTGAATATCAGAGGGAATATTCATATAGATGTACATTTGAGTATTTCTATTTTTCATAGAATACATGTGCTTATACATTTGAGTATTATATTTTTCATGAACATATGCTTACCAATGGGTTTAGCAATATGGTCTTTTGGGGTTCTCTTTCAGAATAATGACATGGTACTTTCAGCATTCTTGTGCACCTTGAAAATGAGAAAGTGTAGAGTTGCCTTCTTTTGTCTCACATATAGGAATTGCCCAGAAAGGCTGGGGTGCAGATAATTGAATAAACGTTTGTCATACACAGGAGGTAGCACTGAGATACAAATTGGCCCACCTCTACTTTTCTGCAGGAGTAAACTTGAAGTTACTTCTTAGTATGTGCAATACTATCTACTCCCATTACTTCAGGTATCACTTCAATGTCTCTGACTCCAGAGTCCAATTATAATGCCGATGTCTCTCCAAAATCCTACTCCCACAATTTCAACTACCTGCTGGATAGCTTTGTCTGGACATTCTCCTGAAAATTCACTCAGCAAGTCCAAACCAGAATTCATTATCTCCCTCTCCAGGCAGAAAAACCTGTTCTTTTTCCTTACATTTCTATTTCTGTCTTGCCCTCCATCAATCCTTCAGGCTGTCTGAGGGTCTTCTCCCTCCCTAGAGGTGAATGTTTCTGTTATAGATTAGTTCTCACATTGTACCAGTAGATAAGGCAAGACATCAAAGGCCATTTATTTCACCTACTCCCACTTGCCCCAGAAACAAAGTCACAACCATATCTTTAGAATGAGTAGGAAGAACAGCACTGATCTGGTTCAGGCAATAAAGATTGCTTAAATTTTCTTAAATATCACAGATAAGCTATTAATCCACTACAGAAACAAAAGTGGATATATTGCTATATTTTAATTCATTTTGACAAACAAGATTGTTCTGGCATACAAATAGAATAGGAATACTGCCATGTAATAGAATTTTAAGGGTACTATTGATAAAACCTCCTCTACTCCTCTCAGACATGGTAAGTGAAATTTCCACAATATTCAGTCAATATGAGTTAGGGCATGGCATTGAAAATCCCTGCAAAAAGGCAAATATTTGAAACCTAAAAAAAATTAGGCTTAGGAGTACATGAATAATACATGATTCTATCTCACTCATCTACCCCCAAACTCACATTAGTTTATCACATTAACTCTTACTATGTAGTCAGGCCTTGATGACCAAGACACAGGATAAGTACGTTTTGATGGTTGGGCAGGATGAGAATAGAACTCAATTGGGTTCCTCAGTGAAGCACATGAACAGTCAGAGAATCTCAGGATGCTTAGAGGAGGAGAATATGGAGCAAACTAAAAGTAAGGAAAGAAAGAACAAGAAAGAGTTACCAAAAACAAAGTTCATCAATTCAAGTAACTTTAAGAAGTGGGGGGAGGAAGGGCAACAGTACAAAGAACATCAGAGATGAGGAAAGAAAGCCTTCTATAAAACATGGAACTTGAGGTGGGACTTGAAGAGAGTTAAGCAATTTAAGTGGGAGAGGTAAAAAGGGAGCATTTAAGGCATGGGGGTCAGCCTGGGAAAGACAAGAGGAATGGAATGTCATGAAAAGGGAAACTATAAGCAAATCAGTTTGAATGGAGCATAGCATGCTTAAAGGTAAGCAATAAGAAATAAGTCTGGAAATGGATTGAGCCAGATTTGAAAGGAAATTCAATGAAATTAAAGATATCTATAAGCATATGAAAAAATTTTCTAAATCATTAGTGGTTAGAGAAATACAAATCAAAACAACTCTGAGGTACCACATCTCTCCAGTCATATTGGCTAAGATGACAAAACAGGAAATTGATAAATGCTGGAGAGGATGTGGAAAAATTGGAACACTAATGCATTGTTGGTGGAGTTGTGAACTAATCCAGACATTCTGGAGCGCAATCTGGAACTATGCCCAAAGGGCTACAAATAAGTGCATATCTTGTGACCCAGCAAACACCACTTCTAGGTTGATATCCCAAAGAGACCAGAGAAGTGGGAGGAGGACCTGTTTGCACAAAAATATTTATAGCAGCTCTTTTCGTGGTAGTAAAGAATTGGAAATTGAAAGGATGTCCATCAATTAGGGAATGGCTGAATAAATTATGGTATATGAATGTAATGGAATACTACTGTGCTATAAGAAATGAGGAGCAGACAGACTTCACAATAATCTGGAGAGATTTTAATAAACTTATATAAACTGATGCTGAGCAAAAAGAGCAGAACCAAGAGAAATCTCTACACAATCACAGACACAATGTATGTGTGACGACTAACTTCAATAGACTGGGTTCCTCTCAGTAATGTAAGGTTATAAGACAACGCCAAAAGACTCATGATCAAAGAGATAACCACATCCAGAGAAACAGATGCAGAGTCTGAATGAAGACTGAAACAAACTACTGGCTGTGTTTCTTTTTCATGTTTTGTTTTGTTCCCTCTTTCCCACTGATCATTCCATCAGTTATAATCCTTCTTTATAACCTGACTAAAGATTAATGTGAAGATATTTGTAGATCTTATATTCGAGTGCATGATGTCATGGTTAGGGTGCATGGAGGAGAAGAAAATTTGAAACTCAAGGGACTGTGGAACTGAATGTTGTAAACTAAAAATAAACAAACGATTTAATTTTTTTTAAAGAAAGGATATTCAATGTCAAATAGAGAGTTCATAATTTACATTTTATAATAGAGGCAATAGGGAGCAATTGAAGCTTTGTGAACATGAAAGTGAAAGTGATCTGGTCAGATCTTGGCTTTAGAATATGAATTTAGCAGTTATATATGGAATGGAAAGACAGGAGATGGGCTATTAGTAGACTCCAGTTAGAAGGCAATTTTAGGGGAAAGGTAATATAGGATGGTGACTATGTGAGTAAAGAGAAGAGGGTGAATGGAAGAGTTACCATAGAGGAAGAATTAATGAGATTTGGCAGCAGATTGGATATGGATGGTGAGAGTGAGAGTTAAGAATAAACACTGAGGTTATAAACCTGGGCAGTCAGAAGAATAATTGTGTCTTCCAAAGAAACTGGGAAGAATAGAAAAATGGATTTCAGGAAAATAATGGGCTACATTTTGTATATGTTAAATTTAAGGTGTCTGTGGAACATCCAGATGGAGATTGCAGCAGGTAGCTGATTATTCAAAAGTAGTTCTCAGGAGAGAGAAGAGGCATGGAGATCTTAGAGCCATTGCATAGAAATCAAAATTATCCCATTGAACAACCTGATGAAATCACCAAAAGAGAGGGTGTAAAGAGAAAGGAAAAAGGCTCAGGACATAAACATAGGTTATACTCACATATAAATAATAATATGTAAAATATGATCCTACAAAAGTGACAAAAAAGGAATGGTCCAGCAGGTAGGAGAAGAACGACAATATGACAGTGTAATGAAAATATAAAGAGAATATCCAGGAGCACGTAGTAGTGAATGGTGCCACACACCTAAGAAGTCAAGAAAGATGAAGACAGAAAAAAGACCAATGAATTTAGAAATTAAGAAATCATTTGTAATCTTTGAGAGTTTTCAGTTTATAAATTTGCCTAAGGACAGCTATGACTACAAAACAGAAAACATCTAAAACTTCCAAACCACATTTGTAATGATAGCTAACACTTACATAGATTTTTAGGTTTTTAAAATGCTTTGCAGGTCTATTCTCATTTGATCCTTATATCAAATCTGTCAGGTTTTATTATCTCCATTATACAGGTTAGGACATTGAGGCTGAGAGGCGTTAAGTGAAGTACCCAGAGCTACACAGCTAATAATAGGATAGGATCCAAACCATATCATCTAACTGTTCAGAGATTGCATAAGAAAACAGGGGAACTGGGCATAAGGAAAAGAAGAAAAATTTGAGAAACCAATATAGAAAGGTTATTCTCCCCTTTCCCTTTATCTTCAGACAGGTGCCCCATCAGTACATTCCAGCACTATAAAGATCCCTATGCTTATTACACAGCATTTAATGCTAATTAACTGACTAAGAATGTTAACCAAGGTTATTTTGAACCAAAAATAATTCATTCACAGAAGTTTTATCTTCAGAATGAAGTATTTATTATATATGGATAGGTCCAACAGGATCAAAGTCAAATAGCAGTTGTTTTATTTTTGTAGTTCTTGTCTATTTCCACCCCTACTATGTATGCTATGTGGACTTTTCTTCACAGATTTATTTATTTGATTTTGTATCCCTATGAACTAAGGAGATTACAGGAAAAGGGGAAGGTGGACAAAATAATTTGCAGGAGCTATTAGTGTGAGTTTCAGATAAGGAATCCTTAAATGATATTCCTACGACACCTTGAATATATTAAGTTGTAATTCTTATTATAAATCATAGTGCCTTTCATATTGATATAATAACCAAAGAAATAAACTGAGAAATAACAAGTGACCTCTCTTTCCTTGTGATTTAGTGAGATATGGTAGAAAGGACATTGGATTTGAACATGGGATAAGTGTGTTCAAATACCAGATCTACAATTCTTAATTGTCTTGTTGTGTGCAAGTTACTTAAACCCTTTGAAGTTCTTCTAGAAAAATAAATAGGAATGATTATATTTATACTAATTTCATGATCTCACTTGACAACTGTTGGAAGCAAAGTACTTAATGCATATTAAAATACTATGAAAATATGAGTTATTTTTAATTAACTTCCCTCATTCTCAGACGAAATACTGATGTAGAATACTGTATATAGGATTTAAATAGAAAACCTAAGAAGATTTAAGATTTCAAAAAAATTTTTTTATACTTGGCACACTTATCAGGAATATTTTCTTCTCCTCCCCTCCCCCCACCCATGCTCAATCAAGACAGCTCAAGGAAGTGAAAGCTGAGAGTCTGAGGATCTCACCCAATTCTCATGGGGAAGCCAACCCGAGGATCAATTTCATTACTTTTTTTGAGGGCTGTTTCATTTTTCACAGGGAATGCTTCTACCCACCCAGAGCATGTATCCACCAATACCAGGAGATACCTGTAGCCCTGCACATGTGGTTTTATCTCAGTGAAATAGTCCTCCCAGTTTTCCCTGGCTACAATTTCATTTTGGAATGTTTTTGCTACTATTAGGGAGGTGGTCTCCTGGGAGGAGCCACCAACCTAAGCCACCAACTTGACTCCTCCCTTTTTCCCTTTTTATTTACAGGCAAAGAAATCATCCTTTGTCCATCCATTATCTCATTAAACATTGATGAAGAAAGTTAGTTGAAAACTGTTAAAATGATCTTAAACAGTTGCATAACTTTTTTCATGTGTTCTAATTCTAGATGAAAAATAATATTAGATTTTCCACTAAACTGACAAAAAACTCACAAATGTAGATTCCATTCTAAAGATAGGATCTTGCAGGGGTTCTTGAAAAAGTCAGATGAGGCTGATCCAGGAGGAGAGCCTGGTATTGGGATAGTGGGAGTTAAAAAGCCAGTGGGTCTCCATAGACTGAGGGGTGGAGACGGAAAGGGGCTGATCCAAGGAAAGCTTACCAGCTTCCTTAACAAGGAGGACCATGGCAGCAATGGCCAGGAGGCAAAGGGGTCAGCCAGAAGCCACTGAATCTAGGGACCCAAGGGGTTTTTTGAGTTGCCACTTTTAGGCCCTGAAGGAGGTATCGATGGCCCCTAGAAGTGTTAGGGTCCCAGACAGGTCAGGAAAAGGGAAACACTCTTTCCATCTCTTTTCTCCATTCCTCCAATGACCCACCCTTAGGGCCCAGCACAGCTTTTCTGGCTGCCTGTTTAATTCTATCTCACTCTTCAATGGTGAATAGAGTAGGTAAGAGCTGTTGACAGTCCTCCCACATGAGATGATGCATTTGGAAGACAGACTCAAAGAGGTTAATAAGAGCCTGAGGTTTTCCTGAGAAAAGGGGATTTTGAGTTTTCCAATTGTAAATATCTGAAGTGGAGAAGAAAACATATGCTAGGAAGGGGACTCTCCCTGTTTTAACATATTCCCTGAGGGGAAGGATGGCTGAAGCAGAAGAAGGTTCTTCTGGGGGCTGATACTTTGCCCCAGTCCAGGTGGGGGGGTGCAAAAGGGGACTCAGGGAGGTTGGAAGCCCCGAGGAGTTAGGAGAAGAGGTGGAGGAAGGGGATAGAGTGTTGTAAGGTGGTAGGAAATTATGCTCCTTCATATGATAAACAAATATATCTTCCCGGTGGAAATCAGAAAATCTCCCTTGGAAGTGCTCGTCTGATAGCCACTCTAATATCTGTTTTGCAGAATAAAAACGGGGAGGCTTTAAGCAAATGAGCTCAAGACAAAACTTTACGAACACAGAATGGAGATAGACAAATTACAGTCCCTATCCACTTGTTTGCCTCCCACAGATTCTGAACAGGAAGCAAATGAGCTCAAGTAAGTGTAGGACACATACAGACAAACATTAATCATATAACCAAACCATTTACGGGCAAGAGGGACAACACCTGGAGCTTTGCCTGGGGAGGAGGTGCCCCCTGCACAAACAGCTACATATAGCCCTCCCCCTATAGAACAGAATTTTAACCAGAACAGAATTTTACTCACCCCCAAACTGGAAGTCCTGGATCCACAAAAGGCCAAACGAGGAGCAAGTCAGAGTGGGTAGGCAGGTGCAATATTTCCCTCCTCAAGACCTGGAGCCCTAGAATGTCTTCAGGGGCCAGCCCCCCTAGGGATAGGGGCGAGCAGATGCCTACCTCCCAAGGCCAAGAGCTCTTCTTATTTGAGGATCTTTGCAGTGCCACAGCACAACACAAATCTCGCTGGGGCCTCCGATTATGAAGAGCATAATTGAGTGAGACAGAAGATTCCTGAGATTAAAATTTGGAAGTGGATTTTATTATTACTGAGGGACTGCCGGGGTTACATAGTTACCCAAATCAGACACTGCTGGGACAGACCCTGTGCTGGTTTTTAAAGAGATTCAATAGCCAGGTTAAGTAAATTGAAATTACAATCAGTGATTGGTCAGTGTACATTTGAACTTCCTGCCTGTGAGAAGTGTACCCTAGGCTGAAGAACAGGGAACTCAGAATGGGTGGCGATGGGGAACACCCAGTAGTGGGGTGGGGGAGCAAGGAAAAGAATGGAGCAGGGATTTTGCCCTAGGCTAAAACTCCTGCCCACAGATCAATTAGGGGAGGGGAAGGGTGGAGTTGTGCTCAACACTCTTAAGCATTGCCCTGTCAAATGGGAGAAACAACATGGAAACAACTATGCACAACTGAGTTACATATAGGTAACTTTAAGGTCAATTATAAGGTTAAATACAAAGAAAATGCAATGGAATTATGATGGATCTGGAAGGATCTTTTTAAAAGGAAGGATTATAGATAGGACTTTAAGAAATCCGAAGGATAGATATGAGGAGGGAAAGAATTCTAGGTATGTGGAATAGACAGTAAAAATGCATAGAATCAAGACATAGCGTATCATGCAAGGAACAGAAAGGAGGCTAATATCACTGGATCCTGGAGTACATCGAAGCTAGTAAGATATAAGAAGACAGGAAATGTAAGAAGTTGGGTATCATAGGGATTTAAAAGCCAAGGAGAAGATTTTTTCCTCTTCAAGGAAAAGTAATCCATTGAAATGTATTGAATGAGTGAGTAGAGCGCCGGCCCTGGAGTCTGAAGGACCTGAGTTCGGATCCGGCCTCAGACACTTAACCCACACAAAACAAAAACCTAGCCGTGTGACCTTGGGCAAGTTACTTAACCCCAATTGCCCTAAAAGGGGCGGCTAGGTGGCGCCGTGAGTAAGAGTGCTGGCCTCGGAGTTGGGATGACCCGAGATCTAATCCGGCCTCAGAAAATGAGCACCCACACACAAATAATGACTAGCCGTGTAACCCTGAGCAAGTTACTTAACCCCAATTGCTTAAAAAAAAAAAAAAGAAATGTATTGAATAGGTAGCATGCAGTGATGTGGTCAAATCTGTGCTTTAGCAGATTGCTTTGACAGCTGAGTAGAGAATTGATTGGAGTGGAAAGAGACTTCAGGCACCAGGTAAGAGAAACAATGTATACCAGAAATTTTATGAAGGCAGAATTTATAGGCCTTGGGAATGGATTGGATGGGGTGGGAGGGGGGTGAGGAGTAAGGATGACATGTAGGGAAAATGGTAATGCCCTCCACAGTAATAGGAAAGTTAGGAAGAAGGGAATGTTTTGGGGAAAAGATAAAGAGACTGAGTACAGTTTTGGATATGCTGAGTCTAAGAATTCTATGTGACATTTTAAGACATCCAAAAGGTAGTTGGAAAAGTAAGGCTGGAGGCTGGAAGCATGGCTAGGACTGGGTAAATTGATATGAAAATCAATTGCATAAAGATGATAATTGAATCTAGGTGATCTAATGAGATCGTCAAGAAAAATAGTATAGAAGATAAAGAAAAAAGTCTCAGGACAGAGATTTGGGGGACATTCAGAATTTGCGGTCACAACCTGGATGAATATCCAACAAAAGACATTTAAAAGGAGCAGTCAAACAGGTAGGAGGAGCACAAGGTGTCAGGAAAACCTAGAGAGAGTAAAGTATCACAGGGAAAAGAGCAATCAAAATTGACAAAGGCCGCAGAGAGGTCAAGAAGGATAAGAATTGAGAAAATACATTAGATCTGACAATTAAGAGATCATTAGTAACTCTATGGGGAGCAGTTTTAGTTCAATGATGAGCTTGGAAGTCATATTATAGAGAATTAATAATGTGAGAGAAAAGGAAATGAAGACATTGTGCAATGTCATTCTTAAGGATTTTACCCATGAAATGGAAGAGAGATATTGGATGATGCCTAGAAGGGATGGATGGACCAGTGAGGAAGTTTTGAGTATGGTAGAGATATGGGGATGTTTGTAGGCAGTGGAGAAGCAGTTAATAAAGAGAATGAAGATAATTGAGACACTGGGTAAATATTTCTTTTGACCTACAGGGATAGATTTATGTAGATCAATTTATTAGTTTGGCTTATGGTAGAATGATTTCCTGGATCTATCATACTCATTTCATGGTAAAAGTATATAATATGCTAAACTTAGAAGCTTTTAAGGTATGCACCCTTTTAAATGAGAGGTTTTTAAAGGGAAATCCTTGAACTTATTTTTTTAATGGCATCTATTTCAATATATTTTGCTGCCTTTGGAATCTTGTATATTTTATTTTCTAAATTTAAAAATATTCTGAGAAATGGTTCATATATTTCATTAGACTGCCATGTTAAGTCAATTAACATATATTAAGTGCCTAGGTACTATGCCTTTCAGGTACTATGCCAACCTATGGGGGTTTGATAACACAGAGAAGATTAAGAACTAGTGAATATAGGTGATCTCTAAAAGCATAAAATAGGTTAAATTTTTAACACGATTAAAATATTTTTAAAGTATGCACTAATTAACAGAATTTTTTTCTAAAAATGACATTCATCATCCATCAAATTCTAGATCCTGTCATAACAGTACCAAGATGGCATTATCTTATTCATAATTAGGCTGAACCAACAATGGAAAACATCCTTTTTGACATATAACAGATTTATATTGTGTTAAGTAATATGAAATCACATGAAATATAATAAAAAGAAATGATGTTTAAAGTCAAGGAGTAAAGTGAAACAAAATGAGTTTAAAGTCAGTTGTGTGGGGCAGAGCCAACATAGTGGAATAAAAGCAGGAAATTTCTTGTGCTTCCACTCCAAGCACCTCTAATACCTGTAAAAAAATTACTCTAAACAAATTTTAGAGCTAGAGAACCCACAAAGTGATGGAGAGAAACAAATCTCCCACTGAAGACAGCCTGGCAGGGCAACAGGAAGTGTCTATCACACTGGACTGGGAGAGTAGAGCAGTTCCATATGAGCTGCACTGGGCCAAAATTGTGGCCCAGATAGTCCAGAGCAGACTTCTGGAAAGTGAATCACCTGCAGCCGTGGTGGTTCTCAATCCATAAATGCCAAAGAGAAAGAAAAAGGTCAGTAGGGAACTCTGTTGGAACTGGGTGAGAGAAGAGAGTAGTCTGGTCACTGCCCACAGGGAGACATGTGGTGACATCATAGTGGTTTCAGCTGCTGCCACATGGCTGCCTTTGAGCTCCTGGTATTCAGATCATAGGGGGACCAAAAAACCATTCAAAGGATAATCACTCTTGCTTTGGCCTGCTTGGATCTGGGTCAGAGACTTGGGTGGTGGTCCTGGGGTGAGAAACAATAGCATGCCAGAGCTTGTGGTGGCTGTAGAGAGGGTGTTCCCATCAGAGCTCTGATAGCGACTGCAAAACCCCCAAAATTTTGGGACACAGCTCTCTCCACTCTGGAAGCAGAGTTCTACCCTAGCAAAGAGATCAAAAGTCAAGTCACTGACTGTCAAGATGAGCAAATAGAGGAAGGGCAATCAGATGATAGAATCTTTTTGGGGAACAAAGAGGATGAAACCATGGAACCAGAAGAAAAAAAAAAGTCAAAACTCCTGCATCAAAAGCGTCTAAGAAAAAATATTAACTGGTCACAGGCCATGGAGGAACTCAAGAAGAACTTTGAAAATCAAGTAAGAGAATGGAGGAAAAAATGGGAAGAGAAATGAGAATGATGCAAGAAAATCACGAAAAGCAAGTCAACAGCTTGCTGAAGGAGACCCAAAAAAATACTGAAGAAAAGAACACCTTAAAAAATAGACTAACTCAAGTGACAAAAGAAGCCCAAAAAGCCAATGAGGAGAAGAATGTCTTAAAAAGCCAAATTGCCCAGATGTAAAAGGAATTTCAAAAATTCACTGAAGAAAATAATTCCTTCAATATTAGATTGGAGCAAATGGAAGCTAATGACTCTATGAGAAATCAAGACACTATAAAATAGATTTAAACAAATGAAAAAGTAGGGGTGGAGTCAAAATGTCATGAAAGGAAGCAGTAACTTCACTAAGCTCCCCAGTCACTAAGCCTTAAAAAGTGAATCTGAAGGGATTCTGGAGTGACAAAATCCACATGGAGAGGGAGTGTGGCAGAATCCAGCCCAGAAAATTGCCCAGTGCATCCAGACAGGACAAGTACAGAGCAAGTGGGTTCTGCACAGCTCATACTTAAGAGCAGACAAGCAGAGAGAGAAAAAGCCCCAGCCTGCAGACTTACCAAGGACAAATCGCAGTCATCTCGCCTTCATCTCACGAGGGGACAGGAGGAATCATTGGAGCCAGGTAGGAGAGTCAGCCCCAAAGAGAGATAGCAGCTTCTCCTGCAACAATCAGCCCCGAGCCAGGAAGTTTAGAAACTGCCTGCCTGTATAATACAGGGGCTAGAATGGTAAAGTAAATTCTAGTCATTCCTATCCTCCCATCCCTCCTTCATGGAGTAGAAAACCCAAAGGTAAATGTCCCACCCAGATTGAAATCCCAAGTTAATGGAAATAGCCTCAAGCTTGGGAGTCTCCAAGAAGGGGCATAACTGAGACAACCAGGAGTCTGAAGAGAAGAGAGGGAGGGGTCCCAACAAGTCCCACCTCACCTCACCAACAAAAGCCAGTTTATAGCCCAGGGGTATAGAGGCAGAAATCGATTCACCTCCAGACTACATAGTGCCCATCTGCATTCCTCTCTGACATTCCTGCCTTAGCCACAAACTAGACACCCCGAGGCTACAGCATTCAAATTCAAAGACCAGGCCCTTAGCTCATAGCCTGAGAAATTAAGAAATAGGAAATCACAATGGGAAGGAAGGAAGCTTAGAAGGAGAAGGGGAAGGCAAGAAAGTCAATCCAAGCTTACTATGTAGGTCAAGAACAACAGAATACACAGGACAATTTGGACTCTCAACCCACACATGAGACCACAGAAGGAAATATGAACTGGTCTAAAGCCCAAATAACATTGTTGGAGGAGCTTAAGAAAGATTTTAAAGACCAAATCAGGGAGGCAGTGACCAACTTGGAAAAAAGTCTAAGTGAAGAAAACAAATCCTTAAAAAATAAAATTAGTGAAGTAATTGGAGAAAATAACTCCCTAAAAAAGGACCTTCAAAACTAACTGAAGACTATAATTTGCTAAAAATTAGATTCAATCAAATTGAAACTCAGTACTCTATGATGCACCCAGAGTCAATCAGACAAAACAAGACGATTGAAAAATTGGAAGAAAATGTAAAATATCTCACTGGAAAAACAACTGACCTAGAGAACAGATCCAGTAGAGATAACGTAATAATTATTGGTCTACCAGAAAGCCATGATGAAAAAAGCAGCCTAAACAACATCCTCCAAGATACTGTCAAAGAAAACTGTCCTGAAGTCCTAGAATCAGAAGATAAAATAGTTATCGAAAGAATTCACCAGACTCCTCCTGAAAGAGATCCCAAATTGAAAAATCTAAGAAATATAGTAGCCAAATTCCAGAATTACAAGATTAAGGAAAAAAATTCTGAAAGCAGCCAAAAAGAAACAATTCAAATATCGAGGAACTACAGTTAGGATCACACAGGACCTAGCAGCTTCTACATTAAAAGAGCAAAGGGACTGGAATTTGATATTTCATAGGACAAGAGAGCTAGGATGACAACCAAGGATTAACTACCCGGCAAAACTGAGAATAATCTTTCAGGCAAGGAGAGGGTCATTTAATGAAATAAGGGATTTCCAGTCTTTCCTGATGAAAAAGCCAGAACTCAATGGAAAATTTGATCTCCAATTACAAGACTCAAGAAAGACATAAAAAGATAAATAAGGGAGAGACAGACTCACACATACATATGTGCAAACACCCACACTCACACACACATGCTCATTACTTGGCATGCAACAAGAGTACAATGCTCACATCCCTATATGTGGAGCTGATAACTATCAATATTGGAATTTTTATGATTATAATGACCTTCAAAAGGGTTATACTTAGATAGAGGGTGTGGGTATGAATGCACTAACCTGAAGACTTAAAAAATATCCTATTAAGGGGATCAAAGGGACTGTAATGGGAAAAAGGAAAGAATGAGATAGGAAAAGGTAAAATATGCCATTTGAAGAGGCATCAAAACACACTATAAAAGATGGGAAAGAAAGACGGAGGGGAACATCATTTAAACACTATTCTCACTGGTTCTGGTTTAAAGAGGGATCAACATAATCAGTGAAGTTTAAGATTCTAATGTGAATAGACACATAAATTCAATAAATAGAGGAAAAGGAGGGAGGGAGAGGAGCACTGTTCGAAATTTACTCTCATTGGTTTGGAGTCAAACGGGGAGTAACTTACTCTGATAAGTGTAAAAATTTATTGTGTCCTATAGGTTGTGGAAGGGTAAGGGGGGATTAAAAAGGAGGAGACTAAAGGGGGGGATTAGAGAGGAGGGAAATAGTAGTAAGGGGAGAGGGTAGAGTAATAAGGGGAGTCACGGGGGGGGGGACACTGAGGGAGGGGGCAGTCAAAAGGCAAAACTTCAAGGAGGGGAAGGGGGAAGGAATAAAAAAAAAAACATAAACAGGTGAGGGAATAGAATGGAGAGAGACAGATAGTCACCATTACTGTGAATGTGGATGGGATGAACTCTCCCATAAAACAGAGATGGATAGCAGAATGGATTAAAAACAATAATCCTACAATATGCTGTCTACAAGAAACAAATTTGAAACAAAGGGATGCCCACAGGGTAAAGGTAAAAGTTTGGAGTAGAAGTTATGCCTCAGCTAAAGTAAAAAAAAAGCAGGGGTACTAATCCTTATCTCAGATAAAGCAAAAGCAAAAATAGATCTAATTAAAAGAGATAAGGAAGGAAACTATATCCTGCTAAAAGGCACCATTGAGAATGAAGCAATATCATTACTTAATATATATGCACCAAGTGGTATAGCATCCAAATTCCTAGAGGAGAAGTTAAAGGAATTAGAGGAAGTAATAGATAGCAAAACTATATTAGTGGGGGACCTTAATCTCCCCCTTTATGGATTTGATGAATCTAACTTCAAAGTAAACAAGAAAGAAGTTAAAGAGGTGAATAGAATTTTAGAGAGACTAGATATGATGGATCTCTGGAGGAAACTGAATGGGGATAAAAAGGAATTTATTTTCTTCACAGCAGTGCATGGTACATACTCAAAAATAGACCATGTACTAGGGCATAAAAACCTCACAATTCAGTACAGAAAGGCAGAAATATTAAACACATCATTCTCAGATCATGATGCAAAAAAAATTATATGCAATAAAGGGCCATGGAAAGATAGACTAAAAACTAATTGGAAATTAAACAATTTAATCCTAAAGAATAGGTGGGTCAAACGAGAAATTATGGAAACAATAATTTCATTCAAGAGAATGATAATAGGGGGGCCGAGCCAAGATGGCGGAGTAGAAACAGCATTTCCAATGTGCTCTGCCCCACACAAATTTCAAACAATATGAAAGGGGACTCCGAACAACTTCTGGAGCCACAGCACCCACAGAATGGCACAGAGAAGCTAACCTCCTGCTGAGGACAGCCCAGCAGCCCAGCAGGGAGCGGCCAGCACAGCACTCTGAGAGCAGGCAACACAGCGTGCTGGGAACTGACAGCGCAGCGGCACAGAGCCGAGCCCAGGTCCGCAGTTTTAGCCCCAGGGTGGCCGGGCTTTCAGCCGGCTGGACTGGAGGGACCCCAGAACATAAGCAATTATGGCAATTCCAGAATTATAAGCAGAGATATGCCTAGGACAAAGTGAGAGATTAGTGCCCTATGGACTTTGGGACCAGTATTTGGGAACGCGTGGCTTCCTCCACTGGGGGCGAAAAGCTGCTGAAGAAACTGGGGCAGAGAAGCCATTTTGCAGCATCAGTAGTGGCTCTAGCTCCTGGTCTGCGAACTGTAGGGAAATCCAGCAATCAGTCTGGGGGTTAATTGCTCTTGCTTTAAACTTCCTGGATCTGGATTGTGGTCTGGGGAGGAAGTTTGGGGTGGGTATCCAATTTTCCAGAGTAGGCAGAGGCTTTACAGAGGCCACCCAACTGCCTGAAGTTGTGAAGACCCCACATTTGGGCGGAAGCTCCCCTGTCTAGTGGCAGAGTCCTACTGTGGCAAGAAGCCCAAAAGTCAAGTAATTAAGTGGCAACATGCCTAGGCAAATGAAACAAAATAAACAGAAAAGTTCAACATTGGACTCCTATTTTAGGGGCAAAGAGGCTCAAAGCATGGAGGAGGACTGTGAGGTCAGGACTCCTGCACCAAAAGCCCCAAATGAAAATACAAGCTGGCTACAGGCCATAGCAGACCTTAAGAAGCAGATAAGAGAAGTGGGGGAAAATTTGGGAAGAGAAATGAAAAAGATGCAAGAAAGTATGAAATGACAGTCAACATCCTGACTGAGGAAAATAACACCTTAAAAAATAGAGTAACTCAAATGGCAAAAGAGACTCAGAAAGGCAATGAGGAGAACAATGCCTTAAAAACCCGAATTTGTCAGATGGAAAAAAAATCTCAAAAGCTCACTGAGGAGATTCATTCCTTCAGAGGTAGACTGGAGCAAATGGAAGCTAGTGGCTTTATGATAAATCAAGATACTATTAAGCAGATCCAAACAACTGAAAGAATAGAAGGCAATGTGAAATATCTCATGGGAAAAACCACTGACCTGGAAAATAGATCCAGGAGAGATAATTTAAAAATTATTGGACTACCTGAAAGCCATGGTCAAAGAAAGAAACTAGAAATCATCCTTAAAGAAATTCTCAAGGAAAACTGCCCTGATGTTTTAGATCCAGAGGGCAAAATAGAGGTTGAAAGAATCCACAGATCACCTCCTGAAAAAGATCCCAAAAAGAAAACTCCCAGGAATATTATAGCCAGGTTCCAGAATCCCCAGATCAAGGAGAAAATACTACAAGCAGCCAGGAAGAAACAATTTCAATATTGTGGAAACACAATCAGAATAGCCCAGGACCTGGCAGCTTCTACACTGAGGGATCAAAGGGCATGGAATATGATATTCCAGAGGGCAAAAGAGCTGGGATTGAAGCCAAGTGTCACCTACCCAGCAAAACTGAGTATCTTGTTTCAGGGGAAAATATGGTCATTCAGTGGAATAGAGGACTTTCAAGCATTCTTGATGAAAAAACCAGAGTTGAATAGACAATTTGACATTCAGATGCAAGAAGCAAGAGATGCTTGAGAAGGTAATCAAGGAAAAGAAATCAAAAGGAACTTATCAAAGTTGGATTATTTACATTCCTACATGGAAAAACAGTAACTGTGTTTGATGAAACTTTTCTCATTATGAAAATAATTGAAGAAGGATACATGGCATATGTTCACAGTTATACATGGATAGAGGGCACAGGTTGAATTTGATGGGAATGGATGATTCTTTTTTTTTGGAAGGCAATTGGGGTTGGGTGACTTGTCCAGGGTTGCGAGGCTGGGTTTTTGTTTGTGTGCTGGGTGTCTGGGGCTGGATCCGGGCTCGGGTCCTTCTGTGCCACCTAGCCGCCCCAAGGAAGGGATGATTCTTAAGGGGTGAAGTCAAGAGGTGAGAGAGGAAAGTGGCAAGAGGAGATGGAGAGAGACAGGGTAGGGTAAACTATCTCATGTAGAAGAAGCAAGGGGAAGTAGTTGCAGAGGAGGGGAAGAACAGGAAGGCAAAAAGGCAAAAGCATATTCTCATTGAAGTTGGCTCAAGGAGAGAATCACATACATACTAAATGGAATATCTTGCCCTCACTCACTCTCCTGAGTAGGGGAAAGGGGGATGAGAAGGGGGATGATGGAGGGGAGGGCATTCTGGGGGGAGGTGAGGTTGGAAGTACCCACTATCAAAGAGGGACAGGATCAAAGTAGGGAATGGAGCAGGTGGGAGGTGAGATGGGGGGGAGGGAAATATAAGCAATCTTTTACATCTACTATGGTAATGTTTTGCATAGCTATACATGCACAATACATACTGAATTGCTTATCTTCTCAGAGGGAGTGGGTGACAAGGGAGGAAGGAAATGGATCTGAAAATCAAAGTTTTAAAATTAAATGTTTCATAAGATGTCTAGGCATTGGGGCTCAGAGATTCACCTTGCCCTAATGGCAAAGTCAAAGGGGGTATGGGAGAAGATATGGGAGAGAGCAGATTGGATGAGGGGATATCTAGTGGGACTGCTATTCTGGGGTGGTGGGTAGGGAAAATGGGGGAAAAATGTAACTCATAATCCGGTGGAAATGAATGATGTAAACCAGAAGTTAATAACGCATTTGTTCAATTAAAAAAAAAATGATGTTCCCAACAAATGTGAGATTATAGTACATACCTGAAAAAAAAGAGAGAATGATAATAATGAGACAACATACCAAAATTTGTGGGATGCTTTTAAGGCAGTTCTTAGGGGATGTTTTATATCCCTGAGTGCATACTTGATTAAAGCAGAGAGAAGGGAGGTCAATGAATTGGACATGCAATTGAAAAAGTTAGAAAAAGAACAAATTGAAAATCCCCAATTTAGTACTAAATTATAAATATTGAAAACCAAAGGAGAGATTAATAAAATTGAAATTAAGAAACAATTGAATTAATAAATAAAACTAAGAGCTGGTTTTATCAAAAACAATAAAATTGATAGACCCTTACTCAATATGAAGAAAAGAAGAAAACCAAATTATGAGTATCAGAAATGAAAAGGGTGAATCTACCTCCAATGATGAGGAAATAAAAAAAAACGAGGAATTATTTTTCCCAATTGTATGCACATAAATATGACAATCTTAGTGAAATGGATGAATATTTACAAAATTACAAGTTGTCCAGTTTAACTGAAGAGGAAATGAATTACCTAAATAACCCCATCTGAGAAAAAGAAATCAAACAAGCCATCCATGAACTCCCTAGGAAAAAATCTCCAGGGCCAGATGGATTTACTAGTGAATTCTATAAAACATTTAAAGAGCAATTGATTCCAATACTCTACAAACTATTTGGGAAAATTAGTGAAGGAGTACTACCAAATTCTTTCTATGACACAAATAAGGTAGTGATTCCTAAATCAGGAAGAGATAAAACAGAGAAAGAAAATTATAGACCAATTCCCCTCATGATTTTAGATGCAAAAAATTTAAATAAAATATTAGCCAAAAGACTCCAACAACTTATCACAAAAATTATACACTTAGGTAGGATTTATTCCAGGAATGGAAGGATGATTTAATATTAGGAAAACCATCAGTATAATTGAGCATATCAACAATAAAACTAGCAGAAACCACATGATTATCTCAATAGATTCAGAAAAGGCTTTTGACAAAGTACAACATCCATTCCCATTAAAAACAATAGAAAGTACAGGAATAAATGGATCCTTCCTTAAAATAGTTGATAGCATCTATTTAAAACCAAGTATTATATGCAATGGGGGTAAACTAGAAGCATTTCCAATAAGATCAGGAGTGAAATAAGGGTGTCCACTATCATCCCTCTTATTCAATCTGGTACTAGAAATGTTAGCAGTAGCAGTTAGAGAAGAAAAAGAAATCAAAGGAATCAAATTAGGCAAAGAAGAGACCAAGCTATCACTCTTTGCAGATGATATAATGATATACTAAGAGAATTATAGAGAATTAAGTAGAAAACTACTTGACATAATAAATAAATTAGGCAAAGTTGCAGGATATAATATAAACCCACATAAATCCTATGCATTCCTGTATATCTCTAATGAAACTCAACAGCAAGAGATAGAAAGAGAAATCCCATTTAAAGTCAGTGTAAACATTATAAAATATTTGGGAATCTACCTGCCAAAATAAACCCAGAACCTATATGATCACAACTACAAAACACTTCTCACACAAATAAAATCAGATCTAATTACTTGGAATAATATCAATTGCTCATGGCTGGGTCAAGCTAATATAATAAAAATGACAATTTTACCCGAACTAAACTATATATTTAGTGCCATACCAATCAATTTACCAAAAAACTACTTTTTAGAGTAGGACAAAATAATAACAAAATTTATTTGGAAAAACAAAAGGTCTAGAATATCAAGGGAATTAATGAAAAGAAATGCTAGGAAAGGTGGAGTAGCTATGGCAGATTTTAATCTGTATTATACAGCAGCAGTCATGAAAACTGCTTGGTACTGGCAGAGGAGTAGAGTAGCAGATCAATGGAATAGATTGGACACAGGAGACCCAGCAGTTAATGAATATAATAATCTATTGTTTGATAAACCCAAAGACCCCAGTTTTGGGGATAAGAATGCACTATTTGACAAAAACTGCTGGGAAAACTGTAATACAGTATGGCAGAAACTGGGAATAGATCATTATCTAACACCATATACCAAAATCAAGTCTAAATGGGTGCATGATCTAGGACTGTAAGCAATCTGGGAAAGCAAGGAATAGTTTATCTGACAGATTTGTGGAGAGGGGAATACTTTAGGACCAAACAAGAATTAGAGAGCATTATAAAATGCAAAATGGATAATTTTGATTACATTAAATTGAAAAGCTTCTGTACAAACAAAGCCAATGTAACCAAGATCAAGAGGGAGGTGGGAAATTGGGAAAGAATTTTTACAACCTATGTCTGTGATAAAGGACTCATTTCTAAAATTTACAGAGAATTGAGTCAAATCTATAAGAATACAAGTCATTCCCCAATTGTTAAATGGTAAAAGGATATGAACAGGCAGTTTTCAGAGAAAGAAATTAAAGATATCTATAAGCATATGAAGAAATGTTCTAAATCACTATTGATTAGAGAAATGAAAATCAAAACAACTCTGAGATACCACATCTCTCCAATCAGATTGGCTAAGATGACAAAACAGGAAATTGATAAATGCTGGAGAGGATGTGGAAAAATTGGAACACTGATACATTGCTGGTGGAGTTGTGAACTTATCCAACCATTCTGGAGAGCAATCTGGAATTATGCCCAAAGGGCTATAAATAATTCCATACCCTTTGACCCAGCAATATCACTTCTAGGGTTATATCCCAAAGAGATTATAGAAGAGGGAGGAAGACCCATATGTACAAAAATATTGATAGCAGCCCTTTTTGTGGTTGCAAAGAATTGAAAATTAAAGGGGTGCCCATTAATTGGGGAATGGCTAAATAAGTTGTGGTATATGTATGTAATGGAATATTATTGTGCTATAAGAAATGAGGAGGACACAGTTTTCATATTTAGCTGGAGAGTCTTATACAAACTGATGCTGAGCGAGAAGAGTAGAATCAGAATAAATCTGTATACAATCACAGACACATCATATGTGTGATGACAACTATGACAGACTGGACTCTTTTCAGCAATGCAGTGAGATAAGTCAATCCCAAAAGACTCAAGAAAGAGAGAAATGCAACATCCAGAGATGTAACTAGAAAGAGCTGAGCTTGAATCCTGATGGAAGCAAAGTGATTGATCTTTTTCTTTTCATTGTTTGTTTTTATTTCTTCTTTACCATTTTTCATCCCACCTAGTACAATACACCTTTGTAATTGGACTAATGTCTAATATGAATGTATTTGCAGATCCTATACTGGACTATATGCTTTCATGGGGGGTGGGGAGAGGGAGGGAAAGGAAATTTGAAAATCAAGGTACTATGGAATTGAATCTTGTTAATTGAAACTAAACCAATAAATTAATTTTTAAAAAATGAAAAAGTAGAAGGCAATGTGAAATACCTAATTTGGAAAAACCACTCCCCTGGAAAATAGATCCAGGAGAGATAATTTAAAAATTATTGGACTACCTGAAGTTCATGATAAAAAAAAAAAAGAGAATAAAAATCATCCTTCAAGAAATTCTCAAGGGAAATTACCTTGATATTCTAGAACCAGAGGGAAAAATAGAAATTGAAAGAATCCACTGAATGCCTCTTGAAAAAGATACCAAAAAGAAAACTCCTAAGAATATTATAGCCAAGTTCCAGAATTCCCAGTTCAAGGAAAATATATTATAAGCAGTCAGGAAATAGCAATCTGAGTATTGTGGAAACATGATCAGGTTAACACAAGACCTAGCAGCTTCTACACAAAGGGAATGAAGGACTTGGTATATGATATTCTGGAGGTCAAAGGAGCTAGGATTAAAAGCAAGAATCACCTACTCAAACTGAGTATAATACTTCACGGGAAAATATAAAATTTCAATGAAATAGAGGACTTTCAAGCACTCTTAATGAAAAAAAAAACTAAACAAAATTTGACTTTCAAATGCAAGAAGCATGAGAGAGTAGAAAGGAAAAAAGAAATCTTAAGGAATGTATTAAAGTTGAACTATTTACATTCTTACATGGAAAAATGAAAATTTGGGTAGAATCAAGATGGCAAAGTATAAACAGCACTGCCCCACATCTCCAGCTCCCACCACTTCTAATTTATGTAAAAGGGGACTCTGAACAAACTCTTCAGCTACTGAATCCACAAAATGACACAGAGAAGCTAACTTCCTGCTGAGAACAGCCTGGAAGCCCGGCAGGGAGTGGCCAGTGCAGTGCTCTGGGAGCCAACCCCCAGCTCCCTGTGAAACAGAGGTTTTAGCCCCAGGGTCATGTGACCAGCAGCCTGCTGGAAGGACTCCAGAACACCAAAAGCTGTGGCATTTCCAGAATTATCAACACATAGATGCCAAGGACAAAGTGAGAGGACAGTGCCCTGTGGACTTTGGGACTTACTAGTTAGAAGAGCATGTCAGCCTCTTCCCCTGGGGGAGAGAAGCTGCAGAGTAGCCACAGTAAAACCTCCTCCACATTGCAGCTTCAGCTCCTTGCCTGCAAACTGTAGGGGGATCCGGTGACCAGTCTGGGTGGGGTGGAGGGGTTAATCACTCTTGCTTTATCCTTCTTGGACCTTGATTGCAGTCTAGGGTGGAGGTCTTGGGATGTGTGACCAGTTTGCCAGAGCATGTAGAGGCTTCAGAGAGGGCACCCAACTAATACCTCTGGCAGCTGAAAAATCCCCAACATTTGGGACAGAATCTCCCCTGGCTGTTGGCAGAGTCCTACTGTGGCAGCTAGCCCAAAAGTCAAGTAATTGAGTGGCAACATGGCTAGGCAAAGGAAAAAAATAAACAGAAAAATTCAACATTAGACTTCTATTTGGGGGGCAAAGAAGATCAAAGCATGGAACAGGAGGACTGGGAGGTCAGAAATCCAGCACCAAAAGCCCCAAATGAAAAAACGAGCTGGTTATAGGCCATAGAGGACCTTAAGAAGCAGGTAAGAGAAGTAGAGGAAAAATTGGGAAGAGAAATGAGAAAGATGTAAGAAAAATATGAAATGAGAGTCAACATCCTGACTGAGGAAAATAGCACCTTAAAAAATAGACTAATTCAAATGGCAAAAGAGGGTTAAAAAGGCAATGAGGAGAAGAATACCTGAAAAAGCCAAATTTGCCAGATGGAAAAAGAATCTCAAAAGCTCACTGAGGAGAATCATCCCTTCAGAATTAGACTGGAGCAAATGGAAGCTATCGACTTTATGAGAAATCAAGATGCTGTTAAGCAGATTCAAACAGATGAAAGAATAGAAAGCAATGTGAAATATCTCGTGGGAAAAACCACTGGCCTGGAAAATAAGTCCAGGAGAGATAATTTAAAAATTATTGGACTCCCTGAAAACCATGATCAAAGAAAGAACCTAGAAATCATCCTTCAAGAAATTCTCAAGGAAAATTGCCCTGATGTTTTAACACTAGAGGGCAAAATAGAGGTTGAAAGAATCCACCAATCAACTCCTGAAAAACATCCCAAAAAGAAAACTCCCAGGAATATTATAGCCAGGTTCCAGAATTCCCATATCAAGGAGAAAATATTACAACTAGACAAGAAAAAACAATTTGAATATTGTGGAAACACAATGAGGATAGCACAGGATCTGTAAGCTTCTACAATGAGGGATCAAAGGGCATGGGCTATGATATTCTGGAGGCCAAAGGAGCTGGGATTAAAGCCAAGAATCACCTACCCAGCAAAACTGAGTATCTTGTTTCAGGGGAATATATGGTTATTCTGTGAAATAGAGGACTTTCAAGCATTCTTGATGAAAAAACCAGAGTTGAATAGAAAATTCGACATTCAGACACAAGAAGCAAGAGATGCTTGAGAAGGTAAACGGGGAAATCATTATGAACTTATCAAAGTTGAACTATTTACATTCCTACATGGAAAAACAATACTGGGGATGATGAATGAGAGTGCCGGCTGGGGGGAAGGAAGTTGGAAGCACCCAATTTTGGAAAGGGGCAGGTTCAAAGTTTGGAATAGACCAAGTGGGTGGTGGGATAAGAGGGAGGGAAATATAGTCAGTCTTTTACAATATATCTACTAAGGTAATGTTTTGCATAGCTACACATGTACAACATAGACTGAATTGCTTATCTTCCCAGTAAGGGTGGGTGACAAGGGAGGAAGGGAATGAATCTGGAATTCAAATTGTTAAACTAAAAATTTTAAAAATATATAAATACTATTATTAATACTCTTTTATATATAATTGGGAAATAAGATATACAGGCATTGGGGCACAGAGATTCACCTTGCCCTACTGGAAAAGTCAAAGATGTTATGGGAGAAGATATGGGAGAGAGCAGATTGGAGGAGGGGATATCCTTTGGGACTGCTATTCTGGAGTGGTGGTTAGGGGGAAAATGGGGAAAAAATGTAACTCAAAATCTGGTGGAAATGAATGATGTAAACCAGAAGTTATCAAAACATTTGGAAAAAAAAGAAATAAGTGCAATAACTTTCAAGAACCAATTTGAAAATAAAACTATGCACATTCCATTGTTCCCAGTATAAATATAACAACTACAGTGTCTCTTATCCTTAATATTACCATGGTAAGAATAAAGAATAAAATATTTATGAAAAAAAGAAAAATGAATATTATTACTCATGAGACTTTTTTCAGTATGAGGATTGTTAAAGGGAATATATATGTGCATATATATGTATAAGAGGGTATATGTGTGGATAAATATATATGGGAATGTGTGTATATGTGTGTACATGTATACATACACAGAGGGCACAGGACAAGTTCAGTATGAATGGATGGTATCTAAAAAACAAATTAAGAGGTGAGAGAGGAATATATTAGGAGGAATAAAGGAGAGATAGAATAGAATAAATTATCTCATATAAAAGAGGCAAGAGAAAACTATTACAAGGGAGAGGAAGAGCAGGTAGGTGAAAGGGAATGGGTCAACCTTACTCTCATTGAATTTGGATTAAGAGGGTATAACATACACATGCAATTGTGTATCTTACCCTATAGGAAAGTAGAGGATAAGGGGATAAGAGGTGAAATGATAGAAGGCAGGGCAGTTTGCAGGAGATGGTAGTTAGAAGCAAACACTCTTGAAAAGGGACAAGGGCAAAGTAGAAAACAGAATAAGTGGGGGGTTTGGGATAGGATGGAGGGGAATATAGTTAGTCTCACAATATAACTACTATGGAAATGTTTTGCATAACTACACATGTACAACCTACATTGAATTTCTTATCTTCCCAGTTGAGGTGGGTGAGGAAGGAAAAAGGGAAAGAACCTAGAAATCAAAGTTTTTTTAAAAAAATGTTTTAAAAATTGTTTTTTTACATACAGCTGGGAAATAAGATATGCAGGCACTGGGGTATATTAAAGCATGTTGCCCCACTAGAAAGCTAGGGGCAGATAGGGGAGGATATAAGAGAGAACAGGGGGAAAGTGTATTCAGTAAGCTAGCTATCTTGGGGTAGGTGAGAGACAGAGAGAATATTTGTAACTCAAAATCTTGTGGAAATAAATGTTGAAAACTAAAAATAAATAAATTAATTCATATATATGTTAAAATCAGTTGTGGATTCTTAAACATTGACTTTGACTAGTTCTTAGTCTAAACTATATTTTTAATTTACCAATTAAGATGACCTGTTAGCTAGTGTACAAATTTGCAAGTAGTGTACATTTTAGACTCCAGAAATGTAACTTAGGAATTCCATATGAACACAAGTTCACAGCAAAAGCATTTATAGAAACAAAAATTTAATTTCCACCTGAAGGAAAACAATAAAAGTGCTCTAACTTATTACAAAGAAGTGGGGGGGGGGTGTTTGAGTGTTGAACAATCCAAGATAATTAAAGGAAGATCATATTTTAGTTCTCTAGAACCCCATGAGAAAAGTGACTGTTTTTGCATCAGGTTATTTTGTGATTCACTTTGGGTCATGGAACAAAGCCCCTAGGATTATACAAACTCAATAATCCAATGACTTTGAATTAACACCAGGGCTATGGCATGCGGAGAAATTTTAAAGCATCATGAGGGATGCCATCAGCAAAACTAGCAGGGATCAGCTTTATTAAAGTATTTTTACCACCCTCTGCTGATAAAATTCAAACTGTTCTTCAGCATTAGCCCTTCACATAGGCAGTTTTTCAGAAGGAGAATTTTCTGTATAAAGACATGTTGTTAGTGCCTATCTTTTGGATTCTAATGGAGAATGTTGTTGTTATTATCATTATTACTAACTTAACTTAAGAGCCCCTATTGTTCACATACATAGGTTAAATAAACTGAGATACACTCAGCAGTCTTAGTTGCTGTTGTGTTTTTGGTATTTTCATAGAACAGTTCTGTACAACTTATTTGTAGTTGTTTCATTTGAACTCAACATACAGCCCAAGCATGGGACCAGTCTATTGTCATTTATTCTAAGAATAAATCCAATCTAAGTGTTGCTATATTATGTTAATGTTACCATGTATAATGGTAATGGGAATCTGAAGATCTTCACTGCCCCTTGGCCCCTTGATAAGATTAAGTGAATCTGAAGATCTTCACTGCCCCTTGGCCCCTTGATAAGCTTAAGTGAATCTGAGAACCTTCCTTGATTTGAAAATATGCTCTGCCTCCTAATAGGCTGAATGTGGTCACATGGAGTCTGTGCCAGGAGGCTTGTTTTTCAGGAACACCCACACCTTGTTACATTGTGATTGGGCAGTGGGCCAAGAGGACTGTGACATTCTCTGACCCAGGAGAAGGTTATATATATATATATATATATCCTGATGTGAGGTTTTGCTTTGGGGCTTACTTTGGGAAGAGATACGTGATTTGGACAGATGAGACTCTGGGCAGCCACTGAGCACCCCAGCTTTGAAAACACAGATGTTGGTGCTTCCCTCTCTGTTAGCTATATATGGATGTAATGTGCAGACAGCTGGAAGCCCTGCCTGCTGGTCTGTTTCTCTATCTATATTGTTTTTGTCTGCTTGTAACTTGTTTGTGTTCTCTGAAAAAGTCAGGGTGCTGACTTTTTTCCCTAAACTAGGTAAATGATATATGTTTGATTAAAGTAAGATTGCTAACATATTTTGAGTTGCTTTCCTTTAGAAAAGCAGATCTAAGAACTTGTGCTAGCAGCCATCCTGTATATGCTAGGGAGCTTGCTGCTATACCAGGCTGTCTACCTTTTATACTCTTGTTTTAAAGATTCTGCTATGCCATTTAATATTAAATATGGTTTTGGAGTTGTGTTGATAATAGTCACTTATATAGAGCTTTGTGGCTTACACAATGGTGTGTGTGTGTGTGTGTGTGTGTGTGTGTGTGTGTGTGTGTCTGTAGTGCTATAAGTCACACAATAAGGTAAAAACTAGAGGGGCTTACATACTTACTATTTCATGACTCTGACATGACTTAGCTTCTTTTTGCTTCAGTTTCCTCATGTATAAGATGAGGGCTTTGGACTGAAGGACTTTTAAGGTCTCTTCTAGTTCTAAATATATGATCTTTTGTACAATGAAGAAACTAATATTAAAAAATTAATTGACCAAGACCCAACAGCTGGAGTCAGAATTTAAATCAAATTCTTTGGAATTCAAATATAACACTTTTCCTACTACAGAATACTGGTTTCACAAATGGCTAAAAATATTCGGATTATAATAAGATTTAAAGAAATTAATTCAACTGTGTCATTTTTCATATGAGAAAATAGTGGCTGAGAGGATTAGTGACTTATCAAAGATTGCACTAAGTAGGAAGAAAGAAAGAAAAGAAGAAAGCAAAAAAGAGAATAAGGGAAGGAGGGAGGGAAGGAAGGAAGGAAGGAAGGAAGAAAGGAAGGAAAGAAGGAAAGAAGTCGGAGTTCTATTCCACTACATTATGTTGTCTTTCTCATATAAATATATGAAAAATTACATAATACCTACACAATAACTAAAAATTGTAATGCAGTCTAATATGATACCACAGATTAGGTACAAAATACTATGAGATTAGACACAGGGGTTCCCAAATTTATTCCCTATCATCCCCTTTTCAAATAAAAAGTTTCTTACTGCCCAGCTAGAAATCTACTTTCTTTAACACTTTAATGTCTTTTTTTTTAAATTTGCATCATTTCAAAAAATATGTACTTTTTAAATTACACATCTTTAATAATTTGTTGTAAATTTGTGGGGTTTTTCTTGCTTTGAAATTTTGATGACACAATATTGTGTTGTGTAACCATATAGTATCATAGTGTAAGCAAGTCATTATACGCATATTCCTGCCAATTCATACTGAACTTCCTAACAATGTGCAACACCTACCAACACTTGTTTGTTAAGACCTGTCAATAGACTTGACCACTGATCAGTTATAAATTGCATTTTCTATGTTTATTTGGAAAATAATTTAATCACTATGACTTTAACTGTGCTACACAATAGATGAAATATTTACAAATGGTTTTCCAAAATTTTCTTCTCTTCTCTTCTTTTCTTGTTCTTCCACCACCCCCTTATTTTTATTCAATGTCCCCTAATTGCACAAAAGCCTAATACCACCCTGCTGGATCATTCCAGTACCCCAAAAGGGGTGGTATCACCCACTTTGGGAACCTATGAATTAGAGAATCAGAACATTATTTTAACTGGATGCATCAGGGAAAACTTCAAAGAACAAGGGAAATCTGAGGTATATCTTGAAGGTTGGGTCATATTTTAAACATTAATATGATGGGAACAGCAGATTGCTTAGTACTTCATATGTATTATCTCTTATATGTATAGAAGCATAAATTTAGATGTATAAAAAAACTTAGAGGTCAACCTAATCCCTCAACTTATAGATGAGTAAATAGACCCAGAGAGACAAAGTGTCCAAAGCCACACAGGTGAAGTATTCAATGAGAAATTCAAACACATGTCATCTTACTCTAATGCCAAGGCTTTTCCCACTGTACCATTCCATCTCTCTTACATTCAATATTTAAGAGAAATCTGATAATTTTGACATAACTTTCTCTTCCATGATCAATCCATATTGTGCTATACAGGTAGTTAAATTTATTTGAACTTACATGAGTACTGTTACATTTGCTGGTGTCTCATCCTTTTCATAATGTATAGAGGTAGAAAATGAGAACAGTAGAAATAGAAGCTAGAGATGCTTTTAATTATCTTCTCCTTTTATAATATACTCTACCATTCAGTTCTATCATGCTCACTCACCTACACATTATCTTCTCCAACATCAAAAGTTCACAGGACATGGGGGACAATTTGTCTCTTTACATTATGAAATAGAAGTATGAATATGGCAGAAGGGTTGATCCCCACCGGCTGACAGGCTTTTCATCTCTCCAGTTTAAAAATTAGATAAAAAGAATTTATGTTCAATTTAATCTCAATTCCTAGAAATATAATGGAGTTTCTTATATGCTAGAATAGATTGTCTACAAAGACTCAAATTTCATCCTTTCAACAGATATATTTTTGAAAGACTTTTATCTATTTGTAAAAATTGAAAGTGGTTGTTCCTAAAGGATTAGAAGAATTTTCGAGTTTCATCCCAGGTCCCTGGTTCTGTGACTGAATGCTAATTCAATTAAATTCAATAAATATTTATAAGTGCCTATAATATTCACTATTGGTGCAATAGAAAAGGTACTTTGTTATGTAATGAATGTACTAAAAAGAATGACCTCTGTCCTAAAGGAGCTTATATTTATTCTATTTGAAGGACAAATCATGTATATTTATAAGTATAGTAGAAGTATAAATAAGGAGAGAGAGTACATTAACAAATGTAAAGGGAGAAAGCAAGACTTCAAGGAGGAAATGGATTCTGACTTGAAACTTTTAGGAAGACAAGAGACAGAAATGAAGACAGATCATTGTAGGTATAGTCAATGACATGTGATAGTATAGTAAAGAGAGAAGATATTCAGAAAACTCTTCATTGTTTTGGAAAGAAATAAGAACATATGATGGAAAGTAGTCTGGAATAAGTCTACAAAATTATTGCAATATATAGAGATTGAATAGCAAGATATAAAGTCTATATTTTTACCTGATTGGTAATAGAAAGTTAGTAAATGTTTTTCAGAAGGGTTATAACACAGTGGCACCCTCCCAATAAACTTTGAAGTCTATTTGTCTTTCAAGTATAAAACTATGTCTTACTTTTTTCCTTTTGCCATAGCCAGAATATTAGAGTTTTTGACCAAAAATTATTGAAAAATTTATATATATATATAAGAATATGTTGAAACTATGAATTTTGGAGAACTATACTTCAATACTGTTATCCATCTTTAATTCCTACAATTTGGGGACTCATTGAGGTAATGCAAATTTCAGCTCATCTCTGCTTGTCTAAGCTATCAAAAGGTAGGGAAAGGCAAAGGGTCTATGATTTCAATGATATAGGGAACTTTTCTGCAACTTAAATTCTTGGAGAATTACTTAGGAAATGGAGAGGTTAAATGTCTTGCTCAAAATCTAATGGACATTATGTGTAGTAGTAGGAATTTAAACCTAAGTCTTCCTGACCTTGAGACTAGCTCTCTAGCTACTATATATCACTTTACCTCCCAAAATATTAGAATAAACTTTATTGAGTTTCCTGAATATATATGTACATATATACACATATGTGTATGTATATATATGTACATATATACACATATGTGTATGTATATATATGTATTGTATATGTGTATGTATGTACTTAATAGACAATTATTTATAAAAAGGAATCTTTAAAAGTACTATCTACATCTATTCATATTGAGTTTTATTTTTGTATTTAATACAATATATTATGTCTATAGTGTTCTTAAAATTGAAGCAGCTCAGTACTTCTGGTATAAATCAAACCTTTTGATCATCCATTATACTCCAACAATTGTAATGCATAAACATCTTAATAATATTGCAGCCTCTTTGAAAATGTTTTATTCAATATGCTTGCATTAATTTCACTATAGTTATTTATCTATGGTTTTCTTTGTCTTCTGTTATGCCACCTGGTTTGGATAAAGACCAAGCTTTTGTCATAGAAAACATTTTGTAAGATAACAAATATCTGTATTAAAAAAGACCAACCCTAACAGAGTTAATTCTTCTTTAAATATCTGATAGTTTCATAAATTTCTCTGAAACTGGGAATTCTCTTGATTTAGTTTTATGGTTTGTTTGGTTTTTGTTTGTTTCTCTTTTTGAAGTTTGGTTACTTAAATTTTACTTTCTTGTTTTATTAAACTGGAAAATCCATACTTTTATAAATATTTATCAATTTCATTCATGATATCAGTTTTGCTAGCATATAATTAGACAAAATAATTTCTAATTATACTTATTTCATTTTCATCTGTTATGGACTAATTTTTATTTTGGTAATTTGATTTTGCTCTAATTTTCCTTTGGATCAATTTTAGTAAGGGCATATGTTTTTTTAATAAATAATTTTGTTATTTTCCATTTTGCTTATATTCTATTAGATTTCTAGAATTTCTATATGCTTATCTGAGGTTTTTACTTTTAGTTTGTTAAATTATATAGCTATTTCATTGATCTATTCTATTTCTCCCTAATCATTGCTTTGGTGATTGAGTAGAAAGAGTACTAATCCCAGAGTCAGGAATACCTGAGTTCAAATCTGGCCTGTGATACTTACTATCTATGTGACCCTGGCCAAGTCACTTAATCTCTGTATGCCTTAGTCTGCTGAAGAAGCAAATGTGAAACCACTGCAGGAACTTTATAGTATTGGCATGCCATGGTCCACATGGTCACAAAGAGTAAAGCACAATTTAACAAAAATTATTTCTTTAGCTATATCCCAAAATTTTAGTATGGGGTCCCATTGTCATTTAATTTTTTTAAATTATATATTATTTTTGTTGGTTCTATGATAAAAAATATAAAATATTGTATTTATGCAAAGCAATAAGCATTTATTAAGCATCTTATATATTCCTGAAATTATGTGAAGTGCTGAAAGAAATATTCAGACCATTTATAAAGCCACTTAGAATAGTGAATTGATTCAAACATATATTTAAAAATAATTTCAGCCTTGATTATTGGGGAATCCAGGACAGAAAAAATATAGTAGAAAAGTTATATACATATCTATAATAACTAATAACTTACCTTTTCTGGAATATATTAAAATATAAAGTTATAATAATGCCATTTGTTTTTTTATAAAATTATCAGACCCAGTTATAATTCATCTTTCTACCCAACAAAGAAAAGTAATAAAGCAAAAGCAACTGGCATGACTATATCTTAGAGGATATGAAACATTCTATATTCTATACCAATAGTCCTCCATCTGCCCAAGGAAAGGAGAGAGGTATATTTCCTCATCTCTTCTCCAAAGCCAGGATGGTTTATTGCAATTAAACATTGTTCAGTTTGGTTTCTTTTAAAAAACCATTGCAGTTATATTATTGAAATTATGTCAATATAAAATTTCCTGGATGTTTCCTTTTTTTCTTTATATTACTTCATGTATCTTTCCATGTTTCTCTGACTTTTTCTATTAATTATTTCTTACAACAAAATTGTATCCTATTATGTCCATATGCTACAATTTACTTATCCATTCCTTAATCAATAGACTTTATTTTGTTACCAAAAAAAAGTACTACTATGTATATATTGGAATAAATAGCATGTTCCCTTCCATCTTCAAACATAAGCCTGTATATGTCCAGCTATGGAACACATAGGGCAAAGTATATGAACATTTATCAGTTTTTATCAGGGTGTAAATAGAATGGCACTGAGGCATGATTCCCTTGCTTTATCTGGGCTTGGATCTGGGTTGCAATACGGGGTGGCTTTCATGGGGTGAGAAGGGGCACAGGTATGGTGGAGCTTGTAGTGGGATGGAGAGGGAATCCTCCTCACAGTTCCAAGGCAGAAAAAAAATGCTTGTGGTCACTCACAGATCAGAACACTGATCAGGAGAGGTGTAAGCACCTCTCCTTTCATCATACAAGCTTGAAAGAACTGAAAAAGTACAGGTCCCTAGAAATATCTCTGAAAACAGCTGTACAAAGTCCCTGAAACTTGGGAAAGTATACTCTCCACAATGGAAGCAGAAACCTACCTTTTGAAAGAGCTAAAAATTCAAATAATTGGCTGGGAAAATAATCAAACAGTGTGAAAAATCAGACTATAAAACACTTTTTTTGTTGACAAGGAAGATTAAAACATACAACCAGAAGAAAACAACAGAGTCAAAGCTCCTACATTCAAAGCCTCCAAGAAAAATATGAATTAATCACAGGTCATGGAAGAGCTCAAAAAGGACTTTGAAAATCAAATAAGAGAAGCACAGGAAAAACTGGGAAGGGAAATGAGAGTGATGCAAGGAAGTCATGAAAAATGAGTCAACTTCTTACTAAAGGAAAGCTGAAAATGTGCTGTAGAAAATATCAACTTAAAAAATAGACTAGATGGTGGGCCAGGCCAAGATGGTGGAGTAGAAACAGCACTTCCAAGGTGCTCTCCCCCCACACCACTTCCAAACCATGTAAAAGGGGACTCTAAACAACTTCTGGAGCCCCAGCAACCACAGAAGAAGCTAACCTCCCACTGAGGACAGCCTAGCAGCCCTGCAGGGAGCAGCCAGTGCAGCACATTGGGAGTTGACAGCACAGCACACAGGGAGCCAAGCCCAGGTCCATAATCATTCTTGCTTTAATCTGCTTGGATCTAGATTGTGATCTGGGGGGGGGGGGGAGAGGAGGTCTGGGGTGGGTGTCCGACTTGCCAGAGCCTGTGGAGGCTTTACAAAGGCCACCCAACTCCAGAAGTTGTGAAGACCCCAATGTTTGGGACAGAAGCTTCCCTGTCTGGTGGCAGAGTCACACTGTGGCAACAAGCCCAAAAAGTCAAGTAATTAAGTGGCAACATGCCTAGGCAAAGGAAACAAAATAAACAGAAATATGCAACATTAGACTCCTATTTGGGGGGCAAAGATGATCGAAGCATTGAAAAGGAGGAGGACTGTGAGGTCAGAAATCGTGCTCCAAAAGCCCCAAATGAAAATATGAGTGGGTTACAGGCCATAGAGGACCTTAAGAAGGATTTTAAAAATCAAATAAGAGAAGTGAAGGAAAAATTGGGAAGAGAAATGAGAAGGATGCAGGAAAAGTATGAAATGAGAGTCAACAGCCTGACTGAGGAAAATAACACCTTAAAAAATAGACTAACTCAAATGGCAAAGGAAGCCCAACTGGGCATTGAGGAGAAGAATGCCTTAAAAAGTCAAATTTGCCAGATGGAAAAAGAATCTCAAAAGCTCACTGAGGAGATTCATTCCTTCAGAGTTAGACTGGAGCAAATGGAAGCTAATGACTTTATGAGAAATCAAGATGCTGTTAAGCAGATCCAAACAAATGAAAGAATACAAGGCAATGTGAAATATCTCGTGGGAAAAACCACTGACATGGAAAACCTCCAGGAAATTATCTCCAGGAGAGATAATTTAAAAATAATTGGACTACCTAAAAGCCATGATCAAAGACAGAAACTAGAAATCACCCTTCAAGAAATTCTCAAGGAAAATTGCCCTGATATTTTAGACCCAGAGGGCAAAATACAGGTTGAAAGAATCCACAGATCACCTCCTGAAAAAGATCCCAAGAAAGAAGACTCCCAGGAATATTGTAGCCAAGTTCCAGAATTCCCAGATCAAGGAGAAAATACTACAAGCAGCCAGGAAGAAACAATTTCAATATTGTGGAAAAACAATCAGAATAGCCCAGGACCTGGCAGCTTCTACACTGAGGTATTGAAGGGCATGTAATATGATATTCCTCAGGGCAATGGAGCTGGGATTAAAACCAAGAATCACCTACCCAGCAAAACCGAGTATTTTGTTTCAGGGGAAAATATCATCATTTAGTGGAACAGAGGACTTTCAAGCATTCTTGAGGAAAAACCAGAGTTGAATAGAAAATTTGACATTCAGACACAAGAAGCAAGAGATGCTTGAGAAGGTAATCAGGGAAAAGAAATCAAAAGGAACTTATCAAGGTTGAACTATTTACATTCCTACATGGAAAAACAATAATTGTGACTGATGAAATATTTCTCAGTATGAAAATCATTGAAGAAGGGTATATGGGCATATGGATACACATGTGAATGTGTGTATATATGTTTACAGTTATACATGGATAGAGGGCACAGGTAGAATTTGGTGGGAAGTGATGATACTTAAGAGGTGAAGTTATGAGGTGAGAGAGGAAAGTGGTAAGAGGAGATGGGGAGAGACAGGGTAGGATAAACTATCTCATGTAGAAGAAGCAAGGGGAAGTGGTTTCAGGAGAAGGGAAGAACAGGAAGGCAAAAAGGCAAAACCATATTCTCATTGATTTTGACTCAGGGAGAGACTGACATACATACTAAATGGGATATCCCACCCTGCTGGAGAGTAAGGGGAAGGGGTATGAGAGGGGGGGTGATGGAGGGGAGGACATTTTGGGGAGAGGGGAGGTTGGAAGTACCCACTGTTGAAGAGGGACAGGATCAAAGTAGGGAATGGACCAGGTGGGGGGGGTGGGAGGGGAGGGAGGGAAATACAAGCAGCCTTTTACAATATATCTACTATGGTAATGTTTTGCATAGCTATACATGTACAACACATATTGAATTGTTTATCTTCCCAGAGGGAGTGGGTGACAAGGGAGGAAGGGAATGGATCTGAAATTCGAAGTTTTTAAATTAAATGTTTCAAATATATATAAATACTATTATTAATACTATTTTGCATGTAATTGGGAGATAAGATGTTCAGGGATTGGGGCACAGAGATTCACCTTGCCCTAATGGTAAAGTTGAAGGGGGTATGGGAGAAGATATGGGAGGGAGCAGATTGGATGAGGGGATATTTTGTGGGACTGCTATTCTGGGGTGGTGGGTAGGGGAAAATGGGGAAAAAAATTGTAACTCAAAATCTGGTAGAAATGAATGACATATACCAGAAGTTAATAAAACATTTGTTAAAAAAAAAAATTGACTAACACAAATGGCAAAAGAGACCAAAAAAGCCTATGAACAGAACAAAGTCTTAAAAGGCAGTATTGGCCAAATGAAAAAGGACGACCAATAGTTCACTGAAAAAAATAATTCCTTAAAATTTAGAATAGAGAAAATAGAAGCTATTTACCTTACGAGATATCAAAAAATTATAAAAAAGAATGAAAAAATAGAAGTCACTGTGAACTTTGTCATTGGAAAATCAATTGACCTGAAAAACAGTTTCAAGAGAGACAATTTAAAATTTTTGGACTACCTGAAAGCCATGATCAAAAAAAAAAAAAGATCCTAGTCAGAATCTTTCAAGAAATTATCAAGGAAAACTGCACTAATATTCTAAAACAAGATCGGAAAGTAGATATTGAAAGGATCTACCCATCTCCTCATGGAAGAGATCCCAAAAGGAAAACTCCTAAGAATATCATAGCCAAACTCCAGCGTTTCCAATTCAAAGAGAAAATATTGAAAGCAGAGGAAAAAAAAAACAATTTGAATATTGTGGAAACACAATCAGTATAATACAAGATTTATCAGTTTCTACATTAAGGGATGTATTTAATATTACTATATTTCTACATTTAAAAGGTCTTTATGCCCTAATACATGGTCAATTTTTATAAAAAAATCATACATAAAAGATATGCTTCTTTCTGTTCTCATTCAATAATCACCAGATAACTATAATATCTAATTTTTCTAAAATTATATTCATATCTTTAATACCTTTCTTTTTAATTTTTGGTTAAATTTGTCTTGTTCTAAATGGGATACTGTGAGTTCCCCCACTATTAAACTTTTCCTCTTTAATACTCTGTAAGTCAAAATGGCTTGTCATTATGTACCTATATATTAAGTATTGAAATTATTGCATTTTCTAGAGTACATGTCAGTAAAACATAATCCCTGTGTTTAGCTCTTATAATGAAATGCCTGATACATAATAGGTGCCATATAAATGCTCATTTTCTTTTTATCCCTCTTTTGGATATCGCCCTATCTGAGATCATGATTGTTGGACTTGATTTTTTTTTTTTAGCTGAGTTGAGTTTTCCTACAACATCTCATTGTAATTGTGTTAATGTTTATAATTCAAGTGTGTTTCTTGTAAAGAGCATATTTTTGATTCTGCTTTTTAATTCATGTTGCTATCATCATCACTTTTATTGGAGAATTCATCCCAATCACATTCATAACAATAATTCTTGTTTCTATATTTCCACCCATCATACTCATTTATGTTTCTTTGTTCCCTACATCCTCTTTATTATGAGTGCTAAACTTCTGTTTCCTTTTAAAACCCACTTCATGATCTTCACTGTGCTCATGGTTAGTTCTGCTTCTGACTAATCCTTGAATGAATCTATTCTCCCCCTTTTCATGAATCCATCCTACCTCTGCTTCCCTCCCTTACCACCTTTCTGTTGGATCCTGTTCCCTGTTGAATGTTATTCTACACAAAATCTTTTCTTATGTCTCCATGTGTGTTCTATCTTCTTTGACTAGACTTGATGAAAGTAGTGTTCAATGTATACCTATTTCCCTAAACCATCCACTTGTCCATTCTGATTATGTAAAATAATGTGTTTTACCCTCCTTTGTCTTTTTCCCTTCTACTGTATATATACATATTTTTTTCTTTCCTTTCTTCTCCAGATAAACTAATGAAACTCTATTCAGTATAGACTATCTTATTTGAGTCCCACTAATTTATAGTATAGCCTTAGGGATCTGAAGGGGATAATTTTATCATTCCTCCAATTAGATTATAAACAGCTCATCCTTTTAAAGCTCCTCCAAATTTCTCACTTGTATCTACTCTGTAAAAAATCTCTTCACTCTCATGTTTGTAATTGGTCTTTTCACAAGGAATTCTTAGAAGTCTTCTGGGGGGCGGAGCCAAGATGGCGGAGTAGAAACAGCTCGTCCAAGCCTCTCTGCCCCCAGATTCTCCACAAACTATGTAAAAAAGGACTCTGAAAATCTTCTGGAGCCCCAGCACCCACAGAGCGACACAGAGAAGCTAACCTCCCGCTGAGGACAGCCCAGCACCCTGCAGGAAGGACCAGCGCAGTGGTCTGGGAGCCGGCAGCGCGCAGAGCGCAGGAGCAGAGCCGAGCCCAGGTCCACGTGAGCCGAGGTTTTAGCCCCAGGGCGGCAGGGCCAGCAGCCGGCTGGAGGAACCCCAGAACACCAGGAACTGTGGAGACGCCAGAATTATCAACATAGACTTGCCTAGGACAAAGTAAGAGGTTAGTGTCCTATGGACTTTGGGACCTGTATTTGGGGAATGCGTCAGCTCCCTCCCCTGGGGGCTAGAAGCTGCTGAGGAGACAGGCCACTGTGTAGTTTTCAGAGGCATTTCCGGCTCACAGCCTACAAATCGTGGGGAGATCCAGCGATCAGTCTTGGGGGGTAATCGCTCTTGCTTTAACCTCCCTGGATCTGGATTGTGATCTAGGGTGGAAGTTGTGGGTGGGTTTACAGCTTGCCAGAAACGGAAGTTGCCCCCCACACACGTTCGGGACGAAAATTCCTCTAGCTGGCCTTAAAGCCATAGTGTGGCAACAAGCCCAAAAGTCAAGCAATTAAGTGGCAACATGCCAAGGCAAAGGAAACAGAAAAATGCAACCCTAGACTCCTATTTTGGGGGCATAGAACAGGAAAAGGACTGTGAGGTCAGAAGTCCTGCTCCAAAAGCCCCAGGGGAAAACAAGAGCGGGTTGCAGGCCATAGAGGACCTTAAGAAGGACTTTAAAAATCAAATAAGAGAAGTGGAGGAAAAATTGGAAGAGAAATGAGAAGGATGCAGGAAAAGTATGAAATGAGGGTCAACAGCCTGACTGAGGAGAACAACACCTTAAAAAATAGACTAACTCAAATGGCAAAGGAGGCCCAAAAGGGCAACGAGGAGAAGAATGCCTTAAAAAGTCGAATTTGCCAGATGGAAAAAGAATCTCAAAAGTTCACTGAGGAGATTCATTCCTTCAGAGTTAGACTGGAGCAAATGGAAGCTAATGACTTTATGAGAAATCAAGATGCTGTTAAGCAGATCCAAACAAATGAAAGGGTAGAAGGCAATGTGAAATATCTCATGGGAAAAACCACTGACCTGGAAAATAGATCCAGGAGAGACATTTTAAAAATTATTGGACTACCTGAAAGCCAGGATCAAAGAAAGAACCTAGAAATCACCCTTCAAGAAATTCTCAAGGAAAACTGCCCTGATGTTTTAGATCCAGAGGGCAAAATAGAGGTTGAAAGAATCCACAGGTCACCTCCTGAAAAAGATCCCAAAAAGAAAACTCCCAGGAATATTATAGCCAGGTTCCAGAATCCCAGATCAAGGAGAAAATACTACAAGCAGCCAGGAAGAAACAATTTCAATATTGTGGAAACACAATCAGAATAGCCAGGACCTGGCAGCTTCTACACTGAGGGATCGAAGGGCATGGAATATGATATTCCAGAGGGCAAAAGAACTGGGAATGAACCCAAGGGTCACCTACCCAGCAAAACTGAGTATTTTGTTTCAGGGAAAATATGGTCATTCAGTGGAATAGAGGACTTTCAAGCATTCTTGAGGAAAAAACCAGAATTGAATAGAAAATTTGACATCCAGATTCAAGAAGCAAGAGATGCCTGAGAAGGTAATCAGGGAAAAAGAAATCAAAAGGAACTTATCAAAGTTGAACTATTTACATTCCTATATGGAAAAGCAATAACTGGGACTGATGATATCTTTCTCACTATGAAAATAATGAAAGAAGGGGGTGTGGTCATATGAATACATATGTGAATGTGTGTGTGTATATGGTTACAGTTATATGGATAGAGGGCATAGGTTGAATTTGTTGGGAAGGGAGAATACTCAAGGGATGAAATTATGAGGTGAGAGAGGAAGTGGCAAGAGGAGATGGGGAGAGACAGGGTAGGGTAAACTACCCCATGTAGAAGAAGCAAGGGGAAGTGGTTGCAAAGGAGGGGGAGAATAAGGAAGGCTAAAAAGGCAAAACCACATTCACATTGAATTTGGTTCAGGGAGAGAATGACATACATACTAAATGGGATATCTCAACCTGCAGCAGAATAGGGGGAAGGGGATGAGAGGAGGGATGATGGATGGGAGGGCATCCTTGGGGGGAGGGGAGGTTGGAAGTACCCACTATAGAAGAGGGACAGGATCATGTAGGGAATGGACCAGGTGGGGGGTGGGATGAGTGGGAGGGAATTATAAGCAGCCTTGTACAATATATCTACTATGATAATGTTTTGCATAGCTAGACATGTACAACATATACTGAATTACTTATATACCAAGAAGGAATGGGTGACAAGGGAGTAAGGAAATGGATCTGAAATTCAAGGTCGTAACATTAAATGTTTCAAATATATATATAAATACTATTATTAATACTCTTCTGCCTATACTTGGGAGATAAGATGTGCAGGCATTGGGACACAAAGATTCATCTTCCTCTAATGGAAAGTCGATGGGGGTATGGGAGAAGGTATGGGAGAGAGCAGATTGGAGGAAGTGATATCTTGTGGGACTGCTATTCTGGGAGGTTGGGTAGGGGAATAATGGGGGGAAAATGATTGTAACTCAACATCTGGCGGAAATGAATGATGTAAAACAGAAGTTAATAAAGTATTTGTTTAAAAAAAAATGCTTACAAAAATTAAAAAAAAAAAAGAAGTCTTCTGTTATTGAAGGTCAATTTTCCAATCTTTAAGATTATACTTAGTTTTGCTTGATTGTAGGCCTATATGCCTTTTGAAACATTATATTTAATATTGTTTTTTTAATGGTAGCTGCTAAAATTTACATGTCCTGGATTATGGTTTCTTGGTGCTTGAATTCTTTCTTTCTATTGTTAATAATATTTTTCTTTGCCCTAGAGGTTCTAGTGATTTATTTTAGGAAGTGATCATTCTGTTCTTTTTATTTTGGCTTTGTCCTCTTATTCTAAGATGATATCCACTTTTTTGTTTTACTGATTGTGACTTTAAAATCGGTCAATGATTTCTTAAATTAACTTCCCTTGATCAGTTTTCTTGGCCAGTTGTGTTTGATATAAAATGCTTTATATTTGCTTTTTTTGAGTATTTTGATTTTGTGTTTTAATATTTCTTGTCTTAGAGAAATAATCATTTCTATTTGAACCATTCTAATATTCAGAGAGCCTGTTACTGTGAAATTGAAAATCGATACCTTACTTTGTTCTGTGGGGGCAGCTAGGTGCCATAGGAGATAGAGTGCTGGGCCTGGAGTCAAGGAGACTCATCTTTGTGAGTTCAAATCTGGCCTCCAACACTTATCAGATGTGTGATACTGTGCATGTTTGCCTCAGTTTCCTCATCTGTAAAATGAGGTTGAGAAGGAAATGGCAAACTATTACAGAATCTTTACCAAGAAAACCCAAAATGGGGTCACAAAGAGTCAGAAATGACTAAACAACATTATTCTGTATAAATTATTGATTGAGACTTGTATCTAATTACTGGAATCAGTACCTATGAATTGGGTTGACTTAAAGGATATTTTGACTACTTAACCTTAGAAGATCTGACTTCTTAGTAATTGTGTGAGTTTGCTATTTTTCCAGACTGCAACTTGGGTTCTTGCTGCAGAAGAAAGGGTACAGGGGGGTGGGGTGATGAATCACTCTAGTCATAAGATGTTTTGCTTGGTTAGTCATAACTCATGGGTTCCTTAACACTGGAATTTCCAGGGAATGTTGATTAACTCTGTTGTCATGAGTCTTGGAAATACCCTCCTATAAATTAGGCTAAATATAAATCCAACCTACAACTTTACTAACTGTATAAAAGACCACTATGTCTGTGCTGATACATCTCTGGTCACTGAGGCTCCATTGACCTCTATTACTGGCAACTGCCAGTCTTGCCTATAAATAAGTCATGCTCAAAACTTTTGTGCCTCAGTTTCTCTTCATCACAGATTTTTATTATGACATCATTTGGTAAGATTTTGTACCTCTTGTTCTAAGTTGTTAATTCTTTAAATCTCTCCTCCATTTATCTTATTTTCCCCAATTTTTGCTACAGCTCTGTCATTTTATTTATAATATCATTTTAAACTATTTTCTTAAACAAATATATCAGTTCTTCTAGGAAGTCTAATTGACATTTTGTCAAAGCTGTTCTAGGCTTTATTTATATTTGCTTATTCATTTTTCTCTTCTACATTGTATCTTGTATAGCCTTGGTATCAAAATAGCTCTTTATCTTTTTTGGTTTACTATTCTTCCACTCATTTCCCAGATTGTGACTTTCTTATACTGACAGGCTCAAAGCTTTTAGGTAGAAGTATGGTTGTTTTGTGTGATCTTGTCCTGTATCCTTGATCCTGTATCCTTTCTGCTGAGGTCAAAGCAACAGTTATGATTTTTTTTTTTACTTTTAAGGGACCAACTTCAAGATCCTTTCCTAGTTTAGAGCAACAAAGCTATAGTCTTCTGCTTCCCCAGCTGGCCTGATATCCTCTTTCTTATCCAGGAGTGATTACTCCATGGTCAACTTCTTCTCCCTAGGGACTGGCTCCAAAGTATAGGTCCTCCCCTGTTCCAGATTTCCTACTTTGGATTCTTGCCTTTGGATTGAATTCATTATCTTCTACTGAAAAGATGAACTATTGCAATTTCCCCTTTGATTTCTGATCACCACTATATTCAGGTTGGTACTCCTAGGAGCTTAATCAATTTATTATTAATATCAATCAACATTTGTTAAGAGCCAAGTATGTGCTAGGTACTGTGCTAAGTACAGGGGATACAAAAAGAGAGAGAGAGAATATCTGAGCCCAAGGAAAAGTCCCATAGAATAGTTAGTTGTAGGTGAGCTAGGCTGTACTATTGCTTCCTGTTTCACCATTGTTGCCTCTGTCAATAGGCATTACTCTGAACACGTGATATAAATCAATTATAAATGCATCTAAATCAAAAGTTTTCCCCCCTCCTTTTAGTATTTTGATTGTTTTGTTGCTAACTTTTTGAGATTAAATATTTGACATTTCTATTTTTATTTTGTAAATTGTAATGTTTTATATTTGAGTATCCATCCATTTCTTTTGAATTCTTAGTTGATTTTTTTAAATCATAGCTAGTAATTTACTAGTAATTTATATCATAATGGTTTTGTGTTTCTTCTTAATCCCAAATTCAAATTCATCCGAATCATTTTTTGATAAATTAAGTTTTTCTTCCTTTTTATTTTTATCATGTTTTAACAACCTGGTTGATCTTTTTTCAAATCAGCTCTTGGTTTTATTATTTCTATGATCTCCTTGTTTTCCATTTTATATATTTCTCTTCAAAATTTCAAGATTTTTTCATTTATGTTAATCTGGGTTATGTTAATTTTCTAGGTTTAAAAATTTCATCCTCAGTTTATTAAATATTATCAAGTTTCTATTTTGTTAACATATTCCTGAAATATAATTCTCCTCTGAAGATTCCTTTAGCTATATCTCCAAAAGAAATGAATATGTTGACTCCTAGTTATGATTATATTTTAAGGAGCTATTTATTGTTTCCATGATTTGTTGAAACATTCATTCAGAATGTCATAACTTGACAGGCATTATTCTTTATGAAATGCTAGTTTGAATTTTTCCCAAGAATTTTTCTGCTATGGGTCAAGACACATAGAACAGAATAAAATGTACTGAATAAGAAATGTACTGGAATGCAGCCTTTACTAGAGAGGGCACATTATTTTTTTTTTTATGTATGTATCACCAGGCTAGCACATTTCCTTCCATATAGTAGGTGCTTAAGATTTTTTTTAATAATTTTTGAATATTTCCTGTTTCAGGAGTCACATAATCACAGGTTTGCTGGCCTTGTTGGCTTTGGCATGGAAAAGTGATAGGTACAATTTGCATTCCGCTTTTCATTTTTATTAAAGTATTCACTGAGCAAATAAAAATGGGTAGAGATGATAAAGTGTATTAACCTTTGAAATAACAGAAAAAGTCATATTTTCAAACATTTAAAAATGCTCTGGAAACATTCACATGTAACAGCCTAATTATCATTAAGGCATAATGAACCCCAGTGAGTTGGACAACAAGGACAATATGGTACTGTTAGGAATCCCAGTGGATATGTAGAATTCCTGTATGCTCTTAGGTATCTAAATGGTTGCACTGCAAAGACAGATACTCTGGAGATTCTTTTGCATTATTTAAAGTAATGCTAATATAATCCTACGGAGAAAGAGCACTGTTATGCATAACTTTTCAAATTTCCACTTGAAGTGTTTTTCCATTTATTAAAAGAGCGTTTCCATTACTTTATACTTTGTTGTATCTTAGTGTAGGAGGCTTTGATTGGAGATGGCATTAATTATAAGTAAGGATAATTTAACAGATGGATGATAAAAAGGTACACTGAATCATCATTAGAATACATACTTAAAAGACAATACAGGTACTGTCCATTTACTAGGCAGAATGTATATTTTTCAAAAAAAATATTCAAAGGATAATAAGAATGATACACAGTTTTTACAGTATTTTTAAAAAGATGGCTTTTCAAGTTTCTACTTCTACTCATTGATTGCCAGAATGTTCTTTTTTTTGACAGATAGTAATTATAATACCCCCTCCATTTTACATATAGGTATGCATTCACATAAAGAAAAGCAAATGTATATAAAATAGAATATTCAAAACTGATTAAGGGAATCAGAAATATTTACCTAACAACAGTATTCTTGTTTCATAAAAATGTTTGATTTAATATTATGTTCTCTGGGGTGAGGGAGGTAAATGTTTTGGAATATTACATATTTGAAAGAGTGTCAGAATCCTCCAAGACAGAATCATAAAGTCAAAAGAGATCTTAGAAACCATCAAGTTCAATTTTCTACAAATAGAGTACCAGTCTCATGAAGCAGTTGTAGGCAATGACAGAAAAAGTCAAACTGAGGAGCTGCAATGTGTTACCATCATTCAGGAGATAAAGAATTCTTGAAATTAGAATAGGACAGGAAAATGATTTGATTTACAAGAAAAGTTTTGCACAGAACTTTTTAGGAACATGTCTGTTACGTGGAAAGTATATCTATATATACTACAATGTGTATCTCTCTCTCTCTCTCTCTCTCTCTCTATATATATATATATATATATGTGTGTGTGTGTGTGTGTGTGTGTGTGTGTGTGTGTGTGTGTGTGTGTGTATGTGTGTAGTATATATATATATACATATACGCACACACACATATATATTGCTACACTGTAAAAAGATTATATGGTAGCTACAAGAGCATAATATGTAGCAACAGGAAGATTCCAGAAAGCTATTATTAGAGCTTTTTTCCCCCTAAGGGTCTATTTTCACATGTAATTCTAATAGACCCATATCCTGCTTAGAAGGGTGGTTAATATATACAGCTGACCTAGAAATTGCTATGAGAACCTCAGGTTTTCTATTTCTATCAATAGCAATGTCTTGCTTATATGAAAATAGTTTTCACATATATAAGAAACTATATGCTTGGTACTTGGGCAATATGTATATGTACACACACATATACCCACACACATATGGACACATACATATACAGGTGTGTTAGCAACAATAACAACTGCTAACAGTTTATATAGTGCTCACTATGTGCCAGGTACTGTTATAAGCACTTTATAATTATTGCATTTAACATACATGATTACACATATTATCCATGATTGTACATGTATATATTCATTGAATGTATACATACATATGTTCACATGTGCACATAGCTATGTGTATATACAGATATATGTATGTATTTAAAATAGATTTGTTATATTTATATCAAAGCTGTACATATACATATTATATATGTGATATATATGTGACTATATATATGGTATACACATATCAGAAGATAGATTATATATATATACATAAATATATATTCATCACACATGTCCGTGTATCGTGTGTGTGTGTGTACCTAACATTAATTTAGAGAATTTCCAATGATGAAAATTTCTCTACCAATGCAAATAGCTACTGGTTCTGTAATTAATAATCTTAGAGAAGTTGCCTAGGGAATGGAGAGCTTAAGTGACTTACTTCTTAATGGTAATAATAATGATTCAATACCAATCAACACAGTTTCCTAGTATGGCAAATAATTCTAGGCAAAGGAATTTTAAAAACACTATTTAGGTAACTTTCAGGGCCTATCACAGTGCCAGGAACATACCAAGTGCTTAATAAATACTTGTTGATTAATTAATATGTTTGTAAAGAGAGAACAAGTCCTTGATTAATCAAAGATGATTCTAGTAATAGCACTGTTATACTTGACAATGTGCCTAAATAGACTCCTACTTCAACACTTTGTATGTCCAATATAACATAAATTATAGATGTATTGTAGGGTTTATTTATTTGTTTGTTTGTTCGTTCATTCATTTTTCATGGTTTAGAATTTCTATTTCACCAGTGTTGGAAATGGTAGTAGATACTACTTGAAACAGTGCAGATTGGGGATTCTTTTATAGTTTAGAGAGTTGAAGAGCACATTAGGTAATTAAATGGCTTAATCATGGTCCCTAAGTGTCTAGCTACTATGTGTCAGAGACAAGACTTTAATTTAAAGTAGCCTTGTACCCAAAGCACCACTCTGCCTTCTTTCTAGTCCTTTACATTTTACTTTAGAAGAATATTACTTTATTTGTGATCATTAACATTAGAATGGTGCCGTGAATTGTGCCCTTGGTTCTAGTTCCCACTGTATGATTTTTTTTAGGCATGTGACCTTATCATGGGGTATAGGCTGTGGAAACTCCCCTGAACTCTCCTTGAACTTTCCTAGGGTCAAGTCTCTGGCATTGGCCTGAGGCATTTACTCATTCCTGTGAGCCAATCTCACTATTCTCTGTTCCCAGCTCTCCATTCTCAGTTACCTCCAGATTGCCTCTGGCTACTTCCCACTCTTGATCCTATCTAGACTCCATCCCAAACAAAACCCTTCCTAGACCCCTCCTCCAGTCATCTGGGTCTCTGGCCACTCTTAGATCCTTCCCATAGTTTTTCTGTATATAAGATCCATCTTGTTTTCATTAAAGGTTCAGATTCAATCTAGCCTATGTATTAATACAAGCCTCACTGTATCAACAATGCGATATTCACAATGCCTATGGTAACTATAAATATGCTGATATGGTTATTAATCACAAAATATACCTCTACATGGGGGATAAAGCTAGAACATTTATTCAAATACCAGAAAACTGAATCCCAAAACCAGAAAGTCAAAGCTATCACAGTAGTTATGAAGTTGGCACACATAGTTAATGTAGTAAATACCCACATTCTCAAGCCTTCAAAACAGAACAGGCTACCTCAGGCAAAGATCCTCCTCTCCTCATTCCCAACAACTGCTCAGCATCCAGGAAGCATTCCCCCAATAGCTTTCCCCCGAGGGCCCCCACCCCCACCCCCAGGTCCACAGCAGAAATTCTGGCTGGCTCAAAAATAGGAGTTCACTCTGCTGCTGCTGCCACTGCCATGCTTCCAGTCACAGCAGGATATCTAGCTTGGCTTCCACTTCCTCTTGCCCCACCCCTTCCTGCAAGTTCAAGGTCATGGAAGATCTTTAAATTCCATAATCCTTACACTCACCAATACTCAAATTCCTTAAGAGTCTAGCCAATGCCCAGCTTCCTTAAGTGTCTGACCAATATGGCAGATTTTTAATAAACCTTGCTTTTCTTTGGCTGAAAAAAGTTTGGGTCAAATTCATTTGAGCAGGACCCGCATGTTGCTATTTTGGATTCTCAACACTTAGACAAGTCCCTTAATCTGTATTTCTCTTCTTCTGTGGCAAAGTCAGCTAAACTCTGACTATTAAAATGTATTTCATAAGACATAAATTGTTGTGACTGCTCCATGACTTATCTGGCTTTCTCATAATGAATTGAAGGATATGTTTGTTAATTTAGATATTTGTAACTATCTTTAATTTGCAAATGTAAATGACTTATATTGCCTCCTAATATATATATATATATATATATATATATATATATACATATATATATATATAGTATGTGTGTGTGTACATACATACATACATACATGCATACATACATACACACATTCACACATTAGGAATTACTTAGTGGCCTAACTCATAAATGGAATACTCCTCAATATGTGAATACAAAGTACTGAATGAATATCAAGCTGTTTACCAAAGCCATGCCTTACAGCAGTTATTCTTAATCTTTTTATGTGAGTCATGGGCCCCTTTGACAGTAAAGTAAAACCTATAGACTGTTTCTGAAACTTCTCATAATAACACTTTTTAATGCATAAAGTAAAATGAATAGGATCAAAAGGAAATCAAGTATATTCAAACACATCAAAGTAGTTTAAAAGAACTTGAGAACTTCTACGTTAGACTCCAGAGATTAGCTTTAAGAAAACTGAGTTAAACCATGAATTAATTAAGGAGGAAAACAACAACATTTATTTAATATTCTAAGATAATTCTCACCCTCCAGGGACTTATATTCTTTCATAGGGGTGGCCAGGGGAGGATATATTTGTATGAAAAGTTGCATGGATGGTGAATGGAGCAATAAGGGAATGGAGTGACTCATCATTTCCAACACTAGTAATAGAGTTGATCTGATGATGGTTCCAGAAGTGAGTTTTGGACCCCTGGGCATAATTTTCTGGATAAAAGGCTTAAGTAATCAATGACCTATTTATTTGGGTGGGTAGGGTACCAGTTGGGCCTGAGAAGGAGAATATTGGGGAACAAAATTAAATCTGGCTGGGATAGGTCTTAGATGTACTCAGAGACTAAAGAAATCATCTAACAGGTCAAGGAGAAAGTTACTAATAAGAAGTTGCTGTGAATTAGTTTTTTTTTTTCATTTAGTTTTACTTTTTTTCCCCCAATTACATGTAAACAAAATTTTAGTTTTTTTTTTTTTAATTTTGAGTTCCAAACTCTCTCTTTTCCTACCTTCCTTCCACTCTCCCTAAGACACTAAGCAATTTCATACAAGTTATACATGCAGTCATGCAAAAAAATTTCCAGTGTTAGCCATATATTTTTAAATACACCTTAAACTAAAAACAAAAAAAAAAAGAAGAAGAAAAGTAAAGCTCCAAAAGTATGCTTTGGTCTGCATTCAGACTCCATCATTTCTTTCTCTGAAAGTGAATAGCATTTTTCATATTTGTCTTGAGCATTGTCTTGGGTCATTGCATTACTAAGAATAGCTAAGTCATTCACAGTTGCTCTTCATGCAATATTGCTGTTACTGTGTACAGTGCTCTCCTGATTTTGATCATTTCACTTTATCAGTTCCTGTGTCTTCCCAGGTTTTTCTGAAAGCAGGCTGATTGTGATTTTTTTTTAATAGCACAATAGTATTCCATCACAATTATATATCACAATTTATTCAGTCGTTCCTTAAATAATGAGCATCTCTTCGATTTCCAATTCTTTGCCACCATATAATTCTCTAAATGACTTTAAGAAAAATTATCATTTTAAGGAAAATCCCCTGAATTTTGAATATATTAAGTATAATATATTGAGTACAACATAAAAGTATTATATTGAATATATTATTAAATCAGTTTCTCTGAAGAGAGTCATCATAAAATGATGACGTATAGAGTTAGAGGTGCTCAAGACCCCAAAATACCAACATGCTGGGTCCTTTCGAATGCATTTGACTCAAGTCTTCTCTCAGCCAAAGAAAAGTAAAGTTTCTTAAAATTTACCATATTGGGTAGACTCTTAAGGAGTCTTGGTATCTGTAATGCTTGTCTTGGACAAGTGGCATGTATTGGACACGAACAAGTCTATGCCAGAAAATTCTATGATCTCAAAATGCATGGAGGCAAGATGGGGTCTTATATACTGAAAGGTTGTGGGAGGAATCTAGGGTGGTCTAGAGGAGGAATTTAGGGAGGGTCTTCAGGAGGAGTCATATGAGGTCAAACTCCAGTAATGAGTTTGGGGAGGGTAGTTAGTGAGGTCAGACTCCAGTAAATGAGTGAAGTTGCTGGAGGCTACCTAGAGACCAACAGACAATGGTTGGCTAGGCCAGTTCAAGGGTGTAACAGTTGATTTGGGTATAGATATTTTGGGAGGATCAAAGGTGGGGGCTAGCTGGATAATGGAGGGCTAGCCTAGTAAGAGTAAGAACTTTGGGCCTAGCTATAATGAAAAGCTTATGGCCTCTAGTATATGTCTCATCAAATGGGAAGATTCAATCAGAGTTCAAGGGGGTTTACCTGTGATCTGAGATGGGAATGAAGCACAGTAAAAAGAATATTCAATTCAGTGTCAGGAAATGGGGGTTTTATGCCTGATTCTAATACCACCTAATGTGGGCATGACCCTGGGAAAATCACTTCACCCTTCTCTGTCTCACCTTCAACTCTATATAAATAATTGACTAGATTGTGGCATTTTAACCTTCCTGCCAACCCTTAACATATTATAGTTTCTGAGGACTGATCCAGATTGAAAATGCTATGAAACCTCTAAGATCTGGCACTAACTTAATCTAGTGTAGTTAGTTAATGTGTCCTTATAAATATCTCTTTTTCTTTCTTGGTTTTGGCCTCTCATCTTCAGCAGCTCTTAAATAGCTATGTGAGCATTGTGCTGTTCAGAAAGTAAAGAACAGAGATAATGAAGGGCAGACCAGAAAGTGATAAAGAAAATGTATTTACCATGATGTCATATTTTATCAGATGGGACTTGTTGAACTTTATATTAAATAGAATTTTGGACAGAATCATCACCCTGAGGATAAATACTAGCAAAAAACACATTTTAGTCATTTAAAATGTAGATAGAATATAATCCACAGTGAAATGAGATGATATTTGTCATCATTGAAAATTGTACAGAAAGGAGCCAACCTTGGCCTTGAAAATACAATCAGCGCCTAGGGAACAACTGTTTTCAGCTCCATGGGAATAGCATTTATTTTTTCTCATGTGATTTCCATTCAGAAGCAACCAAAAGAAGGTCCTTGTCTGTTTAATAATCAAATATACAATGTGTATTTTAATTTGATTTGGAAAGTTACAAAAGTGGTGAATGGTGCCATAACAAAGTAGATTTACTGGTCTTTTCCAATAGGAATGACAGAATTGATTTGATTATGATTCCAGAACTAAAAGTGAAGGATTGATAGGGTTACTGGGTACAAGGGGATCCAGGAAGCAAGGGTTAAGTCATCAGAAGTTTGTTTGGGGCTCAGGGAGAGACATGACAAGTAAAAATCTGACTGGGTAGTAAACTGAAGTATGACTGGAGAAGATACTAGCTGTACTCAAGAGTCTAAGGCAGTCATTTATCAGGATTGTAAAGAACTTCCTGTAAAGTTGCCATAAACAAGTAGCTCTGAAAGTTTTTGTGTCATAGACCCTTTAGCAATCTTGTGAACCGTACGAACACCGTAGAATTTTGTAAATCCCTCTTACTGCACAATAGGATTTATTTTTATCAAGTAAACATAAGAAAGTAGGATATAATGTACACATAATTGAAATGACAGCACATTTGACCAGATGATTCACTGTATTTTTATCATATTTCTTCCAATATCTATCTTTTTCTTTTTAATTAAAGACCTATATTATGTTATTTCTAAAGCTGTTGAATAGTTTTTGATGCTGATTCACGGATACAATTTCCTTTAGGAACTCACTGTCCTATGTGGGGTGGCACATTTCAAATACTTTGAAATATCCATATTGTCCTCATCAGTGTGGACACTACCCCTTCACCCCACCCCTCCATATTCTTCATGAGTTGCTATGAACAATATAATTTAGCACCTGAAGACCAATCTTTTGATCATACAGCAAGAACCAAGAGGGATCACAGGCTCCAACTAGTTCAATTCCTTTATTTTCCAGGTGAGAAATCATAGGTCAGGTAAATTATATTGCCCAAGATCGCACTACTAGTAAGCATCAGAAGTGGGATTTGAACCATCTGAATCCCAATAAAAGACAATGTTCTTCTGCCAAAGTGTTAGCAAGGCTAGCCCTCAGATGACATTAAACCATTTTCAGGACACCTTTCCCGATCTCTCAATTTTAACGTCTTCTCTCTCTTAGTTATTTCATATTTAGCCTGTATTTAGTTTGTTTCTATATTGTATTCCCCATTAGATTATAAGCTCCTTGAGGGAAAGGATAGTCTTTTCCCTTTTTCATATCCCCAGAGCTTTGGTTTCTATTACATGGTAGGCACTTAAATCTTTATTGACTGACAGAAAAATAGGCTGACAGGTATGTAAAACTGGAGAGGAATAACATATTTTTAATTTTAAAAGAAACTTAGAGGTCATCCAGTCATACCCCCTCATTTTAAAGTTAAGGAAAAGTTAAGGAAATATAGGACAATATATACTAAGTAATTTGCCCAAGGCCCCACAGGTAGCGTGATAGCAAAGGGAATTTCAACCCAGGATTGAACTCAGAAGCCAGTATGCTTTCTATTGCCCCATTAAAAAGCACAGGAAGAATCTACATGAGAGCCTTCCAGCTAGAAAGCGAAGACTTTATTATAAGCATAAACCAAAACAAGTGTCAACCAATATCACCATCAACACTAAGCACAATTCAGTATATAGTTCATTCTGGCAACCCAAAAGAACCATGTGTCAATGCAGACCCCAGATTTCTAATTACTAGGAGCACATAGACTCCATTGATAAAAACCAACTGCTAATGTATCAGTGACAGTCTGGACTGCTGCCCTCCTCACTTAGTGAGTATTCTCCCCAACCCCAACCCTAGGAAACTTTGTATACAGCTCAGAGACTAGATGGAAAAGTACTAGCACAGAAGGGGATTTTCACTAAGGTCAGTTCCCAATGGGTAAAAGAGTACAGCCAAGCTCATCATTGTAGCCTTGGGCCTTTTATCATTGATCCAGGATGAAATCCTCCTTTACCTGGCCTTATATAGGACAGCTGCAGAATAGGAGGAGGAATAAGCTCAAGGTAAGTAGTACATGAATTGTCTATCTTTTCCAGGAAAGCCAGAGACTGGGGCAAACTAATCCAATTCAATATTTCATGAACATTTATTTTTCCTTAGAAACAGCTGAATAACCTGAAAAAAGAACTTAAGATATATACATCTATTTATTTATACATATAGATTTATATATCGATAAGTAGATACATATCTATATATTGTATCTATCTATACATCTATATCTATGTCTATCTCTCTCTCTTCATATATATATGTATATATATATATATGCATACACACACATATATACAGAGAGAGAGGGACATGTGTGTGGATATGTGTGTAAGACTTCTGCATATCTCAGGTCAGTACTGGATTTGGGTCTTTAAAGCTACTTCATAGGCATGCAATATATTTATTGTCCAGCACACACACATACAGGCAAGAATGTGAAGCATTTCAAGATTAAAAATGAAATATTTTTACTCCTTAGACAGCATGACTTAATGGCTAAAATACTGGATTTTGTGACAGAAAGATCTGATTTCAAATCTGGCATCTCCTCTGTGACTCTGGGCAAATCATTTAACCTTTCTATACCTCCCTGGCGGTTTTCTCACTGGATGCTGGATTAACTTCCCTTTTAGGACTCTTTTAACACTTATCCTATTTTCATGATAGTGTTCTTTAATTTTTTTTTTTATATTTTTTTTCAACAATTACTTAAAAAATGGTCTATGTAATAAGTTTTCCCCCAAAGGGAGCTTTTCTAGGTGAGAGCAAAATCTAGTTCAGTTACTTCAATATATTATTTCAGTGAATTTGGATTTTCAAAAGAGTAATACTATTCACTGGTGGCTAATTAACAGCATTCCAGTTTTCCCAAAGGTTGCTTTCTAAAATACATGTATGTATGTATACACACAGACACGCATATGTACAAATTTTAAAACCCTAAGACTTCTCCTTTTCACCAAAATTTTAGTAGTATTCTCTGATGAATAAAGTCAAAGATACAACTATCTCTTAAGAATTTTCTAAGATGTCCTTGCTCTTTAGTGAAACAAGAATATAAGAATGTCATCCTATCCTTTATACAAATAAAATTTCTTTATTTATTCACCCTTGACCCTTCCCTTAGACTTATTTGCTGCATATACTTTTTCAATTCTAAATAAAAAATTAATGAAACTTTGGGAAGAATAAGAAATTCATAAATCTAGCTTTGCTAATATTTTAATATTAAAAAATAATTATTATAGTAGCTTAAGAAACCTATGCTTTGGTTAAAGCTATGGAGTCAGGGAATGAATCCTCATGCCAAAAGAAATCTTAGCAACATCACATTCTGCAAATGTGGAAACTTAAGACCAAAAGTAGTGAAGCAACTTGCCCGGGTTAGAAAGTACTAAGTGTCAATGCAAACACCAAAATGATAATTATAATAAAAACCAACATTTACATAGAACCTTCAATATGCCAGGTACTATACTAAGTACTTTTTAAAATATTACCTTATTTGAACTTCACAATAATCCTAGGATGCAGATAGCTATTATTATCCCCATTTTATAGATGAGGAAACTCAAGCAAACAGAGGTTAAGTGACTTGTCCAGGGTCACACAGCGACTAATTTACTAAGACCAGATTTGAACTCAATTTCCCAGTTCAGCACTCTATCCACTGTACCTTCTAGCTGCCTCTGGCTCCTGATTCTGAGTTCAATACCTTTTCCCTTCCACCTTTACAAAATGATAGGAAGTACTTAATATGAAACTGAACATATATGGAGAAATACAAACATTGCATCATATACTCCTAGTCAGATTTAAAAAATTTTATCAATATCTACCTCATATGTAGATATGAGATCTATATATGAGAGAATGTTGATAGATAGATAGAGAAATAGCACCCTTCTAAAGCCCTACTCTAATGACTCCTTGTTTCCTTGTGCCACAGGGTTTAAGATCTGGCAAGTTCTATCATGCTGTAATAGTTTATAGTGCAATTCCGGAAATTACTGTGTATCTATCTTTAGAGAAACAACCTAGCTAAGCTCAGAGATGCTCATCCCCAGAGTCCTTTTCATCTGAAGCTGAATTCCTATAGGCATAGCAACTCATGTAGAAAATGTGATGAGGCTTGGGTCTGCCACCTGTGGTTAGAAAGCTTTTTAAGAATAGGGATTGGTTCATTCTTTGTATACCCAGTGCCTAATGCAGTGCCCAACACATGGCAAAAACTTAATAAATGTTTCTGCTTATCAGCAGAGGTAGTGCCTTTTAGCAAACCATGAGCAACATTTGAAATATATATTCCACAAAAGTGATGTCTATCTTAGACTGTCCGCATTGTCATCCCTTCATACGTTCTCTTTAAATTATTTTCAATTTCTCCCTGTCTACCAGACCACTCACTATTCCCTACAAACATACCAATGTCATCCATATCCAGAAAAAAAAAAAACAAAACCCTAACTTGATCTTCCTAGCCTTGCTATCACCCATTTCTCTTCTGTCTTTTGTAGCTAAACCCCTCAAATGGCAGTCTACAATAGGTGTCTACTGCCCTTCCTCTTAACCCTTTGCACAATGGCTTTCTACTTTATTCAACCAAAACTGCTGTCTCCAATTACTAATAATCTCTTAGCTGCCAGATTCAATTGCCTTTTCTCAATTCTCATTCTCCTCAACCTCTTAACACTTGTCAACAACTCTCTCCTCCTTGATATTCTTTTCTCTCTAGGTTATAAGGAAACTAGTCTCTCCTGGTTTTCCTCTTACCTTTCTGATCTCTCCTCCTCCTTCTCTATCTCCTTGCTGGAGCCTCCTTCAAATCAGTCCCTCTAACTTTAACTGTCTCTCAGGGTTCTGTTCTAGGTCCTCTTCTCTTCTCCCTAAATACTAGTTCACTTGGTGATCTCACCAGGTCCCATGGTTCATTTATAATCTTTATGCTGATGATTCTCACATCTACCCTTCCTTCCCCAATCTCTCTGCTGATCTCCACGCTTGTATCTCCAACAACCTTTCAGACATCTTGAACTAGATGTACAATAGATATCTTAAACTCAGTATGTCCAAAACAAAACTCCTTATCTTTCCCTCTAAACCCTTCCCTGCCACATAAACCTACTTACTACTATCCAGGGCAACATCTTCCCTGTACATTGAACTGCCAACCTAGGAGTCATACTGATATAGTCATATCTGTATGTCATATCATGACTGATAGTCATACACTATCTCTCCCCCCTGTTGCCAAAGCTGGTTGATGAATCTTTACAATATCTTTTGAATATGCTACCTTCTCTCCTTTGATAGTGCTACCTTTATAATGCAGGCCCTAATCAATTCACACCTTGATTACTCCAATAACCTGGTCCTGGGTCTGCCTTCCTGAAGTTTCCCCCAACTCCAATCTATTCCCCATTCAACCAATAAAATCATTTTACTAAAATGCAATTTGATCATGTCACCCTCCACCCCACTCAATAAATTCCAGTGACTTCCTATTGCCTCCAGGAGCAAATACAAAATGCTCTTTGGAATTTAATGTCCTTCCTAATTCTTATTCCCAGACACATATTTTTTTTAAATGGTGATAGTGGTCTCCCGGCTATCTGATGAACAAGACACTCCATCTGTCTACTTTGAGCATTTTTCTCTGTCTGACTCCCATGCCTAGAATGCTCTCCCTCCTCACTCTGACTGCTTATTTCCCTGGTTTCCTTTAAGTCCCAACTAAAATACCTGCTTATACAGGAAGCCTTCCCTTACCCTTAATTCCAGTGTTTTCCCTCTTTTATTTCCTGTTTATGCTGTTTATAGCTTCCTTTCTTTGTCTTTATGTTGTCTCTCTGGTTAAATTGTAAGCTTCTTGAGGGCAGGTGGTGTCTTTTGCCTCTTTTTGTATCTCTAGCAACTAACACAGTGCTTAGCATATAGTAAGTGCTTAATAAAAACTTATTGAATCAAGGAATGAGACTGTGAGCTCCTTGAGTACTGGAGTAATGCCCATGTGGCTCTCTTTGTATGATGACTATTGAAAAACACTAATGGTCAAACATTTAAATAATTCCATCAAAAAAAAAAGTTTATTAAACTATGTACAAGACATGGTATAAGGCACAAACGTACCGCATGGTTTAGCTGTCAGAGAACCATACCCGGGATCAAAAAGACTTGGGTTTGAATCTTGCATCAGTGAATTAACTAGTTCTGTTACACTGAACAATGCTCCTAATTTCCCTAGGACTGGGGATAATACTAGCACCAATCTCATCAGGCTGTTCTGAAATAAAATAGTGCAGGTAAAGTACTTTGTCAACCTTAAAGCACTATACAAATGTCAGTTTTTACTGTTACAGAGACAAAAATGAAGTCCCTGCACCATTCTTCCTTGGACAGTGACAGAAAGGAAGAGGCTTTGGATTGTAACTCTAATCATAGCCACCAGAAAATATCATTCTGGAATGTTTTAATGGCAACTTTTATGGTTGGGGGTATTCATTCTGAAGGGAGGGAGATTTCCCATCTAAGCTGTCTTCATTTTTGTTTCATAAAGCAGTGCCAGGAATAGCAATTTGTTCATGAAGGTTTGATTTACAATGTTTAAATCAAAATGTTTCTAAGGCTTGAGTGATTTCCCACAGGATCAAGTGAGAGTTCTAGGGAAACCTAACTGCTTTGTTCTATACTCCCTGCCCAGCAAGACCAAGAAAAAATTCACTGTAGCAAAGGGAAGGAATGGAGATCTACCATGCCACCCTCAATGACATAGAGACATCATGTTCCCAAATTGTCAAATGCTATCACAACGTATATTTCCATGTTGTTTTTTGCGGGGTCCTGGATTGTTTGTTTTTATATCATGAAAGAGAAGAGTATTTTAAGGAAAGGGAGGGTGGATGCCATACACATAGTGAAAAATAAAATTTGCACCCAGGGTAAACCAGAAATGTAGATAAATTTGTGTTGAGTGCCATGTCACCTTGCCACTCTGAGAAACACACTTGTGGGAATCACAGGCCTTCCCAGGTAGGGTCAGGGAGTGAGCCCAGAGCTTCTGCTATCCACTGCTTCCCTGGGGGTCCTTAGGAAGATCCATATTATATATCCCTTAAAACAGCAAACCCCTTCTCACTGAAAGAACTCAGAAACACAGTGTGCAGAGGAAGGTGCTTATTATGTTCCTGGCAAGGAAGTGGGTGTGGTGCTTACTAGGGACACACTCACACTAATGAGAATCAGGAGTGAGCTTATACAATTCTACCCTTCCTGGTAGACTTAGGGTTAATTAAATTCCTCAAATTCCTCATTTTATTTCCCCTACATTCCCTCTATATATGCAGATTATATAGGGGTGAGGATAAGGATACTTGTGATCTGTTCTAAAGTTCAAGCTGTTTGCCACACTTCCACCTTTCTAGTTCCCTCTGGCCATTTTCATAGTTCCAGAAAGGTTATTTAGTAAGATATGAGGTAAGGTCTTAGTAAGATAAGTGAACTTCCCTGCAGCTATTGATTATCTTCCACTAATTTTTTTTTTTCCTGAGCAAAACAAGATACCATAAAATCCCCTGTTACACTACTCAGGACTCTATCTTCTAAAAGTACTGCCTTCCACAAACTCCCATTCATCCCTTTCCCATTATGTGCCCTTATGCTTCCTAGTATAACACATCCCAGTTTGCTCTCTTATGCTTCTCTCTCTTTCCCTTATCAAAACTCTGCCACATTTCCTTAGGAATCTATTCCATTTGGGTAACAATGGATAAGAATGTGTTTTAATGAGTTACTTTGCTAGATAAGAATATTTCTTGACTCATTAAAATGCTACAAATTTCAGGCACAGAGTATGTTAGTAAGAGAGGTGATATCCTCTTTTAGAGGGGCTTCAGCTCAGTCTTAGGTCATTGTGTTTCCAGGAAGAAGACCCTTCTGGGTCAGGAAACCATAAAAATGAAGTTACCCACTAAGAGGGTTAAGGTTGCTCTGGAGACCCCAAAATACAAACAGGCTGAGTCCTGCTGAATGAATTCAACTTAAGTCTTGTCAGCCAAAGAAAAGTGAAATTTATTAGAAGTTCGCTTACATTAGACACAGAGAAAGTCTGTGCTAGGTCACTCTCACTATTCTATGGCATTTTATGGTGCTCTCACACCACACAGGGTGAGATGTATTCTTATATACAGAAGGTTGTGGGAGGAATCTAGGGGTGGTCTAGAGGTAGAGTTTGGGGAGGGTCTTCAGGAGTTAATGAGGTCAATGAGTGATTAAGAGTGGGAAATAGCGAAAGCTACAGACAATGGTGGGCTAGGCCAATTCAAGGGTGTATTGATATTTTGATAGGCTCAGGGGTGGGAAGTAGATGTACAATGGAGGGCTAGGCTAGTAACTAGGCTAGTAGTTAGCAGTTAGTAACTAGGCACAATGTAAGGCTTATTGCCTCATGCAAATGCCTCATCAAATGAGACAATTTAAAGAAGAGTCCAAGGGGGGGTTCCCAGAGCCTGTACCTCAAGGACTCAAGGAGAGCTCTGAGGGGGCTCCCAGAGCCCATACCTCATCACTTCTGTTCTAAAATAATTAAAGGAATTTAGATTGCTATTTGTTTTATCTTTCCTTTTATTTAAATCCCTGTTTTTCTCCTTTGATGAGTCAAAGATTTTTTCTTATGGATCTATCATGTGCTAATCACTATGAAGGAGACTAGAGAAGTAAAAGATACAGTACTTCAAGGAGTGAATGCAAGACAGTAGATAAGGAAGGAAATAGGAATAAGAATTTATATAGTACCTTGGCATATTCATGTGTGCCAAGCATTATGCTAAGAGCTTTACAAGTATTGATGAGGTGCAGGCTCTGGGAACCCCCTTGAACTCTGATTAAATCTTCCCATTTGATGAGGCCATAAGTCTTACATTGTGGCTGGACCCAAACCTCTGTTACTGGCCTAGCCCTCCATTGTCCATCTACTTCCCACCCTTGAGCCTATCAAAATATCAATCCACCATTGAACTGGCTTAGCCCACCATTGTCTGTAGTCTCTAGGTAGCCTCCAGCAACTTCCCACCCTTTATCACTCATTGACCTCATATGACTTCTCCTGAAGACTCTCCCCAAACTCCTCCTCTAGACCAGCCCTAGATTCCTCCCACAACCTTCTGTATATAAGACCCCATGGTGTTAGAGCTTCATAGAATTTTCTATCACAGACTTACTCTGTGACCAATACAAGTGAACTTTTAATAAGCTTTGCTTTTCTTTGGTTGAGAGAAGACTTCAGTGGAATTCTGCAGGACCCTGTATATTGGTATTTTGGGGGCTCAAACACCCTAAACCTCTTCAGTATCATCTTATTTGATCCTCATAACAACCCTGTGAGGTAGCTACTATTATTATCCTCACTTTACAGTTTAAGAAACTGAGGCAGACAGATTAAATATTACCCAAGGTCACATCCCAGTAAATGTCTCAAGCCATATTTAATCTAAGATTTGTTCTGACTATGGTCTCAGAACTCTCTCCACTATGCCAACTAGCTTAACTTATTTTGCTACTCAGTTTTCTCATCTGTAAAATGGAAATATGATTAGACTATGACCTACAAAGTCCCTTCCAACTCTAAGATTGCATTCCTAGTACATGATTTGATGCCGCAATATCAAGTGGTAGTCAGCCAATTAGCTCTAATCTCAACTTCTGTAAGAGGACTTTTCTGGTTACCACCCAGTACCCAACTCTAATGTTTTTGGTTGTTGGGTTTTTTTTTCCTAAGATTACTTTTCATTTACACTGTATTTATCTTGTGTGCATGTAGTTATTGTTTGAATGTTTTCTCTCCTATTAGAATGTTAGTGTTGAGGGTCAGGGTTTGGGGTGCTCAAGACCCCAAAATACCAATATGCTGGGTCCTGCCAAATGAATTTGACTCATCTTCTCTCAGTCAAAGTATTATTAAAGATTATTATTAAAGATTCACCATAATGGGTAGACTCTTATTGAGCCTTGGTATCTGTGACACTTGCATTGGACAAGTGGGCCAAAATCATCTAACATAAAGTGAGTCTGTGCTAGATCATTCTCCAGCTTTCTCTCTTTCATGGAGTCAAGATGGAGTCTTATATACAGAAAAGTTGTGGGAGGAATAATCTAGGGGTGGTCTGGGGGAGGAGTTTGGGGAAGGTCTTCAGGAAGAGTCAAATGAGGTCAGACTCCAGTGATGAGAGATTAAGGGTGGAAAGTAGCTGGAGGCTACCTGGAAATGAGACAATGGAGGGCTAGGCTAGTTTAAGGGTGTATAAATATTTTGTGAGGATCAAGAGTGGGAGCTAGCGCCCAATGGAGGGCTAGGCTAGTAACAGATTTGGGCCCAGCTATAAGGAATGGTTTGTGGCCTCAGGCAACTGCCTCTTCAAATGGGAAGACTCAATCAGAGTTCAAGGGGTTTTCCAGAACCTGTACCTCATCATTAGCAAGTCTTGGGGACAAGAATTGGGTTTTTGCATTTTGTTGTTATCTAGCTCTTAGCATACTGACTGGTATGTAGTAGGTGATTAATAAATGCTTGTTGATTCAGAGTTCAGAGAAAGGTTAAATAAATGGGCATCAGGAAAGACTCTGTGGGGTGAAAGGAGATGAGGATGTGTTGGATAGGTAGGGTGTAAAACATTGAAAGAAGGACATTACAGGTTGGATGAGCAAATCGAGCAAAGGCCAGACAGAAATCAGAATGGTAAGTAAGGGATAAAGAGGAGACTGGCCTGATACCTGTTGAGTACTGAGATATAAGGTTACCTTGGTAAGGTTGGACCAGATTACAAAGGATCCTAAAATCCCATCCAAAGACAGACTTGATGCTTATACTTCAGAATTAGTTATATTATTCTTCACAACTCCTTAAGATTTATAATTTTATCAGCATGCTACTCCTTCCCCAAGCAAAACAGCAACATCAGCTAACCAAAACCTCATGTATGTTTTAACAGACAGCTTCATAAATCGCTGCGGACACAAGACACATCCCCTACTGGCCAACTTTATAGAAATGTATCTCTCTGCCCTCCAAAGCTAATTTTGCAGACACACTAAAAATCTTTTTTTATTGGATTGTGAATAACTCTCAGAGTTTAAGTTCTGTTAGCTTAGCCTTTGAGAATTCCACACTTTCATAAGGCATATAAGAGTGAAGTGAGTGTGTGTGTGTGTGAATCTTCATATGTGTATTAATCTAATATAAAGTTAATAGATGAAATTTCATGCTCCTGAAAATGAATATTATTTCTTCCAAAGCCTTCCTGCAATACTGCACCACAGGGCTGTTGACTAAATGGCATGCTAAACTACCTCCAAAATGAAGAACATTTTCTCCCTTCCCACTAGGAGTATGATGCATCAGGTATCATCTCTAGTTTTAAATCCACAAGACTGCACTCAGATATAATCACTTCCTTGCAAATAATGAGAGAAACACCTCTCATTGCTAATAAGGTATGCTCTTAGTACCAACCTAAGTAACACAATATTAGAAATGTGCCCTGATGATGTAATTTTCTATCTGAAATCAAAACTGAAGATAATAAATTTGATGTTGCACACATAAAAAGAAAAGAAACATCCATCTGCTCTATAGAGAATCAATAGAACTCATAACAGCTGGCAAAAGAAACTAATGTACAGAAAATTAATTCATTGAATGAGTGGTCTGCAATACATCTATATATCTAAAGTTGGGTAGATTAAATCTTCTGTTTCATTGTTTTTAGGCTAAAAGGTTCTACAATTTTTAGAATGCACAAGTATTTGTTTAAAATATAGGACTTGCCTTTCTCCTTTATTTTTAAAGAAATAGAAATAGAACCTTAAAACATATGGTAGCATTTACTCCAGCATTCTCTTAGAGCTTCAAACACTTATACACACAGAGGCATGTTTGTTTATTTGAGCCTTTCCATGACTTGAATTTGGTAAGCAGACCTAATATTAAGAATATCAAACATCTATAGATGCTGCAATCTTAAAGGGAAAAAAATCTGACACTTTTCAATCTATAGTTTGCCTTCTATAGAAAGAGTACTTAATCATTTATTTCAGTCTGGTTTTAATGAATTATCCCTGAAAAAATGCAGGTGAAGGCACAATAGAAGACTAATTGTTAATCGATTTCTGTTTTAGGGAAAAGAAAAAAAAAACTTAGTCCAGTCCTGAAATAGACATTTTCCTCTTGATTTAAATTCAAGAGTGGGAGAAACTGGAAAGCTTTCTGCCTCTTTTCTCACTGAAACTGAATAGGAAGTCTATAATTAGAAAGTACTATTCAACTTATTATTTTAAGAATCCTAATAATGAAATGCAAAGTGCTGGTTCAAACAGCTTAGAGCACCAAAATATGAATTTTACCCTCCTCACCATCAGCCAAAAGTACTTATCAAGTCCCTCATCACACACAGAGACTACGTGAGGCTCTGCACAAAGACACAGACAAAAACCAAGTGACACCCTTTCTTGTTGTTGTTTTTGTTGTTTTTCACTCAGAATGGTTTTTGTTGCATCATGGTTCTCTGTAATGGGAATGGGAATTTGAACATCTTCCCTGCCCCTTAATGGGCCTAGGGGGGAGTTTGAAGACCTTCCCTGCTCTGAAAGTAAACTCTGCCCCCTAATAGGCTGAATGTAATCACATGGAGCCTATGATGGAGGGAATTTGCTGAAGGATGTAGCAGAGTCCACAGGAAGCTTCCCTGCTGTGAAGATAAATTCTGCCCCTTAATAGGCTGAATATAGTCACATGGAACCTGTGGTGGGAGGAGTTTTACTAAAGGGAAGTAGAGTCCACAGGAAGCTGGTAGTGAGAGCTAGCCAGACTCTGGGAAGAGAGGGTACTCCTTAAGGAGATAGAGAGGTTTGTGAGTAAATATTGATCTTGTATTTTTTGTGGAAAGGCTGAAGGATGCTATGCCTCTCAGCATTATTATGGCTTCTTAATATCTTTGGTACTATGATGGAATTGGCTTACTGATTTTGGGATTGGTTTTCTGGTGTCTGAATTAATGCTTCAGTTCTATCCTCTATCTGGAGAAACTGGTATATTTTGTGATAGAGCATCATGTGATACTTATAGTCATGGTCTTTATCATGATCATGGGTGCTGTAAATATTGCATTGGCTCTACATTCTTCTAAGGGCAAGGTCTCATTGTTTCATCGAGTAACCTAGGCACTCAATAAGTGGGTAGTTTGCCTAGCACTTTCAAGACTGTTTCTATTTCACTGCAACCATTACTTCCCCTCTCTCCCAATCAGAAAAGTGTATTCTTTTGCTCAAACCATAGTGGAATTTGATGGTCCAGCTTTGGTCTTTTCTTTGTCTGGTTTCAAGTCTCCCTGGCATTTCCCAGATATATCTAGCCAAGTGTAAGCCCTTCTCTGATGATTCCAAGTCCACTGTTGTCTTCTTCCATTAGAATATAAATTCCTTGAAATTAGGGAATATTTAATATGCTTTCATTTCTATCTCTAGAGTTTAGTACAATCCCTGGCCTTTAGTAGGTAGTTAATAAAATTTTCCTTCCTATTTCTTTTCATTTACATCATTATACCTATTATGTATATTCTCTTGATTCTACTATTTCATTCTATATCAAACAAATCATCTCGTATTTCTTTGAATTCCTCAAATTCATTTTTAAAGTAAATATGTCACTACACTAATATGCCATAGATTACCTAAATATTTCCCAATGAATGGGCATCCATTTTGTTTCTAATTCTTTATTATAACAACAAAAAGTGTATCTATGAATATTTGGGGGGCAGCTAAATAACACAGTGCATAGAGGGCCAGGCCTGGAGTCAGAAAGAGCCAGGTTCAAATCCAACTTCACACACTTACAGCTATCCGACCCTGGGCAAGTCACAACCCTGTTTGCTTCAGTTTCCTCATCTGAAAATGCTCTAGAGAAGGAAATGTTAAACTCCTCCAGCAGATCTGCCAAGAAAACTCCGAAGGGGATCCAAAGAGTTGGACACTACTGAAAAGACGAAATAACAACAACAAATTGATATTATGATATGAATGGAAACTTCACTTCTGTCTTTGACTTTCTTTAGGTAAATTCCCTACATTAGGATGCCTTGGTTAAAGCATAAATAGCTCAGTTATTTTTCTAATATAATTCTAAATATATTGACAAAATGATTGGAAAATTTCTTAGTGTCACTGACAATGAACTAATATGCTAGTATTTCCACATTCCCTTCAAGAGTAACTGCTTCAATTTTTGTCTTCCTTGACAATTTCCTGGGTCTAGGATGAAATTGCAGATTTGTCTTAATTTATATTTATTATTAGATTTGGGAGCATTTTTCATATAATTATTCACAGTTTACAACCCTTTGGAAAACTATTCTTTAACCATTTTTCTAGGTGGGTATAGCTCTTAGTCTTATATGTTTGTATCAGTTTTTATATGTTTCTGTCAGTTCTTTCACTCAGTTTGCCATGCTTTTGAAAAATGCTTCTTTTCATTCTTTTGTTCTTGTTCTTCTATTTCTTTTTCTTCTTGTTCTTGTTCTTTTCCTTCTCCTTCTCTTTCTTCTACCTATCCATTTGAAGCTTATTGTTGTATAGTATATAGTATAAAATGTTAGTTGGAACCTTAATTTTACCAAATTGTTTTCCAGTTTTCTCTGAAAATTTTATTCAACAACATCAATACACACACACACACACACACACACACACACACACACACACACACACACACACACACACACACACCAGAAGTCCTTTAGTCCTTTTCTTACCTCTGTGTATCTTGTGGAAAACCCTGTTCACTTCGCTTTCCTGATGCTTTTCAATGGAGTTGGATCACATCAGTGTGGTTTCATAGAATTAGATAGAGACAGAGATGATATAGATGAATTTAATCAATTACCAATTGATCTAGGGGCTGGTGGCTTCTACAAGTCCAAGATAGCCCAGAACTTTTTTCTCTTCAGGAAAGTCACTTAGCAATTCAAGTACCTGATCTGTGTGTTAAAATGCACATGTTTCCATTTCCTTTAGTCTAATCTAAAAGGAACCTTGGGAGTTTACAGAGACACAGTTCAATGCTTAAATGACTTTCCCCTCCTGAAGCTATATAAAGGGTACTCTGGGTCTCTAAAATGTGACTGTCAATTCCACTTCTCCTTCCCAATCCTTAGTGTAGCACCTGTTACAAAGCAGGCCTTTAATTAATATTTGTTAAATTGATTTGACTGGACTTTTCTTCAGATCTAGTGCTGACTGTCTGGTTTCTATAACTGGCACTGGCTCTCCTTGATGCCATTTCCCTATTTGACATTCTTCTTAGGCCAGTGATTAGTCAGGTTCAATAACCATGATAGGACCAGTCTGAGTATTGTTCAGAATTTAGGAAAAACAAATACAAGCAGGAGGGTGTAGGTGTCAACACCTACTGGACTCACAAGTCAGTTGTTAACTTTTCAGTGTGAATATTAATATCTCAAAAATCAACAAATTTTACAAATAGGACTTGATCTATTTTTCTGTTGTCTAGACTTAAGAAAGTGATGGAGAAAATGTAAATAATGAAGACTGAGTTTAAAAGTGTACCCAGTGGGGCGGCTAGGTGGCGCAGTGAATAGAGCGCCGGCCCTGGAATCAGAAGGCCCTGAGTTCGGAGCTGGCCTCTGACACTTAATCCATACGAACAAAAAAACCTAGCCGTGTAACCTTGGGCAAGTTACTTAACCCCAATTGCCCTAAAAGGGGCGGCTAGGTGGCGCAGTGAGTAAGAGCGCCGGCCTCGGAGTTTGGATGACCCGAGATCAGATCCGGCCTCAGAAAATGAGCACCCACGCATAAATAATGACTAGCCGTGTAACCTTGAGCAAGTTACTTAACCCCAATTGCTTTAAAAAAAAAAAAAAGTGTACCCAGTGCATTTTTTTCCCTTGGTGAGCTAAATAATAAATATTTACCAGCATACCCCTGAGTACAAGTGCCCTGGTGTCATTATCTCATCTTTCTTTCTCTATTTTTTCCCTTCTTTCCAAATTTGAACATGAGCTTTATCATAGGTCACTTTCATCTCTGACTGGCCACATCCTATGTCACTTCCTACATGAAGCTTATTCCTTCCTACATTCCTCACTCCGGGCTCCTACTTTTTCAGCTACAGGCTCAATTCTAGACATACCCTAGAAAGAAGGAAGCTTTTCAGATAAGGAGTGGAGAAGAAGCATGCACTTCTTATTTTCTCCCCCATTTGATTATAAATTCCTGGAGAGGAGAACCTATGTAGCAGCTACCACTGTATCCCATTCAATGAATGATAGGTACACTATCAGGTCTATAATACTTATTTCTTTAACATTTCAATCAATGAATAAACATGAAGGGCCTACTGTGTGCCAGGCATCATGCTTGCTGCTAGGGATGCAAAAAGAGGCAGAAGATACTCCCTGCACTCAAGGAACTCACAATCTAATGAAACAAGCAAATATTTGGGGAATTAAATTAAATTACTGAAATATTATTCCCTGAACAATGAAGAGATCTGAACACAAAGCATATGTAATCCTTAGTGAATGCCATATATTTATGACTAAAGTTTACCACTTCATTCAAAAAATAAAGTAAAAATGAGTTAAGTTTTCACAAGTTCGAGTAGTAGTTGAAGATTTTCAACAAAAAGAATGATTGTTGCTTTGTGTGAAAGGTCAAAATTTGTTGCTGCAGGACTGAATAAAAGTCAGCAAAGTTGCTGGAAGGGATGGTTAACTCTGCTGACCACTATCAAATGCTGAATGATGTCTAACTCTTTTTCAGAAATTTTAGAAAAGTGGGATTACTACCAATCAGCTAAACCAATACTGATGGGATTATAAAGTAAGGTTACTCATTTTCCATAAGCCTCACATTGTATTTGGTTTTCTTACATTATAAACCACATTGAATATACTGAATAGCAAGTATTTTTTTTTAAAAGTACTCGAGATTGGGGCGGCTAGGTGGCGCAGTGAATAGAGCGCTGGCCCTGGAATCAGAAGGACCTGAGTTCGGAGCCGGCCTCCGACACTTAATCCACACAAACAAAAACCTAGCCGTGTAACCTTGGGCAAGTTACTTAACCCCAATTGCCCTAAAGGGGCGGCTAGGTGGCGCAGTGAGTAAGAGTGCCGGCCTCGGAGTTGGGATGACCAGAGATCAGATCCGGCCTCAGAAAATGAGCACCCACACATAAATAATGACTAGCCGTGTAACCTTGAGCAAGTTACTTAACCCCAATTGCTTTAAAAAAAAAAAAAGTACTCAAGATAAAACTATACATAGAAAAAATGAGATCTTGTCCCCAAACTCTTTTATTAAAGGGCACAGTACAAAAATCTAAGTCAATGGATAGATTTGAGGAATGAATATAAAGTTATGGAATAGAGTTATGCAGTAAAATGTGATTCAGGATCAGTTCAGGGATGATTTAATTCAATCCATCAAGCACTGATTATTTTTTTTTTTATTATTATTATGTGGCAGCCTCTGTGCTAGGTAGTAAGGATTGGGGGTGTGGTTTGGAGGGAGGCAAAAAAAAAATTCATATTGTGCTCAGAAATGAGCATGTAACATAAATGTGTTTAAAGAGTACCTTAACTGATGTGGAGTGTAGGATTCTGGAGATCCAAAGACAAAAATGAACCAATGTCTGCTCCCAAAGAGTTTACTTTCTACTGAAGCAGGCAAGAGATGGGAGGAACAGAGAGAGAACTCATTGTGGGAATCAGGAAAGGCATCTTGTAAGAGGTTGCCCTTGAGTTGATTCTTAAAGGAAGCTAGAAGTTCCAAGAAGAGGTAAGGAGCTAGAGAATGCCAAGCATTGGAGACAACTTGTATATAGGAACAGACAGAGATGGTGATGGAATGTTATGTATAGGAAAGAGCAAGAAGGCCAGTATGGCCGGTATACAAAATAGCAAATAGAGGAGGAAGTAGGTCTTTAAATACCAAACAGGGAAGTCTGGATTTTATTCTAAAGGCAATAAAGAGACACTTTTTAAAGCTATTTTTTTAAACAGAAGAGTGTAATGGTCGCATATGATTCAAGAAACAAGATAAAGATGGGCAAAGGAACATTTGCTGCTATATATCTTTAACAATCCTGTGTGTTAGAGAGTCTCAAGCCATCTATTAAATGTTCTGTGTCTAAGGTTTAGCATGCTTAGAAACAATAACAGAAAGTAGTAATGATAATAGCTATAATAAATAATAAAAAATATATTAGTGGTTCCATACACTTTAAGGTTTATGAAACACTTCTTATATCATTTTGTTTTCACAACCTTTAAAGTAGAGTCAATTATATCTTTTTTTTCTTTAAGTGTAGCACACAGAGGTTGAGAGGGGTTGTGTTTCACCCAGTTACACAGTTAGCAAATGCCTTGGGTGGGATTTGAACACAGGTCATCCTAATTCCATGTCCTGCCCTCTACATACTCTACCATCTCCTTGAGATTTAGCAAGCAGTGATTTGAGTGATTTATTAGAGGCAGAGGTGGAAGTGCATGTCAAATTATTGACCAAAATGTCAGGCACCTCCCTAATAAAACAACAAAATCTTGAACTAAAGCTAAACTATTTACATTGTTGTATTACTTCAACGTTTAAAAGAAAGGCCAGACTTGATTATTTATGGTACTCAATCTTGGTCTTAGAGGTAACATGATGAAACATCTTTCCTTTCTGTAGAAAAGGGAAGGGTTATAGGTATGTCATGTTATATTTATATATATATATATATACATATATATTATCAGAGATAGTAACTGTATGGATTGATTTTTCTCCTCTCTTTTACTTTGCTACAAAGGAAGGTTCAATGGGGCTTATGTTAGGAAATGATAGCAATGTTAAAACAAGAGAAATCAATACAATTTTAAAATAATTGTGAAAAAGTCAAAAAGTGGGCTGGTTGGATTTCCAGTCAAGGAAGAAAGAATTACTTTGAACTGTTCAGCAACAATTCTATGTACAGATTGAAATTCAATGAGCAGCACTATCTTTGGATATAAAAAATATCCAATTTATCCTCCATTTGTATATCAGCCTCTCACTAATTAATTCAATGACTTTAGAGTGTGAATAACATTCCATCCATATTTTGGCTTTTGAACAGGTAATAACATGTCTCATGAAACCATCTGCCATATTTAGAATTTGATAATGAAACACCTGAGAAAATAGAACTGATTTAGAAAATATGAAAGAATTGACCATAGCTAAACTTCATCCTTTAAGATAAAATACCCTCCCATCTTAGTATACAGAACAAGGTTAAACTGAGTGATGAATCATTTGAAATTTATAATAATTTATGTATGCTAAAATAAATTAAGACATACACATTCCTGATTAATAGCAGTAATTTCATAGTTGTGAGCCTTCATCATGCCAAGTCTAGGAAATCTAAAAATGTTTATTCATTTCACATTTACCATGTTTGCAGTGAAGAGGGATTTACTGAAGGTTGCAAAAGCTCATTCTATGAAGAACTTCTCAATAATTAGAGCTGTCCCTAAGCTACACAGGCTGCTTTGTGAGTTCACCATTGTAGGAGCACTGAAGAAAAACCTAGATGATCACTAATCATAGACATAATAGATGTAGACAGTTAGGTGGTATAATGGCTAGAGTACTGTACTTGGAGGCAGGAAGACAGAGCTCAAATCCTACCTCAGACTCTATCTTGTGTGACTCTGAACTTAACCTTTCTCAGCTTCAGTTACCTCATCACTAAAATGGGGATATTAGCACCTACTTCACAGGGTTTGTGTAAGGACCAAATGAGGCAAAATGACATAAGTAAATATTTTGTAAAACTTTAAATGCTATATACAAGCTAGGGTATTTCTATCATAAGGGAAATTCATGTATCTGTAATGGGATTATACTTACATTGGCACAAAGGTCTCACGATTCTGATATCTTTAATGTGAAAAACCAAAAGTAAGTTTATTTTCCTACTATGAGATTGGAGGAATACTAGAATATATTGCAAACACAGCTTTAAAAATGGTTTTAAAGTAAATATCAATACTCCAGGAAAATCTTATTGGCTTGCTTCATCATGCTGCGGAGGTGACTGATTTTTTCAAAAGCTGTAGTGAACAAAGCAAACCCCCTGACTGGTCCTATTCAGATTTAAAGGTTCTATGTTATGCCAAGTAATAGACTTTCAAATGAACACCAGATCAGCCAAATTTGGAGAGCTATCCCCAGAGAAATGAACACCAGGTATGATTTTTTTTGGGGGGGAACAGTGATGATGGAAGGGGAGCAAAGGGGTGGGAAGGCCTAGAAACTCATGTATTCTGTGTCCTAAGTGATAAAGAAGCTGTGACCAGCATTGCAGGAAGGAATTCACACACTGATGAAATCACACAACCTTAAAGGATTAAAGTATTTTTCCCACTTCAATCAGTCAAGCTTGAAAGGAGAAAAAGTGCTTATAATGTAATAGAAATAGAGATGAATTCCAAAATTAGGACGATGTTAGGTAGGCTTGCCTCTGGTCTCCTAGGATTTAAACCTCAGGTCCATTAACATGACTCTTGGAGAATTCATTGGTCTTCAGTCTATAGAGATGATCTCAGAGGTAATCTGTGTACAACAGAATTTTGACCTAGTTTTAGTCAACTTTTTTTCTTTCTTTTTATTCTTTGTCCTAAGGGGTGGCTCTCTGGGAAGCTGAGGGGATAGAATATATTGGGAAATGTAGGCTATATAAAAATATATGTCGGAACGGTTAATTTCAAAAAAGAAAAAAAATCAATGCATTATAAAATAGTGGCAAGAAATAACCTGGGAGTCAGATGGCAGAAGTTTTAGTCCTACTTTTCCCATCTATTCATGTTATTTTGATCTTCTCAACTTAAATTTATTTATCTTTAAAATTAGAGTGTTTGACCAATTAATCTCCAAGATAGGGGTTCTTTATCTTTTGTGTGTGCAATGTCCCAGATGCCTTTGGCAGTATGATGAAGCTTATAGACCTCTTTTCAGAATAATGTTTTTAAATGCATAAAAACACATTAATATTATAAAGGAAAAGGATTATATTTAAAAACAGTTATCAAAATATTAATACAAATAGGTTCATACACTGTAAGTTAAGAAATTGCTCTAAGGTTCTTTCTAGCTGTAACATTTTATGCTTCTAAAATAAAACTTCTGATATTACTATGAGTTATAAGCAGGGGTATGCTAAGAGCCAAACTGAAAGGGCTTGAGACAGTTTATTCAACTTTCAGTGTGAGCATTTATAACTCAGAAATTGGCAAATGCTACAAATCTGAGCTTGATTTACTGTTTTGTTGATTTCTAGACTTAAGAAAGTGGTGAAGAAAATGTTCTTAATGCAGGTTATACAAAAGTATGTCTGGAATACATTTTTTGAAGAACCAATTGTTAAACATTTACTATCACCTCTATCAGTATCAGTAAGACTAAAAAGAACAAAACTTAATTATATAATAAAAATATCTAAAATGGTCTGTGTTCCTACCCTATATAATCACAAACTCTAGGGAGTGAAAATAATTCAAGACAGCCTCTTTTGACCCTGAGAATTACCATCTACCTTAGTAATGTTGACAAGACTCTCAAGTATTGCATAATTTCAGTGAATACTCATTTCCAATTTCATCCTCTACCAGAGTATAATAGAATTAATTACAGAGAAAATCCTATTGTACTATTCAGAAATAAATTGATATAGCTGCCCAATACAAACACAACATAGACTTAATTTAGCCTCAGGATGGGCAGAAGCGGGGGAAAAGGATTTAGTTATAAATCAAAATTCCCAAAACAAGGCTACAAGGGAATAATCTTAGGAAACCTACCTGCAATCATCAGAGCATTGCAACAGGCTAAGGTTTAATCCAGAGAATAATTCATTTACATTGCAAGAAATTTTATTTACATGACATGTTTTTTCATCAATGTGCCCAAGCCAACCATGCTCATTTCTCTCCTGGCTCAGCTCCTGCCTCTCCAAAATTTTCCACTTACTCCTTCTTAGTTGCAGGAGATGCCTCTCCTTTTGCACATTCCCCAGCCCCTAGACTGATGAGTTCCTTCATGAACCCTTCATTTGAGGGTGGGCCCAGGCCAGCCGTAGTCATTTGCTCAGGTAGGTCATATAATAAATAGAGTTCTAGGTCTGAAGTCAGGAAGACTTGAGTTCAAACTGGGCCTTAGACACTTCCTCAGCTGTTAACTTGGGGAAATAACAACCCCTACCTCATAAGACTGTTGTGAGGATCAAGTGAGATAATATTTGTAAAGCATTTGATAGAATGCTTGGCACATATTAGGTACTTAATAAATGGCTGTCTCTTCCTGTCCCACTCACTTCTCTTCTGGATCCATTTCTAACTCTTCAGACTTTCCCACCTCGTCCTTGAACATGTGCCTTCCTTCCCTGCCAACTACACCTAATTTTCAAGCTTCACCAAATAGAATATAAACTCCTCATAGGTACAGACTCTTTTCCCTCGTATTTGTATTCTCAGGGCTTAGCACAGTGCCTGTAATATGGAAAACACAATAAATGCTTTACCTAATCTAATGTAATTATGCTAATAATCTATCTCATATATTAAATAGGGTCCTGTGATCATCAATAGGGCAGAGAAGTTGTTTTCAGCAAGACTATCCAACCTAATAACTTCATAAGAAAGAAAATATGGCCCAAATCTAGCATAATTAAATATGAATACACAAAAATAAAGCAGAAATAGTGCATACAGCCTCGTGAAATGATATTGAATAACAAAAATATTATACTATTCCTAAGCCCAATTCAACAATGTGAATAACTTGGAAGACTTATGGTGGGTTCCCTTTCTGGTCCTTCCATTACAATGGCTCAATCTGAACCCTCTCATACACCACAAAGAGATACTGATCGTGGCCAACCATGTGAAAGACACAAATTGAAGTTGAGATAGAATGGAAGAAGACAGAGTAGAGTTCAACTAAAAAAACCCTAGAAAAGCAGTTGTCAAATTTTTTTGATTTTTCATCAGAACCTTTTTATATTCTTGAAAGTCATCAAGAACCCAAAGAGTTTTTGTTTATGTGAATTAAAACTATTAATATTCATTATGTTTAAAAATTTAAGTGATAAAATTTAAAATATTTATTAATTTTAACACAAATAAACCAGTACGTGCTAACATAAACAGCATTTTAATGAAAATATCTATTTTCTTAAACAAACAAATGATAAGAAAATATATTACATTTTTTTAAAGTTCTTTAATACCTGTCTTAATAGAAGACAGCTAATCTGTTGCAATAGATTGCTTTGGTCATTTTGGTTAATGCATATGAAGAAATCTGTGTCCTAAGTGTATATATTATTGAAAAAGGGAGGGGCATTTGAATGATTTTTTTCAGACAATTATGGAAATTATTCTTTAATAATTGTACCAGAATTCAACAAGTAGTAATTTCTTAAAGGAGAATTGCAGTGTAAAAGCTGAAACCATATAAATGAATTTTATATACTCTGTTATATTAAAATCCATTTGTCTATCTGGCACTTTGAATACATCTTTGGCCCACTTCTGTGTTTGTAACACCATTCATTGGTCATTTGAAACATATTGGTTTACTGAGGTATGCAGATCTTCCAAATATACATTTCATTATATAATATACAAAAATATCACATTTGCAATTAGATCATCAATCAGAATAGGAGTCACTGAGGCAATTTTCAGGGATTCAGAAGTTATCATAATCATGATGATAAATACAAGTTTTCCAAAATTTAGTTTTCACTTAAATGTTTGAGTTTTGTAATTGGCAATAAATAAATACTGTCAACTGTTTTTTTTTTTTTGAAGTGGCAGTCTCATTTCATTCATATTTGAGAAAATGTCTGCCAAATACCCATCTAAATAGCCATAATTTGTCTTTCACTTGATCTTTCAAGTAAAAATGGTGTTCTATTAAAAAAACAGACACTAGTTCATCTCAAAACTCAATTGCACAAAGGACCTTTTCTCCAGACAACCATCATAGTTTGGTATGAAGAAGAAATGTTTTTGTGTATTTCTCATAAAGCACATTAAACAGAATATTTAAAAGACAGCTATTAAATTGAGATTTAATCAAATTAATAATCTTTCTTCAAGGACATTCTAAAGTGAAACTATGAGTTTTTTATAGTGATTGTATGGCAGTGATAAATACAGTGGCTGCTAAAATGGTTTGTTGCCACTTTCTTAATTTGTGCTAAGGCACTGACGGTTTTAGACACCATTGTTTTTGCACAATCAATGCAAATATCAACAAAGTTGTTCTAGGATAAACTGTGAGATTTAGAGAATATAGTCAACACTATTCTATCACCACTTAGTTCTTTGATGATTAGTTGGTGCTGATACCAGAAAAATAGAAGCAAACTAGCAAGTCCAATTGCACAAGTAGATTTATCCTTTTCTGAAGCAAAAGTAATTCTTCAGATGACATATTATACTGAAGCTTCATGTTAGCTGCTACATATTTAATTCACAGGTCATATAACCTATAGAAAATTCCAATGTACTATCATGAAAAAAATGAGAGTGAAAAATGCAAGTAATATGTTAGTATTATTGTGAAAATAGATTTGACATTGAGGAATCCCTGAAAATTGCCTCAGTGACTCCTACAGGTGCACACACTATACTGTAAAATATATTGTACCCTCCTGGTTAATTGAGTGCCTAGAAAGCCAGCTGAAGTCAATCTTCTCCCCATGGAGTTTACACTGGGCAGGAAGCAAGGCAAACCTCTATCATCCTATAACTCAAGGATACTAAAGATGTCCAAACTTTTGGATCTATATAGCAGTGAAATGAAAATGGACCAAAAGTGAAAAAGGAACATAAAAACGAGTTACAAGGTGTATAAGGAAAGAGCTAAAAGGCAAAAAAGTCTATAAACAAAAAGACTGGGTATAAGCCAAGTTTCCAAAACATCTCAGAGATACTCATAAAGACAGATAGTTAAAAGGAATATAAATTGAAAGACCATAACAATTTGAACAAATATTATATTCTAAATAAAACTGAACCAGTAATTGCCAATGAAAAGGAGAATTCTGCAGTCTCCCCTAAGATGATGGAACAGTATCAAGAGATTTTAGAATGGTTCAAAATAGAGTAAAACTTTTTAAAAAGATGATAGTATCATGAAAAAATAGGTCAGAAATCAGAACTTTTAGATGCAGAATTAAAGGAAATCAAGACAGAAAAAGTATAACACATAGTTGTGACTCTCTTCAAAGAAATAAGTTCAGGAAGAATGACAGATTTGTAACAAAAACTCAGAAGTGCAGGAAAATGTGGCAGAAAAAAAGTAAAAGATATTCACTTTGAAAGAATACAGGAATTCTGCGCAAGCCAAAGTTGGAAACCCTGAAGACAAAATACACAGAGACAAGGAGAGCATGATCAATCAAAATATCTGAATAACATTCCACTTAATACAAGAAAATGGCACAGATCATTTGAATACTGACAACAAAGTACTGATTGTTTGAATTCACATATTATTGCCAGAGAGGAAAAAATATACTCTAGAAATTTTTAAGGCATAGAAGTTTTATTTCATAATAAATAACTAAGAAATTTTGTTGTTATCTTGATAAGTTATACATACAGAATGTTCCAATCATATGATGTATATGCATATTTTGCTTTGAAAATTATATAAAAACTCATTGTATTTTATAATATTTTATTGTATTCTTTGAATACGGAAATGGATTTATTTTGTCATAATTGAAATAAAGGTAAATTGAGGCACAGATCTGGGTGAGAGCAGAGCATGGTCCAGGGCAGGTTGCTCCAGCACAGCAGGAGCAGACCATGGGAGGTATCAAATCAGAAGCAGCTGCTTTCATAGCTATTGGCCCACAACTAGTAAGGGAATTGAAAGACATTATAGGGGACTCTTTGTTGGTACTGAGGCAAGACTCTGTTGCTTTGCCTAAACTCTGATCTGGGTCACAGTCTTGCATGGGAGTCCCAGTGTGAGGAGGAACACTAGCACACCAGAACTTGTGGCCACAGCAGAGTGGGAACCCTGCTCATAGTTCTAGGTCAGAAAAGAGTGCTTGTGGTCACTCACAGACCAGAGCATAGGCCAAGAGAGGAGTATATGCACCTTTCCTTAGATTACACTGCCTTAGAAGAATTGGAAACTTATAGTTCCCAAAAGTATCTATGAAAACAGTTGCACAAAACCCCTAAAGTTTGGGACAGTGGGCCCTCCACCCAGGAAGCTGAGTAGTACTTTAAGGAGGAATTAAAAGTCAAGTAATAGTCTGGGAAAATAAGTAAACAACAGAAAAAAAATTATGACCTTAGAAAGTTACTATGGTAACAAGGAAGATCAAACACACACTCTGAAGAAGATAATAAAGTCAAAGCTCCTACATCCAAAGTGTCCAAATAATATGAATTGGTGTTAGTCTATGGAAGAGCTCACAAAGGGTATTGAAAATCAAGTAAGAGAGGTAGAGGAAAAATTGGGAAGAGAAATGAGAGTGATGCAAAAATGTGTCAACAGCTTGGTAAAGGCGACACAAAAAACACTGAAGAAAATAACACCTTAAAAAATAGACTAAACAGTCAGAAGTACAGGGAAGGGAAATCACTATATTTCCTGCTTCAACAATGCTTGAACAGAACCCCCTGCTCAATTCCTGGGCAGAGTCACCCTTAGGCAACTCTCCACCTTCATCTCCACTAACCAACACTTCTTCTGTCCTATCATTAGAGCAGTAGTGGCCTGCTCAGCTGCCCCCACTACAGCCCCAGCCGCCCACTGACTCCTCCTCTATCTCTGCCTCCATGACCACCTTGTCCCCCTCTCAGGTGCAGCAGGACTTGGAGGCCTTCATCAGCCACAGATCGACCTGGAGCTCTACACCTCCTATGTCTACCTGTCCATATCTTACTATTTTAACCAAGAGGATGTGGCGTTGAAGAACTTTGCCAAATATTTCCTACACCAATCCACAAGGAAAAGGAACATGCTGAGAAGTAGATGAAACTTCAGTAACAATGTGGTGGCCAGATCTTTTTACAAGATATCAAGAAACCAGACCGAGAGGATTGAGAGAATGGGCTGAATGCAATGGAGTGTGCTCTGAACTTGGAAAAAAATGTCAAGCAGTTGTTACTGAAATTGCACAAGCTGGCAACTGAGAAGAATGACCTCCATTTGTGTGATTTCATTGAAACCTACTCTACCTGGACAAACAGGTAAAATACTTCAAACAAGTGGGTGATCACAAAACCAACCTGTACAACATGGAGGAATATCTTTTTGACAAGCATATCCTTGGAGGCAGTGACAAACAGAAGTAAACCACCCATGGATTCCCCCATACCTGGGAACTATGTTTGTGACTCTTATTGTCTTTCAATGCATGCATATTTTGTACCAAAAATCTACTACCATTTACATCCCAATAAGATGATTTGGTACTAATTTAAAAAAAAAAGACTAGGCCAGATGGTAAAAGAGGTACAAAAAACCAATAAGGAGGAAAATGCCTTAAAAAGCAGAATAGGTCAAATTGAAAAAGAGGCACAAATTTCACTGAAGAAAATTGGAATTTTGTAAATCAATAAAAGAGGTATTGTCAAGAGACAAGAGAGATTTAAGGGACTAAAATTCAAGGCAAGCAAATGGTCAGGAGAAAAGATTAAGGAAAAGTCAAATGAATATTCCCTGGATTAAATCACATTTCTTTTTAATCCAAGCTACTTTCATTTTTTTTAAATGTGTGAGATGGATAGCAACACGAAGATATTATGAGGGAAGGATGGGAGATAATACAAAAAGACAAAAAGGAAAGATGGAGATGAGGCCCAACTCAACTTAGAGGTAAAAACAAAAGGGAGGTAAGGAGCTAGTAAGAATAGTGAATAAAGTGCTAGACCAGAAGTTCATAAGATGTGAATTCAAGTCCAGCCTTGGACTTGTTGTGTGACCCTAGAAAAGTCACTTAACCTCCTTCTGCCTCAATTTCTTCATCTATAAAATGAGTATAATAATAGCACAACCCTGCCAGTGTTGCTGTGAGTAAAATTGATATATTTGCAAACTTTAAAGAACTGTTTAAATGTTAACTATAATAATAATAATAATAATAATAATAATAATAATAATAATTGCCTATGTTGGATTATAGAGAGTAAGAAGAAAACAATGGGAAGTAGATTTCAGAAGACTAGAAGAAGAAATGGAAAGATGACATTAATAAATATTCTTGTTGCTATGTGTTAAAGTGACTATGTTTGAAATGTTGCAACGTCATTTCCCCACTGTGATGTCACATAGTTTTAGAGTTGCTAGAGACGATAACTTCTAAAAAGAGAAAAGAAAATTAAAGGGATAAATATCAGGAAGAGAGACAAAATTATGCCTATTTTTAGAAGACATGACTCTTCATGTAGAAAATCACAGAGAATCAGAAAATAAATCAATGGAAATAAACTTCAACAAATTAGCAAGATGCAAAATAATACACAAAAATCAATCAACATTGTTTCTACATAGCAAAAATAAAATACTAAAGAAAATAACAAAAAGAGATAATTAATCAAAGAAAATTATAAATGCCTAAAATGCTGAGATTTAATCTACCAAAACACATTCAAGACTTTTTTTATGCCTATGATTATGTACCTATCATCATCAGAGCAGAACATTATAGAAGGGATCAAATCTGGCTTTTATAAATTTTATTATTTTGTCGTTTGTTTTTGCTTTTTTTTTTTTTTTTTGGAGTGGGGGAAAGTAGGGCAATTGGGATTAAATGACTTGCCCAAGGTCACATGGCTAGTTTCTGTGTTAAGTGTCTGAGGCCAAATCTGAACTCAGGTCCTCCTGATTCCAAGGCTGGTACACTGTGCCACCTAGCTGCCCCAATTTTATTATTTAATTGCAAAAAAAATGCTTTCATGACCTGTTCCAAATTAGGCCAATCATCTGTCAAAGTCACTTTTATCAAAGAATCATTTGATCAAGAAAAGGGTAGAGTGGTAACTTTTAGCACACCACCCCAATTTAACAAACAATATCACAAGGGAAAAAAAAACAATTTGACAAAGCTGAATGTATAAGTTAAAATAACACTGCACAAGTTATATGCTTTAAGGCACAATATTGAACATTATGTCATCACCAGAGGTCATTGGCATCTGCAAAGCATCTGAGATATGAATTTCCCTAGCCCAAGGTATTCCCTACATATGTGTCATCCATATGTCTTTCTTGTTAATGAATTTTTTTCTGGATTGCACTTCTCAGAGCTCCTGATGTGAGAAAAAGGTTAGAAAGGTTGCCCTAAAAATTGTCTGCTTACCCAACCCTGGCTTGATTACCATTGCAGGGATCCCACTCTGTAGTCAAAACAACAAAATGTACAAAAACGTCTGCAATGATTTCAGTCACCATTGGTATATGGAATGTGTGCACACTTATAGACAACACAAAATCCAGTAGACCTGAAAGATGAACAGCTCTTCTTGTGAGATAACTCAGCAGGTATTGAATGCAAATAGCAGCCCTAAATGAAACAAGGCTGGCAAATGAAGGCCAGCTTACTAAAGTCAGAACTGAATACACATTTTACTGGAGTGGCTGTAGTGAGGAAGAGCACTTGAAGCTGGTATAGGTTTGCAATCAAAATTAATCTAGTCAACAAGCTTATATGCCTACCAAAAGGAATGACAGGCTCATGACAATGCAATCACCAATTGCAGGAAAATACCACAATACTATACTTAGAGAATACTAGAGAATCAACTAAAAAACTACTTGAAACAATTACTTTAGCAAAGTTGCAAATAAATCCACATAAATCATCAGCATTTCTATACATTATTAGCAAAACCTAGCAGCAAGAGATAAATTCCATTTAAAATAACTGTAGACAAAATACCAAGATAAATCCAGGAAAAATATGAACACAATTACAAAACACTTTTTACATAAATGAAGTTAGATTTAAATAATAGTGGGGCGGCTAGGTGGCGCAGTGAGTAGAGTGCCAGCCCTGGAGTCAGAAGGACCTGAGTTCAGATCCGGCCTCAGACACTTAACACACACAAATAAAAACCTAGCCATGTGACCTTGGGCAAGTTACTTAACCCCAATTGCCCTCCAAAAAAAAAAAGGGCAAAAAATAAATAAATAAATAATAGTAAAGATATCAGTTGCTTATAATAAAAAATGACAATTCTACCTAAATTAAGTCTACCTAAAGTATTTTACTTATTCAGTGCCATACCAATAAAACTACCAAAAATTGTTTTATAGAGTTAGAAAAATAATAAAATAAAATGCATCTGGAAGAACAAGAGGTCAAGAATATCAAAGGAATTAATGAAAGAAATATAAGAGAAGGTGGTCTAGATATACTGGATCTAAAACTATTATAAAGCAGGAATCATCAAAACTATTTGGTACTGGCTAAGAAACCAAGTGGTGGATCAGTGGAATAGATTAGGTACACAAGACACAGTAGTCAATGACTACAGTAATATGTTGTTTGATAAACCCAAAGATTCCAACTTCTGGGATGAGAACTCACTATTTAACAAAAACTGTTGGGAAAATTGGAAAATAATATGACAGGAAGTATGCATAAACCAACATCTTAAACCATATACTGAGGTGGCAGTTAGATTCCCATAGTGCTAGCTCCTACACAAGGCCTCTCACAAGGCCCCTCAGGGGCCCCAAGAACCTAGCAAAAAGGTATGACCATTGTGAAACCTCGCCCTTTACCTGCCTTGTAACCAAGATGTAACTAAAACAAAGAACTGCCCTGTTAGCTTGCAGCCCCCCCTTAGTTTACATCCCTATGTAGCAACAGTTGCCTTGCTGACCACTGTTTGTTTCAGAAAGTAATTTTTACTGTATATAAGCTTGCTGGACAAACTTCTTGGGGCTGCCTCCCCTTTTGGGGACAGCCGCTGGCTAATAAAAGCACCCCCCAAAATATTAATTGGCTATGCTTTCTTGTATTTGAATTAATTGTCCATTACAATACCAAATTAGGTCAAAATACATACATGATTTAGATATAAAGGGTAATATAAGGGTAAACAAGCAAATTAGGAGAGCGAGGAATAGTTTACCTGGGAAGAATTGATGACCAAATAAGAGAGAGAGAGAGAATATTATGAAATGCAAAATGGATAATTTTGATTACATTGCATAAATAAAACCAATGAAATTAAGATTAGAAGGAAATCGGAAAGTTGGGAAAGGATTTTTACAGCCAGTGTCTCTGATAAAGGCTTTAATTCTAAAACATATAAAGAATTGAGTAAAATCTATAAGAATACAATTCATTCCCCAATTGATAAATGGACAAAGGATATGAACAGGCAGTTTTCAGATGAAGAAATTAAAGCCATCTCTAGTCATATGAAAAAAATACTCTATATCACTTTGATTGGAGAAATGCAAATTAAAATAACTTTGAGGTACCACTTAACATCTATCAGATTGGTTAATATGACAAAAAGGAAAATGATACATTTTGGAAAAGATGTGGGAATATTGGAACACTAATGCATTGTTTGGTGAACTTGTAAACTGATCTAACAATTCTGGAGAGCAATTTGGGAATATGCCCAAATGACTATAAAACAATGCATACTCTCTGATCCAGTAATAGCACTACTAGGTCTGCGTCCCAAAGAGATCATAAAAAAGGGGAAAGGAACCATGTGTACAAAAATATTTATAGCAGCTCTTTCTGTGGAGGCAAAGAATTGGAAAATGAGGGGATGCCCATCAATTGGGGAATGTCTGAACAACTAATGGCACATGAATGCAATTAAATACCATTTTGCTATAGAAGTAATGAGCTCGAGGGGGTAGAGACAAGATGGTGGAATGGAAGCAGTAACTTCTTTTTTTTTTTAAACAAATGCTTTATTAACTTCTGTTTCACATCATTCATTTCCGCCAGATTTTGAGCTACAATCATTTCCCCCCCGCCTGTTTTTCCCCTACCCACCATCCCAGAATAGCAGTCCCACAAGATATCGCTTCCTCCAATCTGCTCTCTCCCATACCTTCTCCTATAACCCCTTCGACTTTTCCATTAGAGGGAGGTGAATCTTTGTGTCCCAATGCCTGCACATCTTATCTCCCAATTACAAGCAAAAGAGTATTAATAATAGTATTTATATATATTTGAAACATTTAATGTTAAGACCTTGAATTTCAGATCCATTTCCTTCCTCCCTTGTCCCCATTCCCTCTGGGAAGATAAGTAATTCAGTATATGTTGTACATGTCTAGCTATGCAAAACATTATCATAGTAGATATATTGTACAAGGTTGCTTATAATTCCCTCCCACTCATCCCACCCCCCACCTGGTCCACTCCCTACATGATCCTGTCCCTCTTCTATAGTGGGTACTTCCAACCTCCCCTCTCCTCAAGGATGCCCTCCCATCCATCATCCCTCCTCTCATCCCCCTTCCCCCTATTCTGCTGCAGGTTGAGATATCCCATTTAGTATGTATGTCATTCTCTTCCTGAACCAAATTCAATGAGAATGTGGTTTTGCCTTTTTGTCTTCCTATTCTCCCTCTCCCTTGCAACCACTTCCCCTTGCTTCTTCTACATGAGATAGTTTACACTACCCTGTCTCTCCCCATCTCCTCTTGCCACTTTCTTCTCTCACCTCATAATTTCATACCTTGAGTATCCTCCCTTCCCAACAAATTCAACCTATGCCCTCTATCCATATATAACTGTAACCATATACACACACATTCACATATGTATTCATATGACCACACCCCCTTCTTCCATTATTTTCATAGTGAGAAAGATTTCATCAGTCACAGTAATTGTTTTTCCATATAGGAATGTAAATAGTTCAACTTTGATAAATTCCTTTTGATTTATTTTCCCTGATTACCTTCTCAGGCATCTCTTCCTTCTTGTGTCTGGATGTCAAATTTTCTATTCAATTCTGGTTTTTTCCTCAAGAATGCTTGAAAGTCCTCTATTCCACTGAATGACCATATTTTTCCCTGAAACAAAATACTCAGTTTTGCTGGGTAGGTGACCCTTGGGTTCATTCCCAGCTCTTTTGCCCTCTGGAATATCATATTCCATGCCCCTCGATCCCTCAGTGTAGAAGCTGCCAGGTCTTGTGCTATTCTGATTGTGTTTCCACAATATTGAAATAGTTTCTTCCTGGCTGCTTATAATATTCTCTACTTTATCTGGGGATTCTGGAACCTAGCTATTATATTCCTGGGAGTTTTCTTTTTGGGGTGTTTTTCAGGAGGTGATCAGTGGATTCTTTCAACCTCTATTTTGCCTCTGGATCTAAAACATCAGGGCAATTTTCCTTGAGAATTTCTTGAATGGTGATTTTTAGGTTCTTTCTTTGATCATGGCTTTCAGGTAGTCCAATAATTTTTAAATTGTCTCCCCTGGATCTATTTTCCAGGTCAGTAGTTTTTCCCATGAGATATTTCACATTGCCTTTTAATCTTTCATTTGTTTGGGTCTCCTTAACAGCATCTTGATTTCTCATAAAGTCATTAGCTTCCATTTGCTCCAGTCTAACTCTGAAGGATTGAATCTCCTCAGTGAACTTTTGAGATTCTTTTTCCATCTGGCAAATTCGACTTTTTAAGGCATTCTTCTCCTCATTGCCCTTTTAGGCCTCCTTTGCCATTTGAGTTAGTCTATTTTTTAAGGTGTTGTTTTCCTCAGTGAGGCTGTTGACCCACATTTCATACTTTTCCTGCATCCTTCTCATTTCTCTTTCCAATTTTTCCTCCACTTCTCTTACTTGATTTTTAAAGTCCTTCTTAAGGTCCTCTGTGGCCTGCAACCCACTCATGTTTTCCCCTGGGACTTTTGGAGCAGGACTTCTGACCTCACAGTTCTTTTCCTGCTCTATGCCCCCAAAATAGGAGTCTAGGATTGCATTTTTCTGTTTCCTTTGCCTTGGCATGTTGCCACTTATTTACTTGACTTTGGGGCTTGTTGCCACAGTATGTCTTTGCTGACAGATAGGAGAATTTTCATCCCAAATGTGTGGGAGGGCAACTTCTGTTTCTGGCAAGCTGTAAACCCACCTATGTCCTCCACCCCAGATCACAATCCAGATCCAGGGAGGTTAAAGCAAGAGCAATTACTCCCCAAGACTGATCACTGGATCTCCCTACAGTTAGCAGGCCAGGAGCTGGAGCTGCCTCTGAAAACTACAAAATCCCGTTTGTCCTCAGTGGCTTCTAGCCCCCAGGGGAGGAAGCCGACTCGTTCCCCAAATACTGGTCCCAAAGTCCATAGGGTACTAACCTCTCACTTTGTCCTAGGCATGTCTATGTTGATAATTCTGGAGTTGCCACAGCTGCTGGTGTTCTGGGGTCTCTCCAGCCAGCTGCTGGCCCTGCTGCCCTGGGGCTAAAACCTCGGCTCACGAGGACCTGGGCTCCACTGGGCTCAGCTCCCGGCACTCTTCGTGCTGCTGGCTCCCAGAGCGCTGTGCTGGTCCTTCCTGCGGGGCTGCTGGGCTGTCCTCAGCGGGAGGTTAGCTTCTCTGTGTTGTTCTGTGGGTGCTGGGGCTCCAGAAGTTGTTCAGAGTCCCCTTTTACATAGTTTGTGGGTAATCTGGGGGCAGAGTGGCTTGGATGAGCTGTTTCTACTCTGCCATCTTGGCTCTGCCCCAGCAGTAACTTTTCTAAGATCCTCCATGAATCCCATCACTAAACTTTAAAAAGTGAATCAGAACAGATTTTAGAGGGACATAATCCACTGGAAGATGGAACATGGCAGAATCCAGCCCAGGAAAGTGCCCATGTAGGTCTGGGCAGTGGGAGAGTGGCTACACCAGTGCAGAATGGAGAGCAGACTATAGCAGAATGAGAAGGAGCCACAGTGAGTGGACTCATCCACCCCATAGGCGATTCTCAGCAGTCCCACATGAGTAGGACAGAGGATCTGTCAGAGCTGGGTAAGAGAAAGCACAGGGCCTGCAGCAGAGACAGCAGCTTCTCCTGGGGCTATCAGCCAGACCACCCCTCCCCCACAGGTTACTCTGTGAGCCTCAGGGTAACTCAGAGGAAACATTGAAAATCCTGGCCTTGGCCTCAGTCTAGGCACCCAGAGGCTACAGCACACAAAGTCAACAACCAGGCCCTTAGCTCCCAGCCTGAGAAATTAGGAAATAGAAAATAACATTGGGAAAGAAGGAAGCTGAGAAGGAGCAGAGAAAGGCAAAAAATCTATCCAAACTTATTATAGTGAGCAAGAACAACCAAATACAGAGAACAACATGGACTCTATACTCACACCTGAGACCACAGAAGGAAATATAAACTGGTCTCAAGCCCAAAAAGCATTCTTGAAGGAGCTCAAGTAAGATTTTAAAAGCCAAATTAGAGAGGTAGAAGATAAATTTAAATCTACAGTGACAAGATTGGAAAAAAGTCTCACTGAAGAAAACAAATCCTTAAAAAGTAAAATTTGTGAACTGGGAGAGGAGGTTCAAAATCTAACTGGAGAAAATGCCTCCCTAAAAAAGGACCTTCAAAAACTAACTGAATGAAATAATTCACTAAAAATTAGAATTAGTCAAATTGAAGCTCAGGACTCAATGATGCACCAAGAGTCAATCAAGCAAAACATGATGATCGAAAAATTAGAAGAAAGTGTAAAATATCTCACTGGAAAATCAACTGACCTGGAGAACAGATCCCGGAGAGATAACCTAAGAATTATTGGTCTATCAGAGTAATGAGCTGGCAGATGTCAGAGAAACCTAGAAAGACTTACATGAACTGATGTTGAGTAAAGCAAACAGAACTAGAACATTGTACACAGTAACAGTAATGTTGTATGATAACCAGCTTTGATTTATTTAGCTCTTCTCATCAGTGCAATGATCTAAGACAATTCTAAAAGACTCATGATAGAAAATACTATCTATAGGTAGAGAAAGAACCATAGAATCTGAATGCAGATTGAAGAAACTGTTTTCTCTTTTTTGTTGTTGTTTTTTTCTTTCTTTTATTTTTTACCTTTTGTTCTGATTTTTCTTTCATATCATGACTAATGTGGAAATGTGAGTAATATGATTGTACATATATAACCTATATCAGATTACTTGCTATCTTGTGGAGGGGCTTGGGGAGTGAGGAAAAAATTTGGACCTCAAAATCTTATAAAAGTGAATATTGAAAACTATATGTGTAATTGGAAAAAAATACTATTAAGTGGAAAAATAAGTAAGAAAATTTTAAAAAGTAAAAAGAAAACACCATACCACCATCATCAGTGCCTACGGATGAGGTCAAAGAAAAACTTTCTGAAGACCTGGAGACCCTTGACATTGATATGCCAAAAGAGGACAAATTTATAATTATGGGTGACTTTAATGCTAGAGTAGGCTCAGACTACCAGACATGGCAGGGAGTCCTTGGGAAGAATGGAGTTGGAAACAGCCACAACTGAAAACTTCTGCATCTTATGACCTTCTTATCACTAGAACTGTTTTCTATCTACCTAAAGGCAATAACACTTTGTGGATGTACCCTCATAGCAAACATTGATATTTAACAGACTATGTGATTGTAAGGAAAAGAGACAGAAAGGATGCAAAAATGACAAAGGGAACTTGTGGCAGCAGAGTGATGGACTGACCAAAGGCATCCATTCATGCTAAATATTCAATTTCCATAACAGTGGCCTGCCCGAGGCAAAAGACTACAAGAAGAATTAATTTCAACAGATTAGAGCACTTCTTTAAGTGGTAACAGTGTGTTGCTAACTTGGAGGGAAAGTTGAACCAGCACACAATTGGCAAAAAAAAGAGTGAGCAGCTTCCAGAGATTTGGTTTACATTACTGCATTTGCTATGTGCATCAAAACACTTGCAAACATCAAGACTAGTTTGACAAAACTGATGGGGAAATTCAGAAGGTGCTAAATGAAAACTGAGAACTCCACAGGGTTAACCAGCAGGATGGTTCATCCATCTATACAAATAACAACAACAACAACAACAACAATACCTCAGCGTTTATTTCCATAAAAGGTAAAGTTCAAGCAAACCTTAGAGCAAAGCATGATTCTTGGCTCAGTAAAAAAGCAGATGAAATTCAGTTTTGTGCTTATAGTAACAATCCAAAGCACTTTTATGATGTCCTGAAGACTATGGGCCAGAGACATATGGTGCATCTCAAACTACTCAGCACTGCTGGAGCCACATTGATTAGTGATAAGAACATGAACTAGAGAGATGGATTGAACACTTTCCATAGTGTTCTCAACAGACCATCATCAACCAATGCTGAAGTCATTGACAGTTTACCTCAGATTGAAGTCAATATCTCCCTAGCTGAAGTTCCAACTGAAAAAAAGGTTTTGAATGTCACTAGTCTCCTTTCATGTGGCAAAGCACCTGGTTCTGATTCTATTCCTGTTGAGACTTACAAGGTAGGGGGTCCACTGCTCATACAAAAACTGACTGAAATTTTCCAGGTTATTTGGCAAGAGGAGGTTATCCCCCAGGAATTCAAGAATGTTTCCATTGTCTGTCTCTATAAAGGTAAAGCAAATAGATTGTTCTGTGACAATTACTGGGGGTGCGGGGATAAATAGGGGGAGAAACTCTCACTTAGTCATTGATGGCAAGATTCTTGCCAGAGTCCTCCATAATAGGCTGATCCTTCACCTGGAAGATGGTCATCTATCTACCTGTGAGCCAGTGTGGCTTTAGAAAAGGCTGAGGAACAGTTAATATGGTGTTTGCTGCCTCACAATACCAGGACAAATGCCAAGAGCATAATAGAGGTCTGTATCCAGTGTTTTTAGATCTTACCAAGCCTTTGATGCTAGTTGTGAGGGCTTATGGAAAAGTATGTTAAAATTTGGTTGGCCAGAGAATTTCAGCAGTATTGCATGTCAATTTCACTACAACATGCTTGCCTGAGTTCTGGATAATGGATGATGCTCTAGTGCTTTCCCAGTCACCAATGGGTTAAAACAAGTTTGTGTGCTTGCTCCCATGCTTTTCAGCATACTTTCAACCATGTTGTCAAACCTCTTTACCCAGCTTTGACAAAAACATGGCATCAAGGTCAGCTACCACATTGATGCTAAGTTCTTCAATTTGAAAAGGCTACAAGCCAGGACTAAATTAAAGGAAGTATCAGTGAGTAATTTTTTTTTGTTGTTTACAGATGACTGTGCACTTAATGAAGCCTCTGAAACTGAGATACAACAAAGTATGCATCTATCCCTGCTACTTGTGCTAAGTTTGCTCTAACAATTAACACTAAGAAAACACAGATTTCCATCAGCCAGTACCATCACACCACACCATGGAACCATTTGTTACAGCAAATAGAGAAGTTTTGAATACAGCAGATAAATTCACTTAGCTGAGCAGGTAGGGATGTATATATCAATAATGAGGCTGACACAAACACTACCAGAAGAGGTATTAGATTGACTAACACACTGGTAGTCTACAGTGTTGATTTGACAGTATTGATTTCATTGTTGTATGCCTGTGAAACCTGGACAGTATACCAGCACCATGCCAGGAAATGGAATTGCTTCCATTTGAATTGGCTTAGGAAGACTCTGAAGATCACCAGGTAGGAAAAGATACTAGACAATGAAGCCCTTTTTCAGACTAAACTGCCCAGCATTCAAACTCTACTACAGAGAGTGCCACTCCAATCAGTTGACCACATCATTTGAATGTCAAATGTATGCTTGCCTAAAAGATTATTTTATGGATAATTCACACAGAACAAGTGGTTACATGGTGCTCAGAAAAAGTGAAATGAGGGGACTCTGAAGGCCTCTCTTAACTTTGGAATTGATTGTGTTTCATGAAAGACACTGGGACAGGACCACCCACTATCGCATGCCCTCATCAGAGTAGGTGCTATGCTATGTGAGCAAAACAGAATTGAAGTAGCTCAAAAGAAATGCAAAATGCACAAATTTAGAAAATCCACCCATCTGTTCACATGGACTATTTGTGCCCTACCTGTGGTAGAGCATTCCAAGCTCATACTGGTCTGATCAGCCATAGTCATACAGATCATAATTTGACTCTAACATAGTTATATCACTTTGATACTCTTTGAAAATGAAGGACAAGAACTAACCAACTATTTTTGGTTCCACTATTCCTGTCCATTATGTCACCATTCATTCATCTCTTATGTATGAAACCTTGGCATAATATTTAAATATTGCTACTGTCTCAGTTCTCATATCTGATCAGAACCACTAAGCCTTGTTTATGCTACCATTAAAAAATTCTAATCTCTACCTTTATCCTATATTCCTACTGCAACCATCCTACTTCTCATTACTATGCCTATGTACAAGTATGATATCCTTGATTAATCACTGACACCTCAGTAGTATAATCAAACTCTTCTACAAACATGCTTTGGTTTGGTATTGATAAAACTAAACTTAAGATAGTGATAGCAGTTAAGAAGTGATAAGTCTTTGTGTGAACTATCCATATAATATATCCATTTCTCTAGAGGGAAGCTACACAACTTGTGAATAGTCCATGTTGCTCCATGTAATAGCTACATCCCATGTCTGAATCAATTCTGCTAAGAAATTATTCCTTCCTTCAAAATGGAGTGGTACAGCATCAACTATAAAAATTAGATCAAGATACTTTTTTGTGCTAAGTATGAAAAATCTGGTTCCCTCTCTAACATGCTGTTTCTTTAAGAGATAAAATACTAGGGGGCGGAGCCAAGATGGCAGAGTAGAAACAGCACTTCCACTGTGCTCCAGCCCACACCCCTTCAAAATTATGTAAAAGGGGGACTCTTAACGACCTCTGGAGCTCCAGGACCCACAAAATGACACAGAGAAGCTAACCTCCCACTGAGGACAGTTCAACAACCCAGCAGGGAGTAGCCAGCACAGCACTCTGGGAACCTAGCGCAGGCCCTCCTGAGTCTAAGGTTTTAGCCCCAGGGCAGCAGGACCAGCAGCCAGCTAGAGGGACACCAGAACACCAGGAACTGTGGCGTTTCCAGAATTATCAACACATAGATACCTAGGACAAAGTGAGAGGTCAGTGGCCTATGGACTTTGGGACTGGTTGGGAGAGCTCAGGGCCTCTTTCCCCTGAGGGCAACAAGCCACTCAGGAGCCAGCATAGCTTGCGCCACATTGCCACATTGCAGCTTCAGCTCCTGTCCTAAGAACTGTAGGGGGATCTGGCAGTCAGTCAGGGGGGTAATCACTCTTGCTTCAACCTTCTTGAATCTGGATTACAGTCTGGGGTGGAGGTCTTTGGATGTGTGACCAGTTTGCTAGAGCATGTGGAGCCTTCAGAGAGGCCACCCAACTAATAGCTCTGGCAATTGGGAAAACCCCAGCATTTGGGATGGAAGCTCCCCTTGCTGGTGGCAGTCTTATTGTGGCAACAAGACCAAAAGGCAAATAATTGAGTGGCCACATGCCTACACAAAGGAAAAAAAATAAACAAAAGAATTCAACATTAGACTCTTATTTTGGGGGCGAAGAGGATCAAAGCATGGAACAGGAGAAGGACTGTGAGGTCAGAAATCCTGCATAAAAAGCCCCAAATGAAAATACAAGCTGGTTACAGGCCACAGAGGACCTTAAGAAGCAGATAAGAGAAGTAGGGGAAAAATTGGGTAGAGAAATGAGAAAGATTCAAGAAAAGTATGAAATAAGAGTCAACAGCCAGACTGAGGAAAATAACACCTTAAAAATAGACTAACTCAAATAGCAAAAGAGGCTCAAAAAGGCAATGAGGAGAAGAATGCCTTAAAAAGTCAACTTTGCCAGTTTGAAAAAGAATCTCAAAAGCTCACTGAGGAGAATCATTCCTTCAGAATTAGACTGCAGCAAATGGAAGCTAGTGACTTTATGAGAAATCAAGATGCTATTAAGCAGATCCAAACAAATGAAAGAATAGAAGGCAATGTGAAATGTCTCATGGGAAAAACCACTGACCTGGAAAATAGATCCAGGAGAGATAATATAAAAATTATTGGACTACCTGAAAGCCATGATCAAAGAAAGAATCTAGAAATAATGCTTCAAGAAATTCTCAAGGAAAATTGCCATGATGCTTTAGAACCAGAGGGCAAAATAGAGGTTGAAAGAATACACCTATCACCTCCTGAAAAAGATCCCATAAAGAAAACTCCTAGGAATATTGTAGCCAGGTACCAGAATTCCCAGATAAAGTAGAGAATATTATAAGCAGCCAGGAAGAAATAATTTCAATATTGTGGAAACACAATCAGGATAGCACAGGATCTGGCAGCTTCTACACTGAGGGATTAAAGGGCATGGAATGTGATATTCCAGAGGGCAATGGAGCTGGGATTAAAGCCAAGAATCACTTACCCAGCAAAACTGAGTATCATGTTTCAGGGGAAAATATGGTCCTTCAGTGGGATAGAGGACTTTCAAGCCTTCTTGATGAAAAAACCAGAGTTGAATAGAAAATTTGACATTCAGATACAAGATGCAAGAGATGCTTGAGAAGGTAAACTGGGAAAAGAAATCATTATGAACTTATCAAAGTTGAACTATTTACATTGCTACATGGAAAAACAATAACTGTAACTGATTAAACTTTTCTCAGTATGAAAATAGTTGAAGAAGGGTATGTCAGCATATGAATACTTATGTGAATGTGTGTACATATGTTTTCAGGTATACATAGATAGAGGGCACAGGTAGATTTAATAGGAATGGATGATACTTAAAAGGTGAAATTAAGAGGTGAGAGAGGAATATATTGATAGGAGATGGGGAGAGACAGAATGGGGTGAACTAACTCATATAGAAGAAGCAAGGGAAAATGGTTACAAGGGAGGGGAAGAACAGGAAGGCAAAAAGGCAAAACCTTATCCTCATTGAATTTGGATCAGGGAGAGAATGACATACATACTAAATAGGGTTTCTCACCCTACAGGAAAGTAGGGGAGAAGGGGATGAGTGGGACAATGGAAGAGAGGGCAGGCTGGGGGGGATTTGGAAGTACCCACTTTTGAAAAGGGACAAGATCAAAGCGGGGAGTAGACCAGGTGGGAGGTGGGATGGGAGGGAAGGAAATATAGTCAGTCTTTTACAATATATCTACTATGGTAATGTTTTACATAGCTACACATGTACAGTATATACTGAGTTGCTTATCTCCCTTTTAAAACCAATTTAAAAAAATATATAAATACTATGATTAATACTATTGTGCATATAATTGGGAGATAAGATGTGCAAGCATTGGGGCACAAGGATTCACCTTGTCCTACTGGAAAAGTTGAAGGGGGTATGGGAGAAGAGATGGGAGAGAGAATATTGGATGAGGGGATATCCTGTGGGACTGCTATTCTGTGGTGGTGGGTAGGGGAAAAATGGGGAAAAAATTGTAACTCAAAATCTGATGGAAATGAATGATGTAAACCAGAAATTAATAAAGCTTTTGGAAAAAAAGAGATAAAATACTAGACAAGTAAACAAACATTTATTAAGCACCTACTATGTATTGGCACTGTGTTAAAAACCATAGATGCAAATAAAAGCAAAAGGAAAGATATGCTAGGAAAGTTCACACTTCAATTCTACATATATTCATGTAGTATCACAAATGGTCTCGGCACAATACTAGGGGTTGGCAGTACAATTTGGAGATGTTTATTATGGAACTCCAACCTGCAGCTTCTGGTGATTGGGTTCCCGTTTCCATTTATTGTTAAGTCTATCAAATTCCTGTTGTGTTAACTCTTTTGGGGGGTAGGGGAGATTCTGGTTTATGAGAGATGAATCTGTCACCTCTTCATACTCCCAGGAGGGTAGAGGATATTTCTTTTTTTTTATCACACTTTTATTCTTCATATGTGTATCAATGCATATATGTGTATCAATGCATATATATGTGTGTGTGTGTGTTTGTATATATGTGTACATATATACACATAAGCATGTGAATATGTACACATATACACATATTTAAATGTGTATATACACACATGCTACATATGCATAGAGACTTAACAAGAAATGGAAAAGGGAACCCAGCCATCAGAAACTGTAGTATGAAGTGCTGCAATAAACATCTCCAAATTCTACTCCCAACCCCTAGCAAGGTGCCTAGCCCATAGGTAATGTTCGATAAATATCTGTAGAATTGAAGTGTGAGCTTTCCTAATATATCTTTCTTTTTGGTTTTGCTTTATCCCCAATATGTGTGTATATTTACACACATGTGTGTTTGGCACATGAATAGAGTATATTCAGCATGCTCAGCTGCCTGCTTCTCCATGGAAGAGTCACGATGATATGGAACTGAAGTACCATAGAGGAACAATTTTTTGTGTATATAACGTGATACATATACATGTTATATGTTTATATTGTTCTCTATATATAGTTACATCGATGATGATGAAGGAGGAGAATAAGAATGATGGGAAGGAGAAGAGGGAGGAGAAAAAGGAGGAAGAAGAGAAAGAAAAAGAGGAGGAAGAGAAGGAAAAGAACTATAACAACAAGAGAATTTTAAGGATTTAGAGGCCCATATTGAGCTCTTAAATTTTTCTGAGTTTGGAGGACTTTGCTAAAAACAGAATTAGGCTTATTTTCTAGATGTATGAATGCAATTATATTCTGAGTCTGTGCCTGGGTTAGTATCTGCCACAACAACCAAATCTAGCACTAGCCACTAATAACACTGGTTTTAGCTGAACTAGATGAAGGATTTGTTTTACTACATAATTCCCACCTCATTTATTTTTCTGAAAGTCACACTGGGTACAGGGAGCTCATAGAAATTGACCTCAGATAAATGATCAAAGGGAATCAACTAGAACCAAATGGCACCAGTCATACATAGCTCATTTATATGATTTTTATAAAATGGTGGACTCATGGGATCAATGATTTCAAAAAGGATAGACCCTCAGAGGTCACCTAGTTCAACCCTGTTATTTCACAGATGAAGTAAGCCAAGCAAGACTAAGTGACTTATCCACAGTCACAAAGGTAAGTGAAAAAGTTGGAATTTGATTCCAAGTCCTGTGATGGCAAATACAATGCTTATTCCATTATGTTATTCTGTTTCAAGTTCTGAAAGAGGAGACAGAGAATCCTAGGGCACCAGAAGGTGATCTAGATGCAAGGATTTTATCAGTTTTCCCCACTTTGAAGAGTTTGAAAGAATTTTTCAGACACTCTCTCTCTTACCTTGAAGGAAAACTCTTTGGAAATAAAAGCTTCAGGTTTGTAATATCTACTGAAGAAATTGAAGCATGCAAAGCCCCAAGTGACATTTCCAGGAGAATTCAGTAAAAGGTTCAAAAGGACAGCCTCACATTTTCCAATTCCTTTTCAAGTTAGCTAGATGAGAATCAGATGTAAAACACTGACAGATTATTGTGATTTGCTTAGAATAAATGAATTTATCTTTATGAAAATAGTCAATTGTCTATAGTCAAAATAGTCAATATGTTTCACAAATATAGGTCTACTATAAGAAATTAAAATTATATTCTGAATTCAGTGATGATGATCCATTTTGTAAGATTAGCATTAGTTATTTACTTATTGTTAACAAATATGCTATTTTTGCTGAGAATGACACTTCACTAAAAGTAGTAGAGCATTGGCATTTAAAGAGTATTATTTAATTTTCATGGATACTGATTAGTATAAAAAGAGGAATCCTGGAATAGTGGATAGAGGTTAATGCTTTAAATCAGAAAACTTGGGTTCAAGACATCCCTCTGACATATATCAGCTGTGTAACTTTGTTCTAGTCACAAACTCATAACTTTTCAGTACACCAAGGCAGTCTTAAAAGTCAGTGGGCTGGGGAGACTATGTGGTGCAGTGAATAGAGCAACGGCCCTGGAGTCAGAAGGACCTGGGTTCAAATATGGCCTCAGACAATTGACACACTTACTAGCCATGTGACCTTGGGCAAATCTTAATCCCAATTACTTTGCCTTTCCCCCTCCAAAAAAAAAAAGGCAATGGGCACCTGTGGAGGAAGTTTACACCCTACTGAATTTCAAAGGCCAGTGAAATCACATGTCCAGTGTCTCATCACCACACTAAAATGATTCTAAAAAGGTCTTATTAATAATAATTTTCATCCAAATCTGCAATTTCCTTGGGGTAAGTCATACCTAGATAATGGACCTTTCCTCTACCAATGCAAATCTGTAACTTTTTTGAAACAGTCTTAGAGAGTTGCCTTAAGGGCAATTTATCTTATTTTGCTGTATAAGAGTTAGGAATTATATATAGCTGTATAGATATACATAATAAAAGCAGGAATGTGGAACAGAGGCTGGAGATTTTGCCTTTTTTTGTCTTTCATTTTATGTGAATTTATTAACGTTTCAAAAGTGGATTATATATCCTCTTGAAGTAATTTTTTTGTTAGAGCATTGCTTGTGTCAAATACCTTGTTCATCTCTGGCTTTTCCAGTGGGGATGAGGCCTGATTTTTCTAACATGAAAGTCTGAATATATTTGCCCTCCACTCTCACCCCAGAATCAGTAAATACAGGTGGTCCCTAATATGTCCAGGGTAAATATAAAGTCTTCATTTGGCATTTAAAATTCTTCATAAGCTTAACTCTTCTGCCCTTCCAATGATTTTTGCACTTTATTGCCCTCCATATGTTCTCTGATCCAGCTATATAGACATATTTACTGTTCCTCACAAATGGTATTCCGTCATCTGTCTTTCTTTCTTTAAATTGGCAGTCCCCTAGATGTGGAATTGGAATGTTCTCCCTCCTCAGTTTCCCTGATTTCTTTTTTATAGTAGGGAGGGATGATGATGATGATGATGATGATGATGATGATGATGATGATGATGATGATGATGATTTGCAGTTTCTAATGTTTTGTGGCTTTCAAAGCACATACACACATATAATTTCAATAGAACATTACAACTCCTTTGAGGTAGGTGTTTTATCCCCCTCACAATTTTGATGAATAAAGAAACTGGGGGTCATCAACATTTGAACCTTTTTATTCCTGATTCCAGGGCCAGGGATATAGCCAACCTATTATATCCATTCCAAAGTCATTCAGGACCATGGGACTATATATTTCGAACTGGAAGAAATCTCAGAGGTCATCTAATAAAACTCCTTCATTTTAAGGATGAGGAAGCATGGAAGAATTCAAGGATTTGCCCAAGTTCACAACGGTTGGCAGTGGCAGTGGGCAGTTGGCAGTTGGCAGTTGAAAGAGCTAGAATTTACACCTATTGCCTTTGACTCCAAATACAATGTTTTTTTCACTGGATCACATTCTTTTTAATTTTACAAGACATGCCTCAAACATGAATCTTTCTTCTTCATGTTGAATAAATCATCAACTCATCTCTACCTACAGAATTGAAGGCAAATTGTTACTTCTTGAGACAGTCCATTCCATTATTGGAAATCTCTTTCTGTTAGGAAATTATTCCTTATTTCTTTTGGTCCTTGTTCTCCCCTCTGAGGCTAAGCAGAATAAATTTACTATCCTCTCATGGTATGATTTCAAGCCAGCTTAACAACTTGATTGCTCTCTTTTCAAACACATTTTTCAATGAGCCACTCAGGGTGGCTTAGAAAATACAGTGTTAGATTTTGAATCATTCAAATATTAAAGTTGGGTTCAAATTGGTCTCTGAAATATACTAGATGTTATAACAATGACTAAGTTAAACAACTGCTCTGAGGCTCTATTTCTCTCCTGAAAAGGAAGGATACCAATATGTATAGAACCTACCACACAGGGTTAGGGGGATGAAAAAATAATATAATTTTCAGACCTTAAGGTGTCAAAATGTGACAACTCTGTATATGATAATGCAAAAACTTAAAGAGGGATGCTATTAAGAAAAATTAAATTAAACAGATGAATAAATCAATCAATTTTTATTATAGTTACCTAAAACCTTAAGTGACTGGGTCATTTCGGGTATATTATCATAATAATATCATCACTTTCATTTTTTTTTCATTAGGCTAGCAATTTATCATCAATTTTCAGCACCAAGAAGGAGATTTCCCAAAACCACATTCCACAACTCGACCATTCCAGTATGATAAAAATGAGCATATGATCTAGAATAATTTACCAATTTAATTTTATTCTAATTACCTATGTAAGGCAATGGCCATCAAATTACAATGATTGTCTGTGTATAAGCCAATGAGCTAACAATGGTTTTTATATTTTAATACAAAAAACTTTATTTAAAAATATAAAATTTTGGGAGGCTAGGTGGCGCAGTGAATAGAGCGCCGGCCCTGGAACCAGAAGGACCTGAGTTTGGAGCCGGCCTCCGACACTTAATCCACACAAACAAAAACCTAGCCGTGTAACCTTGGGCAAGTTACTTAACCCCAATTGCCCTAAAGGGGCGGCTAGGTGGCGCAGTGAGTAAGAACGCCGGCCTCGGAGTTTGGATGACCGGAGATCAGATCCAGCCTCAGAAAATGAGCACCCACGCATAAATAATGACTAGCCGTGTAACCTTGAGCAAGTTACTTAACCCCAATTGCTTTAAAAAATATATATATAAAATTGCATAGCTTAGTACAAAAACAAGCAGTAGGAAATAATTTCTGACCCCTCATCTAGAGAATACTTAATAGAAAGCAAGGAAAAGAGGATAGAGACAGAACATGTGGTTTCTTTACCTTCTCAAAAATTTATAGCATTAAATAGTTAACTAGAGTACTTAAATGAAGTGACTTGTTCAGAGTCACACAGCAAATATGTATCAGAGAGATGACTTGAATCATATTTTCTTGGACTTTTAGTGAGCTTGCTATCTACTATACCATTCTCTCTCTGGACAAAATAAAAAAAATTAATCAGGAGGAACCAAAAAATCTTGATTTATAGGAGTTCTAAACCTAAGGAAGACGTATGACATACACACCCTCCCTCAAGGGATCAGTGGATAGAATTCAAAGTGCCTGTGAACTTAGATGGGAAAATAAAATACATTTTTATTGGTTTCCTTTATAATATTACTTTTTATGCAATTGAAAACATTATTCTGAGAAAAGTTCTGAGAAAGTAGAAAAAATGCTATTCTGAGAATACATGAGGCTGCTAAAGGTTTTCATGAAAAAAAAAGAGGAGGAAAAAAGGAGGAGAAGGAGAAAAAGGAGAAGAAGGAGGGGATGGAAGGGATGGAGAATATGGAAAAGGAGAAGGAGAAAGAGGAGGAGGAGAATTGTGTATTTGAGGAACACTAACATGTCAGCTAAAAATGTCACTGAAATAATAACATCAGCAAACTTACAGAATATGAAGTAAATCCACACAAATGTGCAACATTTTATAAAGTACAAATAAAACACAACAGGATGAGATATAAGGGGGAATTCCATTGTTTTTGGAAAGCCCATTCAGATTGAGTCAGGACTCCAAAACCTGGTTGACAGTCATAAAAGAAAAAAAAAATAAATAAATAGTCCTAGAAATCTTCAGTTAATCTTTCACCAAGGGACTTTTTCATGGAAGACTGCCCACAAATATTATAAAGGTCACACTCCTGCTCCCGATTCTTATTTCTTCTGAGTTTGCATAAGGTTTATGGTATAATTTAGATTAGATTTTCCCCAAGGAATGGGTCAGTTTAGAATTAGGATTTCATTTCAGTTTTCTTTTTAAGCTTTCCCCAGGGATGACAAAGGAAGATGGATTCCAGCAGTAGCAAGAGACCTGTGGGTTCATCCTTGAACAGATTTTTGATAGCATGGTACCTGGGGATGCTCTTGATAGTTATAAGAATGCTAGACAGTATATAACTGAATCATGTAAAATATGGCATAAATCTACAAGAAATTCAATTTGTAATGTGTTCCCCCACATTCAATTTGGTTCTTTTCATTTTTACAGATAGAAAAAATAACATAAGACTAGTGAGTATGTGTTTGTCTTATCATTTTGTCTGTGTTTCTGTGTCTTTGAAAACATAGGAAAATCTTTGCCTTATGTCATATTTAGTGTTGTTTGTAGATTCTGTTACCTTGAAAGATTTCTAAAAGGAAAAATGCAGCCAGACAGAAAAACTGCTAAACAGCTGCATCCAAAGAGTTTAGAATGCTGGGAAAGATTAATGTAGTTGTCCCAATAAGCAGAACTGATTCTCACTTTAGGTCTTCAGCAACAGTTTAGGATAAAAAGAAAAAAAAATCCCTGCAAAATACTTTCCCTCTGTCATTTTAGACCTGGCCATACTGGAATTGGTCAGATATTCAAAGAAGAAACCTTTTTTTCTAGACTGTAGAACTGATAAAAACATCTTTGTAGATTTTGGAGGCTTGGAGATAAAGCAGAAACCAAGATCAATCATTAAGGAGTTTGGAGATTAATCATTTTAAGATTGTAGGTGAGAACTCCTGGGACTTTGGATAATTCCAGGAGCTCACTCCCTTCTGAAATATCTTAGCAAGTTTTGGGGTATAACACTTTGTAGGACTCGCTTTAAGGAAAAAAAAAGAATTAAATTCTGTGAAATTTTCAGGGGTAAATAAAATAGATGTTTTTTTTTTTAATCTCTAAAGATTGATAGACCAATTATTTTAGTGTAATTAAGGAAGGCAGCTAGTTTGAAAGCCATCCCACAGTGAAGAAAAAAAAGTTTGCAGTTAAAATTTATCTGAAAGTTAACCTTTCCTTGACCACTAAAAGAGAAAATATTTCTAAATCAGGGACTCCCTGAAGCCCCATCCCTAGTCAGCTGATCCCTACCTCAGATTAGGGTCCCCCTGATTCCCCTACCCCAACTCAGAGATTCCCCTCTCTAGCAACAGCCACACTGGCATACCCAGTATGGCTACTAGCACAGGTTCATAGATCTGCTTTACTATATGAGATAGCTGCTTAAGGGGTCAACAATCTTTTTTAATTACACTCACTAATTCAGGGGGAAAGTTAGCACCCCGAACTTCAGAGAAAATACAAACATAGAAAATAAAAGCAGAGAAATAAAGACCAACAGACAGGGCTTATAACTGTCTGAGAAATTAGCACAGATCAACAGAAAGATGCAACTGTCTGACCAAGGCAATACATACATAGTTACCAGAGAGAGAAGCACCAATATCTGGGTTTTTCAAAGTGGGTGGGAAAGGGCGGGGCACTTTAATGGCTATTCAGTCTTGTCTGGTCAAATCACAAGAACACTCTTCCAATGAGTGAGCCCCAAAGCAAAATGCTAATCTGAGTATATAAATGCTTTTTAGAGTCAGAGGCCATCACAACCTTTGTGACTCGGTGCCTAAATGGAAATTAACAAAAGGTGTAAAAGCCTGCCTCTGAGCAAGCCTCCCCTGTGCAAGCTCCCCTTAATGGGCTCTATGTGAGGCCTATTAATGGGCAGGAAAGATCTTATATCCTATTAACATTATATCCTCTGATCTCCATCACAGCTTAGAGACCCTTCTGACTCCTATCCCAGGTCAGGCACCCTGCACCCTTCATCCCAGCTCAACTGAGTCTCACCCCAGTTCAGTGACCACCTGTGGTTCCCACAGAGACCCTCCCCTCTGGTCCTGTTAATTCCTCTCGTCTCAGATCAGGTTCCCAAATAAAGATATTGGAACAACAATAAAAAAAATGCTATAAAAATGCAGGGAAACTTAAGCTATATTCTGGTCTCAGAAAATTATTAGCTCCATGACCTTAAACAAGTTATCTTTTTTGTTTCTTGATCTGTGAAGAAGAAAATGAAAATGGTGCCCAATTCCCAGTGTTGCTGTGAGGGTCAAAATGGTATAATGATTGTGAAATACTTAGCACATTTCTTAGTAACTGGAATATGGCAAGCACTATATAAATGCTGACTTTTGTTATTAATATTATTTATTTAGATGTAATTACTCCATACTTGATAGCTCTGTACTAGATTTTAGATATGATTACTATAAAATATAAAAGATAATAAGATCAATGACTGCTATATAGGATAATATGGAAATGCATTCTGCTGATTTGATGGCATCAGAATGGTAATAAGTTTTATGTTTTAAATATGTTGTCTTGTGTATATTATTATTGAATTTCTAAATGGTTTTATATTGTGAAATTTGGGAAATTGTATTCTGAATGCTATTAGACAAAAGTATCTTTTTATTGGAATGCTGTTAGATTATGAATTTAACTTTTTAAAGACTATGATAAAAATTAATATTTGAAAACTGCTAAATATTTAATGAGGCATATTTTGTTTTAAAACAGATAATAATAACAATAATAAATTTACTAAAATAAAGGGTGAGTTTTCATTTGAAAATATTTGGCTATCACATAAAAGTTATGAAAATGTATAAAGTGGTTTAAAGACCTGACTTTAGTACATCAATATGATATATTTGCTGTATGTCTGAAACCCCAGAATGTGGTTAGTTTTAATTTATAAGTAAAGCATAAATGAAATGTAATTGTTACATAAACATGAACAAATTAATATTTAAGACTTAAGCTGTGGTTAGTGAAATTTTGCTATTTGAGGTAAAAACTCTTGGGACTATATTATTGTTATGAGTTTTGATTTATAGAGATGGTTGTTTGAATTGCCATGAAGCCAATAGTAGAAAATTGTATATGCTTCAGTCTTAGAATTGCTAAAAGTAGATGTCTGTACCTAGGAAAAATTTGGGGGATTACCAAAAATAGAAATCTCTTGACTCAGTTTCCCCATTGTGCTAGGAATAGGAAGTTTCTCCTCCTAATTAATCTGAGCTTTGCTTTTGATATCCTGTGACTACATGATTGACTATCAGATATGACTCATATTTGGAATCAAAAAAGCTAAGGGGATTTTCCTCCTCTGATGATATATGTCAGGTCAGTCTGTGACCTTGAGGGAACAAGTCTTGATACTGTTACAACAATGTACCTTCTTTTCCTATCACAGAAAATTTCTATAATTATGGTAGCTGAGCAGTAGAAGGCTTTTAATGATACCATATCTAATAGATTGACACTGGAACATCTCTAAATTATTATAATAGAATGCAAGTATGAAAAATCTTACAGTTCTAACCAGTATTTGTGGTCAAATTATAATATAGGAATGATATCTTCAAAAAGTGGAAAATAATAAGACAAAGATGTTTTCTAATTAAATGAAATAGTAAATTTTGAGAAAGCACAGAATTAAATATTTTGCTCTAAGAACCATATACATATATGTCTGGCTTCCAAATGTTATCTACTATAGAAATTCAGGCTTTGAGTATGTTTTAATAAAAAAGTTCTCAAAATTGGATTAAGTATTTACATGTAAAATTGCATTGGTAATTGTAAAGAAAATGGAATTATTTCCCCATTTTAATGTATTTAACTGATATTATTAAAAGACAAAAGAATTAATTTTACAAGTCAGACCCTCATGATTTTTTTTTAAAGCAATTGGGGTTGAGTAACTTGCTCAAGGTTACACGGCTAGTCATTATATATGTGTGGGTGCTCATTTTCTGAGGCCGGTTTCGATCTCGGGTCATCCCAACTCCAAGGCCGGCGCTCTTACTCACTGCGCCACCTAGCCGCCCCCCTCATGATTTTTTAAAAGATTCTTACATCAGGTACAGGGCTTAGGTAAAGTTAAAAACAGCAAGTAGCAGATAAAAACTGAAATTCCTTGAAGATTCAAGATTGGGAAACCAAATTGAAGCACTTGTATTAAATTGTATTAAGTCTCATTACTAGCAAATTTCAACAGAATTATCTAGGAAGCTTTACAAGTGACTTGGAACTAGAGAAGCATTGCTCCCTTCAGAGCTGCCATGAGAGGTTATTCTAAAATGTCCAAGAGAAGATATCCAGGTACCAAACAACTTCAAGGGACATCTAGGACTCAAAATTTGATGATTAAATTGACATTAGGAGTAGATTACTAGGATACAAGGATACTTGATGTTAGTTAATATTAATGGTCATTAGTGTCTTGCTTTGGCTTTTTGTTTCAAGGTGTTTAAATTTAAGTTTTTCTTGGTAACCTTGGTGACATGTAAATCTCTTTAATCAAAATTAATCCATTATGAGCCTTTTAAGTAGGTTGATATGTAATCTGATTTGTGTAATTCTGATTGTGAATATATGAAAAGTGATACATGGAGGCAGTGGGCTGCTCACATAAGTCAAAAGGGGAAACTGAGGGAAGCAGAGCAATAAATGGTTAATTGTGGGAATTGAGTAAACCACACTGACTCCATCTTGTGACTCAATTCTGAGTCTAGCTCAGTTCCTTTCCTATTCAAGTAAGAGTCTGTTCCAATTCCTATCTTGTGAGAAAACTTTATTCTTTGTGGGAATTGGGAGAAAACCTTACTGTATTGTTTGAATCTAGTTCTGTGTGGCTAGGAAGTTGGACCACCTCTACTTGCTCAACATTACCTAGGTTATGCTAACCAGAAACTCAGTCAGATCCTAAGACTGATGCAAGGTCTTTCCCCACAATTTTATGTCTCAAGTAACCCAAATGTCTTATTTGAAAACTGTCCTTTATGTTGAATAATCAGTTATTATTTCCACATTCCTTTGATTGCTCACAGATTCTTGGGGGGGTGGTGATACATCTTTTTTTTCTGATTTCATCCATTCATCTGATTTCATCTCCCCTCCTATTTGGAAAGTCTCTAATCTGTCCAATTAGAAATCAGATTACCTAATGTTGTATTGTTTCCTTTTAATTAAATGACTGTTTTTAATGTATATAAGTCAATCTCCCCATGTATTTGGGGTCAAGCCCTAAGCTGAGGAAGGACCCTGGTCCCAATTTGTTAGGAAATTGGCATGTATTGCTTAAAAAATTAATATGCTCAGAAGCTGGAACCTTTTTTTCCTCAGTAATTTCATCTTTCCCCCTTTTTTTCTTCCTAGGCCCAGATAATTGCATTTGTTGGTGGAATTATCAAGTGGAGATTCCTCCGAAGGTGAGCTGGATAGAAGGGCCATCAGGGGTCCAGCATCAAGCTCCTCACTTGTTGGCTTATGAGAGATTTAGAAAGAGAGCCTAAAAGAAGCTGTGTCTATACCCTCATAGACCCCCTTGCAGGGCCCTGGGGAAGGCAGTGGCAAGGCTATTGTCCCCCACTTGTTTTTTGGTCCCTTTAGTTCCTCCTGCTACAGAATGTCTTTCTACATTTTATTTTACCACTTCCTCTACAAAAATTTCTTTTGGCCTTATATCTGGTGTACAACAAAACACTACATTAAAAAGGGGGTGTTCCATTAAAACCACTTTAAAAATATTTAGGATTCTATCTTCCAAGAAAACAAAAGAAATATATTAATACAAGTACAAACAAATATTTATAGAAATAAAGACATACCTAAATAATTAAGAAATTAATGGCTAGAATGAATTAATCAAACAAAAATAACTGTATTATCTAAATTAATTCACTTATTCAATGCCACACCAATTAAAGTATCAAAGGATTACTCTGTAAAACTAGAAAAACAATAATAAAAATCATATATAGGAGGAAAAGAGGTCAGGAATCTCAAGAGAAATCATAAAAAAAGTAGAAATGATGGGGGCCCAGCAATGTCAGATCCCAAACTATAAAACAAAGCAATGATTATTAAAAATAAAAAAACAATTTGATACTGGTTTGAAAAATAGTCTGATTACTGGAATAGATTAGGTGCTCAATGTATGGAAGCAAATTTATCTAAGTATTAGATAAATGCAAAGGCTGTGATACTGGAATAAGGACTTACTATTTGACAAAAACTGCTAGATAATAACAAGTAGTATGAAAGAAACTCTATTTTGCCTATGACAAAACATGCTATCTATTATTAAGAGGTGACTGAACATAAATATTTCGTATATAGCCATGGAGGGAATTTGCTTTGCTTAACTAAGAATATTCATCTTTTTTTCATTCCTTTCCCCTCCCTCTTCCCAGATATGGCAGGGAGTATGAGGGGTAAAAAAGTGATTTATCTTATTATTTTTTTTTAAGCAATAGGGGCTAAGTATCTTGCTCAAGGTTACACTGCCAGTTATTTTTGTGTGGATGTTAAGTATCTGAAGCTGGAACCCATCCTGGGTCCTCCTGACTCTGGGATCACTCTCTTACTCACTATGCTACCTAGCCACCCCGTTATTATTATTTTTTAAACAAAGAAGTAGTGGGTGGTTTGTGAAATGTTGCATGCACTTTCTGATAGGTTACTATATTATTAGTTATATTTAACTGTTTTACTTTGTTATAAAAGTCCTCTCCCCAAAAAAGGGAATAACCTGTCATTGTTTATAATGTAAAAACAAAACACATCAAAATAATTCTTTTAAAAAATATCAGAAATTAATGAATTAAACCACATATTGTATGATAAACCCAAGACCATGAATTACTTGGGGAGCGACTTATTTGACAAGGTCTGCTGAATATTATGTTTCATCAATACATTATTAAGCATTCATTAAGTGTTTATGATGTACCAGCTACTGTGCTCAGTACTGGACATAAGAAAACAAATGTGAAACAGTCTTTGCCCTCAAGGAGCTATCAGTCTAGCAAGGAGAGTCTCTATACACTTTCTCGCACTCATTCATTCAATAAATATTTATTAAAACTTACTATGTGTGAGTCACCATGGTGGGTGGTATAAATTCATTTTAGCCTCAAACCATTCAGATTTACTATGCACAAATGCCATAATCATCAGATGATTTCTCTTTCTTATTATCCTGTGCTTTGAAGTCAGTCTAAACCTAGGGGTTATTTTCTTCCTTATTTCATGTATCCCACCCCAAAATGGAATAACCATTTTTTGGCACTGGTGAGACTAATCTAGAGATAAAAGGCTATGATTTTTTTTTTTTGCTGGGAGATGAAGAATATAGGCTACCTGCCTTTTTAGTTGTCTCTAACCAGCTTGGCCCTTGTTATTTTCATAGAGCAAATTGCTTGCTCTAATTTTTCTCAGTTCTTTTTCTATTTGATGAAATAAAACTTTTGGAATATTTGCTAAAAACTAACATGGATTTCTCATGGTATGTTAGAGAATAGTTCAGTGGAGGAATTCAAAGGACAAAATAGTGGACACATTCCAAAGGTGGTTGAAAGAGAAGGGCTAATCTTAGCCTGGGCATTGACTATCCTTCTATGGGCAATCCAGCTTAAAGGAAGACCCTAGTAGTCACTGGCTGAGAGAGTTGACTTAGAAAAGCTATAATGGTGAAAGGTTTTCTAGCACCAGCATCCCACAATGGAAAATGAAGGTTACTGAAAGGACCTGTAGGCTTCTCCTTCAATGAAGAGACTTATTAATTGCAGTATCCCTAATGGTCATTGGATAGTATATTAGGTTTCTCTGAAAATAACTGGATCATTAATAACTAATTGGAGCAAAATCTAACAAGGGCCATCAGAGTGATGATGAACAAGGAAGAGCACTTGAGAAACTATGCCTGGCAAAAGGTGGTGAGAGTGTGCTGGCAGGCAACAGTCACAGCAAAGAGTGATTCAATGACATCATTAAAAAATATTGGTAACTTTATACCTTTGGAAGAAATAGTTGCTCCTCTATGCATCTGCGTTGATCATGTACTCTCCCCTATATTTATGGCACATTAGTGATCCCTATGCCTATCCATTCTTCCCACAGAAAAGAGTATGTTTATGGGAAAAGATGCTCCATGTTTATGAGGTAGGGGAAATGTAAAATACTTTCTTGTTATTTTATTACATTCGTGTTATTTATTATTTATATTAATTTATTATATTTATATATTGTATAAATTATTTTATTTATATTGATAATAAATATTATCATTTATTACTATATTATTAAATGCCTTTGCTTTTAATGAAATGTGTCTTCTGACTAGTAAAATTATTCACAATGGTGGGGGCTCCATGGAAAGAATTCTGACGCATAAAGAACTGAGGTAACTTTCCATGGGTGAGGAAGTTTCCAGTACTCAGTTAAAGAAGAGTGAAAAAGTAAGAGGACAAGAGGGGAGATTCCCACTCAGCTAAAGGTCAGGCTAGATGACCTTTGAGGTTCTTTTCAACTCACAGTTTATAATTCTAAGAAGAACTCTCAGATTTTAAAAGTGACAGAGATGAAAAGGTATCCAAAAATTCCATAAAAGCTACAAATGACCTACAATTCATAGAATTTTAAAATATCTTAACCATCATATATAATTAAAAACTAGGCACTAAATATCAATCAGATACTTCTAGAATGAAAAAAAAGTTTGTAAAGACCTTTCCTTGTATCAGGCTAATTGAAAGAAAAAAATGCTCTTATTTCAAACATCCTGCTATAAGGAAAAGTTTCTTCAGATTTTTCTTGAAAGTCATTCAGAAATGCATTCTACACCCAAATAGGGATTTTTTTTTTTATTCCAGAGTCTAAATTTTTTTATAGAATCTAAGCTGGAATTTGGGTTATGAAAGTTTTATCCTGTGTTCCACTGATGTGGATACATATATTGATATTTCAAGAATTAGTGACTTCAGCAGTATTTGGACAAGCTCTTCCTTGAAACATATCATAGCCACTTGTACATTTTTGTATGATATTTATATGATGTCATGAGATGCTGTGGTCAACCTGTTTATGTGACTCTCTGAACTTACTCATACTGATCCTCAGTCAACTGATTGTTGGACTGTTTCCGTCCTCAGGTTTATACATGATTTTTATTTTTTTTTAACAGTTTGGGAGAATATGTAGAGCTTATTCTTGTTACGCATATTATCTGAAGACCTGGGGTCATCTCTAAGCCACAGTGAAAGTAGGAAGAGTAGGAAAGTAGGAAAATAGGGCTTTAGTGAAGCATGGTTCAATATATTTTTAATCTATTTTTTTTGCTATGAAATCAGTTTAAGCAATATGAAAGAATAATACCTGACATTTAGATCACATTTTCTATAGCTAACATGTATTAGAGTTCTTCAGCAATAAAGTCACCTTTGCAATGGTTTCATCTTTCTAAGGGAAATGAAACAAAATTGGCCTTAAACATTATTTCCTTCTAAGCTTGCTTATATATTCACCACTTCCAGGTAGTAGTACCTTGAGGAAACACATATTCTTCATTCATGTACCTAACCAGTCACCTATGACTCAGTAATTTTTCATCAAATCACCAAACTCTGCTCCACCCCCAAAACCCAAATATTTTTGCTAATCCAACAAAGTTTTTAGCGACCATGTTCATTGCCTATGAGATTTCCCTTTACCACATGTTTAATGCTAGTTATAACTTGAAAGGTGCCTAAGCTATTCATTTGATTTGCCCATTGATTTGCCCTCCTCCCCTTAACAGCTTCAAGGTAGCCTCTGTACATATTAATGTAGCTTCCTTCCCACCTGAACTCAAGTGGAGTCAGGTCCTTCAAACTTGGCAGATGTCTCTAGAGCAGACATGCACTGTTTTCTAGATAGAGGCAAGAAGGGAGTTAAGTTCTGTAGTATTCTTCTGGAATGTTCTTTCTATGCTATAGTTAGAAAAACTTGTTGTTGTTGTTAACTTCTGAGTAATCTGAAAGAAACCCATTTCATTGTAACACAGGACCTAAAAATTAAGAAGAGATTGACCTTAGTTAGGTTTACCTATTACACTACCAAAATTCTTGACATGGTCAAATGGCTCAACATTAGAAACGGATATGATTTTATGAGTGCTTTTGACATTAAAGATACATAAACATTGTTTGCTGTTACTCCCTAAAAAATGGAATCTCTCTTTTTGACTTACAGATGGAAACATATGGATATAGATACACATGTATATCTATAGATATTTATATCTACATTTATAATTGTGTTGTCTCCCTCGTTAGATTGGAAACTCCTTGAGAACAACAGTCTGATTTTCTTTTTTGTAATCCTGTGTATAGCACAGTGCTTTGCTTATAGTAAGCACTTACTAAATGTTTTTCTTTTTTTTCCTTTCTCCCTTCCTTTTTCCCTCCTCTTACTCTGCCAACTGTACTTATGTGTGGGCTGACCTATTACAGAAATAAAAGTTAAGAAGGTTCTTAAGAAAATATACAATCTGGATTTCCTATTAAGAGACACTACTTCCTCAAGTCTAAATTCCTCCCACCAACTAAACACATACACCCATTAGTATTGAAATATCACTGGAAAGAGAAAATGGAAGCAACCTTCTCAGGATTTTCATTTCAAAACTGCATGTGGCAACTGCAGGTTTAATGTTAAATGGCTGTATTGTGATAGTGAATATTATTCCTTGAGATGCAATGGTGTGTGTAACACCTATCATTAGAGTTTTTAATCCTTAGGAAATTCTGCTGACTCTTGTCTGGTTATAGAAATAGATCCCCTCTCTACTCAATCATCCTCAGTCATAATTCCACTTAGCGTTAGTTTTTTTTTTTCTTTTTTTTAGAAACAGTAATACATTTTCCATTAATTTTTAAATTAAGAAAATACAAACAGAAAGTTCTCCTCCCAGGTGCTTTCTTTTGGTTTAAAGCATTGAATTGAACCTAAAGTATCACATTAGGTTATTAACAACTCTTTAATAATTTTCTCAATGTAAATTCAATTCAACAAATACTTTTAAGGCACTATTACAAAAGGCAGAATTATGTAGCAAATGGATCCAGGAAGACCTGTGTTCAAGTGCTGCCTCTGACACAAATTGGCTGTGTGCCCCTTTGCAAAGTCACTTAAACTCTCATTACTCTAAGCAACTTTATAAAAAAAAATATTTGCAGAGAAGGTGCCAACCTATATTATGAGAGGGAGCTTTCTCATCTGAGAGTTCTCCATATCAATGAAATAAAACCAATCCCTATCTGTATTTTTATATGTATAAGAGTCTGCCAGCCTTATTGGACAGAATAAGATACTTGGAATCATGAGGAAGACATGAATTCAAAATCCCTTAGATACTTAAGTTGTGAAATCATGGAAAAAATCACATGCTCTTTCTGAGTGACAGACTACTCTTTAAACCTAGAAATTATAGGCAGGCTCAAATATAACTTGGTGGGTAGAGTTAATATACCAAGAAAATCATACTGCCTTGACATATTACCTTAACTGTAATGGTTGTGCTGTAATGGGGATTTTTTTCCATCAACCATTTAAAAGGATAAACTAGGTACAACTAAATTCTTACTCAATCTGAGAGGATTATAGGATTTTTGCCAGTGGATGAAAGGAAGATGACACCACACTAGAAGCATATTGTGTCTGACTGAAAGAATTAGACACAACTCTAGACCCAGTAAAACAGCAGTGAAGCAAAAGGTAAAGGTCTTCAGTTTAAAGGATTATAGTCTGAGAGCCCCTCAGGGAAGATGTTCTTGTGGAGGAGTGGGGGAGGGTTCCTCATTCCCATTGGCTATGTCATCATGGAGACTTGCTAGTAATAGGTAACTGGGACTACCCCTTTTATACAAAGCAAACTTGAACTATGAAGGATTGGTTTACACAAAGATACAAGACCCTTTTGTTTTACTGAAGGAAAATAAATTATAAATACATCAAATTGCTCACAGTTAGAAGAGCATCTTCATATTCTCCAGCTTCAAAGACTGGTGAATGCTCAACTGGTGCTAATTGGGATTATACAGGTAGAAAATACTCCCAGTGCCAGGCAGACAAACCTAACATCCATCTGGGATCAAACTTAGTACCAGTAGGAGACAGCTTGGCCTGCTGAGAAAAATAGTCACTTGAGGTTTGAGAACTTCAGCATGACCTTTATAGAAGTGCAGAAAATGAACTCTACAAAGGTACCAATTTTTGGAGCCCAGCAGAAAGCTTCATAAAGGGAAAACTCATAAGAATTCTTCGGGAGAAAAGAACTTCTAGTAAATAGGCATGTGAGTTACTATTTTGCTATGTGTGATCCCTATACATATGCTTCATTCACTTCCTTTATACTTAAAGCTTGTGTATACTACCCACAGACCCTATGAGTATTTGGGAAAGTGTGCCACTAGGAAGGTGCTGGAACCAGTTTGCACAGGTTCAAAATAGCTGAATGTTAAATTTTCAATGTGAGAATTTACATGAATTTACATCTTAGAAATTGGCAGATGTTACAAATCAGTTTGATGTACTGTTTTGCTGACTGTCAAACATTAAGAAAATGATGGAGAAATGTTAATAATATAGACCAAACTAAAAATTATGTTGTACATTTTTTGGACAGCCAGTTGTGAAACATTTACTATTATAGGGGAATTTTAAAAAAATTCTATTATTACTATGTCTAAGTAAATAAATTCCTTAAACCAATAAGGCTAAATAAGTCTAGCAGATTGTTAGTGGTAGCAAACCAGTAGGGGCTAACTCACTGGATTCGCCCCCCCCCAAAAAAAAAAAATACATTTACATTTTAAGAGGAGCTGTTTCAACTTTCTGTTTTTAAATAAAATTTCCCAAAACTAAAGCTAAAGAGGTTATTGTGATTTTCTTATCAAAAATCTTCCTCTAAGTGATTTCTATTTCATTTTAATGTTATGAGCAACCAGTGTTGAGTCTCTCCTATTCTTTTCCTCCTTCCTTTTTAAAAAGTAACTAGGTTAGGCAATATCTTTTCTATTGCTATAGGAAAATTACCCTGCTCTTTCCATCTTCTCTGCTTCCTGGCAATATCATTATGATCAATGGGCATCACAGGATGAAAAGCTCTCTGATTTAACATAGAAAGAATTCTCTCCACACAAGATATTGTTTATCACTCAGTAGGCAGAACTCCAATTAACCTTAATGACCTAAGGGGAGAAAATAAACAAAACTAGTTAAGGTCAATGGCTGTCACATTGTAGAACATGCCACTATAAAATGCCAGCTCTTAGAGTGATTCCAGGGGAGAAAGGCATAAGACAAAGAGAACATATCTTACTTGCTTGAATCAAATTACTTTCACTAGAACAAGTGTTGGCACAGAATCATTTAAGTGTGTGGACATCTTGTGAGCAGTAAATAAACACTTCTCCCTTTCTCACAGCAGTGACTAATAATGAGGAATACCGCTGAAATTCAAACTGGTCAGCAATAGACCATCTGCTTCCAAAGATCTCAAGGATTTTTTTCCCTGAAAATACTTGGTACCAGAATGGTTGAATATTGTAAATAATATCACAGGTTGTATATGCACAATCTTCAGCACAAATGGCACTACAACATTATAGAGTTTCTCTAGAATTGTTGAGGCAGCCAGGTGTTAAGAAAACTCTGAGTTTAGACCTTGAGTCACAAAGACTTATGTTCAAATTCAGTCTCAGATACTTCCTACCTGTGTGACCCTCAGCAAGTCATTTAACCTCTGTTGGCCTTAGTTTCATCTTCTGTACAATGAGAATAATAATAGCACCTACCTCCTTCTCCCTACCCCCCATGGTGGTTGTGAGGATATTATGAGATACTATTTGTAAAGAGCTTTGTAAACCTTAAAGTAACATGTAAATGTTAGCTAATGGTGTGTATCCCCAATCTCTTTTGGGCCCTGGGTCTTTGTTTTTTATATTGATGAAGAATGAGAATCACTTCTATCCATAGACATGGTGCCAAATAAGAGAAATCATTAATTCCTGATTTATTTCATAGGAGGTTTCTTCCATATACTTTTGCAATCCTGTAGAAAACTATAATGTATACCCAAAGCTTTTTTTTATTGGTTTGTTTGTAGGGGGGAAGGCAAAGCAATTGGGGTTAAGCGACTAGCCAAAGGTCACACAGCTAGTAAGTGTGTCAAGTGTCTGAGGCCAGATGTCAACTCAGGTCCTCCTGACTCCAGGGCCAGTCCTCTATTCACTGTGTCACCTAACTGCCCCTACCCAAAGCTTTTATGTGAAAAAACCTGAAAGGTTGTAGCAAGTAGTAGAGAGCTGGATGTGGTAAGATGTATGAGAGAAAATAAATTAGGCAGAAGCATTAAAGGAAGCAAGGAAAACCAAAGCCCCTGTTATGAAAAGTTGTGAGAATTTCTAAAGAGCAGAGAACAAGGTAAAGGTGTTAAGTCCAGCACAGACAAGGCTCAAGATAAGGAGTAGGACCAGAGGCAACCCTATACAGTGGAAGGAGATCTATGACCTGGTATTCCAGTTTAAATTCCATCTCTAGTGCTTGTTAGTTCTATAATAGACCATTAGGCAAATCACTACATCTTTGTGGGCCTCAATTTACTTATTACTAAAATAAGGATAAATATATATACACATATATTTTTACCAAGAAGCAGTGTGATATAGAGGTCTATAGTGCTAGGTCTATAGTCAAGAAGACATGGGTTCATAATTGACACTTGGTAACTGAATGACCCCAGGAAAGCCACTTAACCTGTGAGAAGCAGCAGGAACGTTCCATTGCCTGGAAGGCCAATTTGGAATCATGTCACTTGAGTTTGAATCCTAATTCTTCCACTTATTCTATGTGTGACTTTAGGTGAGTCACTACATTTCCCTAAGCCTCAGTTTCCTCGTCTGTAAAATGAGAGGATTGGACTCAGTGATTTCCCAGCTCCCTTCCATCTTCAGATCTATGACCTTCTGATCCTGTAAAATAACTCAGTCAACTCCTTAAGATGTTTTTCTAAGTGGTGAGTGGAGTGAACCTGCCCTTTTCCCCGAGAAAAAGAAATCCTAGATCCTTTGTCTATGTACATAAAACTCATACTCCCTACCTCACAGATACATTATTCTAAAAGTTTCCCCTATTAGTAAGTGCTAAATATGAATTCTTAAATAATGTTCACTTTTAGTTGGGACAAATGAACTGCATTAGCACTTGATTGGCATAGATTCTATCTCTATCTTTATAACTAATTAGTGATGATTGAGTACCTTGCTTGTGCTACCTTATCCAATGACTGGTTTCCTTCTGCCACCCTTTTTGACCTATCTTCCCTCAGTTGAAGAAAATCATGGAATCTGGATGCCTGGGAATTGTTATCACTATCATCATCATCGTTTTTATTTTTGGTCAAGACCTGCAATGTCATCAATAAAGGGAATTCTGTGTGATCGAACTCCCTCTACCAAACATAAAAGCAAATCTTTTGCAACTACTATCTGAGATGATTTCCTAGGGCAGTGAAAGGCTAAGACAGTTTCCTAGGGGAAAGTGTGACAGGGAGGACTTGAACACAGGTCTTCTTGACTTTAAGTCTAACTCTCCAATAGGCCTGTTCCCTCTCACTTGGAGTATGTAAACAATACAATTGGATATTAACAAAATATAAAAGAACAATTCTTTTTTTTTACTTATGCCAACAAACTAATTAGAAACAATTTGGGTATTATCTGTAAACACTTCTTCCCTCCACTTACATACTTATTTTAAAATGTTGACTTTGAATTTCTGTTTTTATTTTCTCAGTGGAGTCAGTCTTAAGCATAGACAGAGGATACTGTCTTTGTCATGGGCTGAAGGAGTTCCAGGAAAGGTTCTTTACTTGTCCATAATTATCTCTCTTAACTGGTTTCACCAGTACTGATAAAACCTTCCTTTTAGAGTAGTCACTTAGAAGGTTACTATCATAATGTAAATGGTGACTGAGAGAAGTAATACATTAAATCACTATCATTTTGCATCATTTCATGAGCTGCTGAACAAAAAGAAAGGCCTTTGCGGAAGGGCAGGAATCAATTCTTAACAAGAGGTAGAAGACAGGCTCTAATCCTCCCAATGGTAGGCTCAAAGAGTTAGTGGGAGGAAAGGAGTGTACCTTTGGAGGGCACTATGTAGCTAGGAAGATGGGAGAGGCACAGAAAATGAGGAAGGTATTGCAACAGCAAGGAAAGCTGTGGATCAAAGGCTAATTTGTTATATCTCCCAATTCAGTTCAGTAACTACCAACAGAATTTACTAGCATCTGCAGTCTTGTTTAGGTGTCTACTTTTATTATATGGACAATGTTTTACAAAAGTAAATGAGAAGCACTTCAAACTGAAATAATTCTATTCTAGCAATTCAGAGCCTAGATAGCCATCTAGGTAGATATATGTTTTGGTAGCCAGAATATACAGTACATGTACATCTTTGTCAACTCGGAAGCAACCAAACCTTCTGTTGCTCTTTCATTCTTCTGGAAGGTAGAGTCAAAGAGAAACAGGCCAAATAGAGGACCCTGGGGTCAGGAGGACCTGAGCTCAAATCCAGTCTCAGATGCTTGATACTTACTAGCTGTATGACCTTGGGCAAGTCACTTCACCCCAATTGCCTCACCATCCCCCCTCCAAAAAAAATAATAATTAATTGATTAATTAATTAATTAAAATGCCTCCCTGGCATTTTTAATTGACATTTAATTGACATTTTATTTCAATCTTTCATTCTTTCAGGAAGAGTAGATTATCCAAAAATAAAATCTCATTAACCCATTTCCTACCCCACCATTGAAATGACAAGATCCATTGAACATTTACCATCGTTTTTCTGTAAATCTTACATAATTTGGTATACTCTAGCTGCAAAGCTTATCCATAGGCCAGTTTTTCCTCTTTTCCTTCCATGTTTGTTTGTTTTGGTTTTTTTAGATGGTAGATTGAGTGAGTGGTGTGCAAAACATGACTGGACCTATAATTTCATCAGAGTAGAGGGTTCCTGGTAAATAACTTTCTTTACCAATACAAATCTGCAAATTCTCTAAAACTTAAAGAGTTGCCTGGGGGCATTAAGAAGATAAGTGACTTTCCCAGGGTCACAAAACAAGTAGAGGTAAAACTCTGAACTTGAACTTTCAGATTCCAAGTAGCTCTTTATCGATTATATTGTTTTGACTTTCATCCAAACACCATGTTTACTATGTCCAGAATCTTCACTGAATGAAAAAGCTAGCATTTGGAGACTACTTCATGAAGCAATGTGTTTACATTTGGAGGGGGAAAATTCCTTTTGTAAGTGAAGAGACAGAGGCGATGATCTGACTGTACTGTACAGCTAACAGTACCCATAGAGCCCCCAATTTCCCTTCCAGTTTGCTGTCCTAATCACCATGAAAATATTGGACTTGCCATTGCAAGACTCCAGTATGGCTAAGGAAAATATGCCAAAGTATGGGACAATTACCCTTCCTAAGGAGATATAATGTATTGTTCACCATAGCTTTTTATAACACCTCATTTTGGAATTTAATTGCTTCATTTTACAATTCTAGTTCCCACATCACTGTGCAATTTCCCTGCAGTTTTTCTTGTAGACGTACAGAAGATGGAAGAGCAGGAATAATAGAGTTTTGATTTAGCTCACCTAAGGAAAAAAATGACATCCTTTGAAAAATGATGTGTCTGGAAATACCTGAAGTCCCAACTGTCATTTTTTTTCCTTCCTGGGCCATCACATATTTCTCTCAAAATTTATGTTGTCTTTTACCTTAGCCTTTCATTTTTTTTTTAAATTACCAAGTATGCTACTGTTTCTTCCGTTCATTTGTAAGCCTTAGACTTGATTAAATACATGTTTTTTTCAACTCAACTTATAGGACATTTCTACATGTGGGTGAAATGCCCTTACAATTTCTATGTAACTAGAGATTTCTAAGCCTGAGGCAGTAGTCTATTTATTCAAAGAAATATTAGATGCCATGGAATCTTGGTACAATGAAGGAATGCAGACACCCTCTTGAAGTGCATTATAATGACATTGGCATACCCTCAGAAGAATTTTGAATCTGAAGTTTGCAGGATGTAAAAAATGAACTAGTTGGAGAACTTGAGTTCTCTGTTAAATATATACTTAGAAATATTATATCAAGTTTGTCCAGGGCTGAGATCCTGCTTGCTTTCTATAGAATCTTCAAACTAAAGTTAAAAGCTGTTTTAGAATGAAGGTCACCTGCACTACTACTCTCTGGATTAAGTAGATGGAGAGCTGGAAGGGAATTTAGAGGTCATAGTATCACAGGATTATACATATAGAAAGGAAGGGACCTCAGAAGCCATTTTAGAGAAGAGGAAACTGAACTCCAGAAAGCTATGTGTCTTATCCAAGTTCACACAGGTAGCAAATGGTCCCTTTAATTACAAATATGGTACCCTTTCCACAGTACCACATTGCCTCCCATCATTAACGAGACTATTTGAGCAGTTTTCCCAATACACTGCTCCATTATCACTCTCATATCTTTCCTATATCACTACTTTCCTCAAAAACTTGTAGGGCTTCCTATTGTCTGTCAAATAAAGTACAGATACCTGATTCTGATGTTTGTTAGGCTCCAAAATCTACCTCCAATCTACCTTTCTGGCCTTATTTCTTAACATTGTCTTTCTTGCAAATCTGTGTTTCAATTAAAGTAGATGATTCTGCCTTCTATATTATCTTGCCTACTCCCATAACCACCTCATTGCTCATGACATTCCTATGCTTAGCATGGACTTCCTTTTCCCCACTTATTTCTATAAAATGCCCTCTTCATTTTAATGCTCAACTCATTTGCTTCTTTTTCTATGGTTCCTTCCTTGACCTTAAATACCCCTATTTCTCCTTCCTTCACTAGGTAAAAATGATCTCTCCTTCAAAATTCTCATTGCCCTTTGCTTATACATTTCCTTTATTATTACTTTAGTCTTCCTTATTTCATTTGGACTTGTGGAAATGACCTTCCCCCATCAGACTGTAAACTTTTGGAAAATAGTCGGTTGACTTGAATGTTTTGTAGGCTCATAAAACCCTAGGTTTAGAATAAAAAAAGATCTTAGAGGTCACTGAGTACAACCATCTTATTTTACAAGTGAGGAAACTGAGTCATAGCGAAGTTTAGTGATTTGCTTATGGTCACACAGATAATAAGTATTAGAGGCAAGATCTGAACCCAGGCTTTTCTGAATCAAGTCCAGTAGATTGTTTTCACACCAGGGTTCCTCTCAACAATGTGATGTAGCAACCCCCAAAAAGTCAATATGGTTTTAGGCTAAATTATTAGAAATACAATTTGTTCCAAGAGTCTTGATGAAATTTAAAGCTTTAATAGTTTAAAACTCTAGGACAATCTGGATAGCATTGACAGCATTGGACTTGATATTTCTGCCCATAGCAGGGCACATAGAGATTATCATAGAACTATTTTACCTTCCATCATTGAGTCAGTATTAAGTCCCACTGATTTCATCTCTGCAACATCTCCCCTCTAATTGATCTTCATTGTCTATACCATAGTTGAGGCCCCATTATTGTTCACCTGATTGATTGTAATAATCTCCTTTCTAGGTCTTCTGGATCTTTCCACCTCCACTCTTTCTAGCCTCTCATCCACACATCATATCTGTCAGCCAGAATAACATTTCTTAGATATAATTGGCCGTGTTACTCATCTGCCTAAAGATCTTTAGTGACTTTCCATTGATTTCCTGATAAAATTCAAAATCTGCTGCTTGGTTTTTGAGGTCCTCTACCACCTAGCACTGCTTGAGCTTTTCAGTCTTATCTCTCATTATTCATCTTCAGTCATTCTATGCCCCAGACAATAGTGTGCTTCTGTGTCATCCAAGGATGCTCAGTGCTCTTCTGCCTTCATACCTTTGCTCTGGCTATTTTCTTAAATCTAGAATCTTGTTCCTACCCATCTCAACATTCTCACTTAGGTTTCATGCAGAACTTTATATTGTTTTCTAATTTTTATCATGAAAAATACTGTGTATAATAACCATCTTTGTTGGGATCTTATCTCTCAACTATAATACAGGGGGACAAGATCCCTTGAGGACCAAGATCATATTTTATCTAAGCTTTATATCTCCACTACCCATCCAGTATAAGTAGTAGCCATTTAGTAATAGATAATAATTTAGTATGATTTTTGTATTTTTAACCCCAGTTCCAAGGATCATTGGTATGAGATTTTCTCTTTATTGCTGGAGATCAATGTTCCATGTCTGTGTCTTGGGTGTGGCGGAGTGGGTTGAGTATGAGAGAGAGTTCTTCAATTCTCACCAAATCACTTTGAGTGCTCTTCAAACTTCAAGTTATTTCTGACACTTCTGGTTTTCAGCCTCAAGTGGGAAAATGGATAAGGGCAATCCCACTTTAGGATGCTGAAGGAAAAGATACTGGAAAGACATGAGAGGAACTGGCAGTTCCTATCCCCAGATTACAACTCTAGAGATTTCAGGAACTTCCCCATTGACTCAGATTTAGGACTCTCTTGATTGAAAAGCTATCTTATTCCCAATTGCAAAGCTCCTTCACTCTATATAGTGCAGTATACATTTCTCCTATAAGTACTTTCTCTGATCTCTGTTTTGCTGCAATTTGGATAAATAGGGTTTTTTGGATAAATTCTATGTGAATTCATTGTAAAATTCTTTGGATAAATGTTATGTGAATTCATTGTAAAACTGGAATGTGGTGGGAAGACTTGGAGATAGAACTTGAGTCACACAATGACACTCTCATGACACATGGGGGAAAGACTTTGATACATGTAGGCCTTGCCTCATATTATTGCACTGGAACAATTAGAACTTTCAGAAAATAGCTGCCTTACAAGATAGTGGATTTTCCATCAGGGATAACATTTCTCAGGAAGATTTTAGAGGAAAATCATTCTTCAGGTAGCATATGGGTTAGATGTGACATCTCTAATACTTACCTATAGACATCTCTACCTTGGAAGAAAGATGTATTGTGAAGAAGGGAAAATTCAGCTTGGTTTGATTTGGAGATATAGCTTAAAAAAAACTTACCTCCCCCAAAGGCCTTTGAGGTTTACATAACAGAGAACTCAATCTGAAACAGACTCATTAACTTTGAAATTCATTATTAATCCTCTATCAGCCTTTGCTCCCCAGAGCAGCACTTTAATCTTAAATTTTCATTTCCTTCTCTATCTCCTTTCTTTACATTGCTGATTATCACATATCCTCCTCTTCTACATCTGATATAAATGAACCATGTTTACTGTAACAAAGGACACTCTCACAATGATCTCATTAACTAAGCACTCTAGATCAATACCTTTATGAAAACTTCTGCCCCTTTCCAGGCCAATTCTCTCAACCATCACTAGGCCCTTCCCATCATGACTGCATGCTTGCTTTTTAAAATATAATACTACTTTACTCTGTATTTCCACTCTTCTTATATTTTCTTCTGTTTGAGCTGAATAACAAACATTTCTCCCTTTACATCATTGAACCACTTTTTATCCCTACCTGCTGTCCTATTTTTCCATGTCTAGTTTTCTGCTTTTTAATTTCTGCTGCACTGTGTAAATACCTTTTCCTTTAGGGAGCTAGAAACACCTGAATTAGAACTTCTGTCTTAGGGAAGCCCACATGTAATAATACCTCTCTTGCTTTGCCATTTAGATGTAAACACTGCCAAGTCAAGATAATTAAGTAATATTTAGTATTCTACAAACAACACTACACATTACAGAAATGGATTTTAAGCCACTTTCTAAATTATATGTAATTAAACACAAAACTCAATAATAAACTTTTGCCTTTCTTCCTACTATTAAAGTGATCGTCTTTAGGGTCCAATAGAAAAACCAAACCCAGAGTCTGAGCTATTTCTTAAACATTTACACTTGAGAACAACTTGAATCTATAAAAGATTTGCATTATTTTCTTTAGTCAGGAGAGCAGGATGAGAAATAAAGTACCAATTTGTGATTTTTCAACTGAGTGAAATGCACACTGGATATTTTTTATTGGACTGCACTCTTCAAAAATAGCAGGGAAATAATCAGCAAGCCAGTTAGAAAACTGCTTCCAGGGCAATAACTATTAAAAAATCAATAATTGAATCCATTACCCTGGGTGGGACCATGTACCAACTATAGTGCTTGGAGTCTTCTATAGAAAAAAAAAAAAAAGAAACATAGCAACTTGAAAGTGGAAAGCTTGTGAATATGCAAAGGAATAATTTATTAATGGAAATGTTTCCATTTAATAATCATACAGAATCTGTTCCTAACTCCTACACAGATAAAGAATTAGAAGCAGAATAAAAGGGACAAAAGTTGTATCTGTATCGAAATTGGTACAGTTGTTTTATTAATTTGCGTAAAAATTGATATGTCCATTACTGTTTTGCAGAATGGGGATTTTATATTTTTTCACTAATCTAGCTATTAATTACTCCCCGAAAGTTTTTACAATCAGTTCATTCTTATTCCTAAATAAACTGCATAGTTTATCACAAGACTGGCTACATGCATAAAAACAGAGATATTTGTGAGGTAGTTTGGCATCCCATGCCATGTAGAGGGTAAATCTTAGAATCAGGGAAACAGGTTAAAATCTTGGACTGCTGATACCTCCTAGTTGTAGGTCTGTGGCAAATCACTTAACCTCTTGGTATCCCTGATAACAATCTAGGATTCTAAGTTACAGACATGTTGCTGGATCTGCATCATTGAAGATAAATTCCCTACCAATAGCTCCCTGTACCTATGAAATCATACACATATTTTATATATACACATATTCATGCATGTATGCATATAATGCTTTGGTCTGAACCTGTGATTTGACTCATGTAGGTAACTTTGGGCATGAAAACTCCCTCTACTACACAATGACAATTTGTCTTAGACTTAGTTGCTTGAGGCATTAAGAAGTTAAGTCAGTTGCTTTTGTCAGAGGCTAAATTTGAGATCAGGACTTTTAGACTCTTGGTTCATTATACATTATATAGCATTTGATCTCATCAAAATATATATTATGGGGGAAAATATTTGAATTTTTCTATAGACTGAGTCTTTGGTATCCTCTCCATGATAAAACAATTATTCTATCAACAACTTTCAACAATATCAACCAAGAATTTATTCCTCTGCCGATAGTGCCTGGCACAAAGTAGTTGCTATGTAAATAGTAGTCATTGTTTTATTGTTGTTGTAGCCATCATCATCATAATCCCACTAAGTACCTTGCACAATTTCAAGAAAAATTCTGCTCACATTTAGACATAAGTAATTTCTCTGGAACTAATTTACAAACCTGAAAAAAGCTGAACTGACTCAGAGGACAATGGGGTATCTTCTGTATCATCTGTGGGGCATCTTATACGCCTGGCTCCTTTTAGAAAACATAAAAGAAACAAAAGGGAGCATGCTACTGTTAACTATGCTGAATAGCACCGTATCATGGGAATTTGCTCGCTTGGAATTGTGAAAACAGTAAGTCCTACTTAAAATAATCAATCGTATTTTGTGGCATGAACCCAAGGGAAGGAAAATCCTTTTCTTGCATAGGTAGTTAATCACCTTCACTGTTTTTTTTTCCACCTTCTTCCTTGTCTTTCCTGTACAACTGGTCTATAACAAAACTGATACGTGTTTTTACTTTATTTGGCTAATGTTGTTTTAAAATCAGATTTAAAATCAGCATGTACATTAATAATTACACAGTCCAATTTTCTCATCTTACAGATGGGGAAACTAAGACCCTGGGAGTTTTAAAGAACTTGTCCAAAATCACACAGTAGATGAAAAGAGCCTGGAGTTAGACCTGTCGTATCTGATTCCCCATTTCTGTCACAGTTCTGATATACTTTTTCTATGTAACTGTGTCCAAATATAGTGCCTTATACATAATAGGCACTCTGTGAATATATGCTTAGCAATTTTTTTTCTCACGCATGAAGAAAAATTCAGGTCAATATATTAATATATTTGCATATATTCTCAGATCATGTATTCAGTTTAAAACAGATGCAATTGTATCCCTGCCTCATTAAACAGCTGATTTGGTCCCACCTGATACAGAATGCTCACATGCTCTAAATACATTAGTTTATCCAATAAATGGAATTAGTATTCCCCTTGGTTAAGGGTAATTTACACATATTTTGTTCCCCATTGCTACATCAATAAGCAGTAGAAACATAAGAAAATGGCTTAATTTTCACAGGACTATAAGTGTTATGTAGCAGGATCTCTGAATTTCTAAGTAATATGATGCCTAGAAATATTCACTTCAATTATTGTTCAAAGATAAACATCCCTATATAATTTTCCACTTAGAAGTGAGAAATATAAGCAACCACATTTTACAACTTGGCTTCTTTTATAGGAGACTGATAGCAGGTACTTAGGAATAGAACCTGGCTTGATTTGTACTTGTGTTGGAAGTGGCAGGAATACAGTATATGCCTTGGTCAACTTCACTGACCAAGACTTGGGTTGTTATGATTATGCTGAACCAACTATAGTTTCTGAAGTCCTTTCTAAATCTATGAGGCTATAAACCTATTTCTATTGTACGCAATATTTGCTGCTCCCATTCATAAGGGATATTTTCATTATGGCATAGTTCTAGAAACTTAAGTGAAAATTGGATGTGTTTGGGATGAGGGGCATGACTTGGGATTGATTCTCTTGTGTTTGTCGTTATAGCAGTATATCCACAATAAATGAATGAGTGTATTATAGAACATCAATGAATGAAAAATGTAGGGCATGGTCGTGAACGAGACAGACTATATTTTAAAAATTGTTGCTGGGTTCCATGTGTAAACTCAACTGAAAGGTTTATTGATTCATAATCCATCCTTTTTCCATGGGCTAATCAATTTAAGAGCTCATTGTGTGTATGTTTGTGTCTTGGTAAACAGTGGCTTATCTGTTTTGTGTTTTTTTTTCTATCCTTCCCTTTCCCATTAACACACACACACACACACACACACACACACACACACACCTCTACTCTCAAGTCATAAAAAAGAAATGATACCGACCTAAGATATCAATTCTATATTGTTTTCCTTCCTTCCTATTACATTCATTTGCCTACATATTATGAGTTTCTGAGAAGAAGTAGTTTTAACATAGACTATAATTCATTGCATCCACAGTCAAATTTTTGAAGCTAAGATTATGTTCTTACTAATTCAATCATTGTTTGGCTGGATAACATAGATGTAATAAATGTATTAACAAATGTATTTGCTATTCATAGATATTTTAGCTAGCAATACCACTGACACCTTTTCCTGTTTTCTGGTTTTGCTTTTGTTTTGGGGTCTTTCCTGCAGCTTTGATGTAACTATTTACAATTTATGGTCTTTCTGACATCACAGGTAATTCCAAAACATCTATTTTGTCTAAATGAAAAGGTTAAATTTGGATAGCTGCTGAACATTCCTAGTAGAACAATGGGATTAAGGTCATAAGATGGAAACTCCATTTGTAAATTTTATTGAAAATGAAAAGATGTTAAAGCTAAATATCTTCAACACAGCCAATCTTCCTAGTGGTTGGTATAAAGAGATCCATTTGAGTAATGCCACAATTTTGTGTGGGAGATTCATATGCAGACTTGTGAAGATATAAAGTGTCTATATGGCATCCTTGGAACACCAAAACAATTTGCAGATTTTAAGTACTGTATGGCAGGAACTCCTTATAAGCAATACTTTGTTTTGTTCTCCACTACTTGTGATATAATGGCAAACTCCTTGAGACTAGAAGCCAAGAACTGATTTATGGTTTATATTAGAGGCTGCTTAGGTTTTGTTCCAGGGGTATAATCAGAATATAATGTGTACGGTCCATCAATGATGCCTGGCATAGCAAACATTAGGCCATGTTCATTATACATTCATTAGTTACTAAAATGAAAGGCTGGACTTAGGGTCAAGGTATAACGGTTGAGGAAGATACAATGAATTCTCAAAGGGGATGCTTGCTAATACTGAATGACATTCTTATTTGTATATACTCAATCTTAGAGAAAGTCTCCTTTTGAAAATGAAATTTAAAGCCAATGATTTAAGTAGAGTTAATCTTTAAAAATATTGAGCAATCTCTAAAATGTTTAAGATATGTCTACAGGTGATAGGGTATGATGTACATAGTACAATGATACTAGGGTACTATCTAATGGAAATTATTCTTTTCCGAGGGGTAACAAAAGGAGATACTATTGAACAATACCACAAATACAAAAGAAAATAAAGGAAAGGTAAGCTAATCTCTTGTAAATATTTTGTGTGGATATTGGGGATGCAATGGGGAAGTGGTGCAAGGTGAAAAGAAGAGGCAATACAAAGATGATAAGAGATGAAATTATTTCCAACGAGAGTTGGAAAAAATAATTTAGCTAAGGTCAGCTGTTAAGTGTATTTATTTATTTTTTCAAAAATAATTGCAAACCCCAGTTGCCAAAGCAGTGAAAATTTTAATTGCTTTTTAGCTGTGGGTGATTTTAGAGATTACCCAATGATGCATAGGTGGTTGAGCTCTGGGTGTGTCACAAAGAGAAGGAAGTTTCTTCTTCCCTAACCACCTTCTTCTTTTGCTCAGGTATTGGCTCAAACATCTTCTCTTGGCCCTTTCACCACTATGGGGCTCAGTCTGAGAGTCTCAGATTTGGGATAGGTTTTAGGAAAGCAGGAAGAAGTGAGTGTGAGCCAAACTTTCCACTAGTACCTGGAAAAACAAAAGTGCCCAGTGACTCAAGTTCTAATTTTATATTCTTCCCCTACAATGATAGTCTGCATTCTTTTTCTAGCTTTGCCATGTCCATCTCCAAAAGCAGGACCAAGGGTTCTGTCAGTAATTCAATAAGTATTTATTAAAGCATTTACTATGTGTTGGGCAAGGACCTCACATTCTAATGGGAAAGACAATATGTACATAATTATGTAGATATTATACATATGAATGCACATGTGTGTATACACACGTGTATGTGTGGTACCCTTTGCATGCATGCATGAATGTGTATTTCTAATAAATACTAGTGTTGGGGTGGGCAGGAACTGGGAATGGCCTCCTGTATTAGGTGGGATTTGTGGTGAGTCTTGAAGTAAACCAAGAAAATAAGAGGCAGAGGTAAAGAGGGAAAACATTCCAAGTATTGGGAATAGCTAGTGCTATTTTTGTTTATTCTTCTTAATGACTTTGTGACATTGTGTACTTACCATCAAGATATAATCTCAATTTACTGAAGGTCTGATACTTCTTATCTTCACTTTTGTTCAGCCATTTGGTTGCCTCTCTTTGTGATAATGGGATATGTGATATGGTCCCATGGACCATACTATTCATAGAGTTTTCTTGGCAAAAATACTGGAGTAGTTTGCCATTTCCTTCTCCGATGGTTCAATTAACTTAAAGAGAGGTTAAGTGACTTCCCCAGGGTCACATAGCTAGTAAATGCCAGAGGACAGATTTGAACTCAGGTCTTTCTGACTCCAGGCCCAGTGCTCTACCCATTGAGCCACCTGTCCCCTTCTTAGCTTCATTACTCGAAACTTAGTATGCAATTATATACAAAGAAAAAACATTATTGTTGTGGGTACTAAAGAAAATGAGTCTCTATTTTTTTCTGAAATTAAAGATTAGACAATATATTACTTTCATATGTTTACCATTATTCCTAAGAACTTCAAAGAAATGTTAATTCAATTAGTATTTACCAAGTGCCTCCACTGTACAAAGTGCAGGGGTAGTGTGGTGTAGTAGAAGATTCCTTAGATCCAGGAAGAAATTAGCTTTAAATCCTACCATTAAAATGTACTTGGGCAAGATACTTTCTCTCTCAGTGCCATAGGCATCTCTCTCATTTTAAGTTACCGACCAATTGTGGATCTGATTTAGTAGAGTGAATTTTCCCAACCACCCCCTCCCAACCTCAACAAATGTGGTAAAAAAAAAAAAAAAAAGAAAACACACACACACACACACACACACACACACATATACACACATTAAAAGGCACTTTGTTCAGGAAGACAACTGGGATGCGAGGTTTATTTTGAAAATATTTATTGATCTTTTATTTTTATATCATTTGATTTTCCTTGTTACCTCTCCCCTCTCCATCTTCCCATAGATCCACTTCTTATTACAAGAAATCTTTTGATTTTCACTGAAAGAGGCAAACAGGAATTCTCATTGGATTGCACATTCCATGTTTAATGCAATGGTACACTGGGAAAAACCTTTGGTTTAGTTAATCAACTTGTGTCTAAATGATATTTTTTTAACTTATCACTTCTATTCTCACAGTTACTGAGACTCAAGTTTAATCTAACTTATCAGTGAGCCACCTACAGCCCCTTTCAACTTTTTAAAGCACTGTTCAGGAATCATTTAGTTGGATAATAACCTGAAATTCATTTTGAGAATGAAATTCTAGGACATTGGCATTCACATACTTTACTGTATGGTTATGGCATGCTCCCAGAAATATATGAAAAAAGCTTTCAGACTAGCCTATTCCAAACAAATATCAGAATTCTTGTTTTGGGGAATCATTTTTTTTCTTTTTTAAGACCAATAATGAAGGAAAGGAACCTACATTGTGGTTTATATTCATAAGAAACTCAGCCTTAAATATAAAACTGTATTTGTTTTGTCTTTAACTAAAGTCTTCCTTCTAGATCTCAACAAACCATGCAGGTGAATCTTGATTCTTAGAGGCTATGAACAAACTCTAGAAGGTACCACCAAGAAAGAAAATCTTTGTCAAAAGACTCAGGTGCCAACTATGTATTTGGTCATCTGAGAACTACTAGCCAAGTCAAGTCTGGAGAAGATTATCACACAAAAGACAACTCAAAAGGTAATTATATTTAGTCATAGTATTTCATAAAGAGATTGTTCCAAGGTAAAGGGAAGTTGCAGTGTGGGCCCTTCCCCCCCAGTCCCTCAGAAGGAATACCCATGGGCACTAAATCATGGATCTTGAGGTCCTGTATTTTTTGAAGTAACTTATTTCCACTCATTCACACCAGCAGTGCTCCTAATTAATACTTGTTAGTTTAAAGTTTTTTTTCTCCCCTTTGTCACCGATATTGCAAATAGGAAAAATAATACTAGTTAATAACTTATTCATGCCAGTAGGTGCTCAGGGGCCCAAAAGAAAATGGACCCTAACACCTAAAATGGGTTATATACAATTTAAATGAGAGGTAGTGAGGGATAGTTGAAAGATGATTAGACTTGGGTTCAAATCACTACCTACATGAACATGAAGAAGTTGATTATATCTCTTTGAGCCTCAGTGGCCCATAAAGTGAGGATAACACTTGAATTATCCTTCTCATAAAATTACTGTGAGAACTCTTTGTAAAGTTCAAAGCACTAGAGAACCATGAGGTGTGAGTTATTCTCTAAAGGAAAAACTAAATCAGTCATGAAAATAAGCATTGGGCTGCATGCCCAGAATTGAAAAGAATTCAGGATGGGTTTGATTAAAACTGAATATATTCTGTCTTTTCATTCTTTGCATTTTTAGTTTGGTTTTATGGATATGTATTTGAGGAGGAAATGCCTAATCTATTATGCAAAAGATGATTTGTGAGAATTCTACTTTCCTAATAATAAGGGGGATAAAGAAGAGGAATAGAAACTAGGTGGAAAGGAAGATGACATTAATTATAGCAAAAACTAGCATTTATATATAATTTTAAAGTTTGCTAAGTGTTCTACTTATAAACATACACACTAACAAACATGCACATTTATTATCTATCTATCTAATTTGTGCCAATTCTACAACGAAATTTGATTTGGGGGCATAGGGGACAAACAGATTGATGCTATTTAAAAAAATATTTCTAGTGTAAGGCTCTGCCCTCAGGTATATAAATACCGTGGGAAACAAACATTCTCTAAAATGCTTAGTGCAGAGTACCTGAAGACAACATGCAAAGTCTCCATTTGAGAAGGCTACAACTTCTCCAAATTTGTCAGCTAGAAAGATGCTGATTGTAATAATTTTGCTTTTTTCCAAGGACACTTTAAGACTGGGCCACCATACTGAATGAAGAAGTCTGTTTAATTGGCAATTAGTCCTTAAAAATTCCCTGAGGCTGGAGAAACAGGGAAGCAGCAGAAGACAGCAGGTGAAATGGGACAGAAATCTTCAGAGATGGAATTTATTAACCTTAGCCTTTCCATCCTTTAATTTTTCTACCTCCTTGTCTAGATAAAACTTTCTACCTTTCAGTCTTCCTTGCTTTTCCAATCAAATGCCAGGTCCTGATTTCAGCCACAGCCCCATTCTAAGTATTCTCATCTAGAAATATATAAACTTCCACAAATATACAAGAATGCACATGAAACCATTAGCAATGGATAGATGATTTTAAAAAGCACAGTTTAAGTATTTAAGCAAATCTCTGTTCATGCATGCAAATGATCTAATTTATTTTCTAGTTTAAATGATTAATAAAAGACTCCCAAATAATCAGGGTCAGATGCTTTACCACATACTGTCTTTTGATTAAAGGCTTTAATGGCCACCTTGGTGCTATATATCAAGTGAGACAATGCATTATAATATTGTTCTGTTTGTGAATGGAGAGTAGGACTATCAGAAGAAGGAGACAAAACCCCCTTTTTAAATAGGTTACAATACCGTACAAGTAAGGGGCGGCTAGGTGGCACAGTGAGTAGAGCGTTGCCCCTGGAGTCAGAAGGACCTGAGTTCGGATCCGGCCTCAGACACTTAACGCACAAACAAAAACCTAGCCCTGTGACCTTGGGCAAGCTACTTAACCCCAATTGCCCTCCAGAAGACAAAAAAAAATACTGCACAAGTAAAAAATAGCAATAACAATGTTGTTCAGTCATTTTTTTTAGTCCTGTCCAACTCTTTGTGACCCTCTTTGGAATATGCTTGACAAAGATGCGGGAATGGTTTACCATTTCCTCCTCCTACTAATTTTACAGATGAGGAACCTGAAGCAAAGAGGGTTAAGTGAGTTGCTCAGTAAGTGTCTGAGGCCAGATTTGAATTCAGAAAGACAAGTCTTCCAGACTCAAGGCACAGCAATATATCGACTGTACCAAATAGCTAGCATTTATCCAGAACCTTAAGGTTTGTTATGAGCTTTACAAAATTATCCCATTTTAGCCTCACAACCACCCTGGGGAGTAGGTGCTTTTATTATCCTCAGTTTACAAATCGTGCACTTGAGGCTGTTAAGAATGATTTGCACAACCCTAGAATTTGAACTCAGGTCTTCTTATTTCTAGGTCTAGTGCTCTAGCCACTTAGCTACTTTACAAATATGCTACAGGATTCAAACTAATCTTCTAAATTCCCTTTACTTTTTCTATACTACCATACTGAAGGAAAATGTGTGGGGAAAATTGTGTTAAAATTGCAGTCATTTCCACAAAGTGCACTAGTCTTTTTCCCCCTTTGATACCTTTTTATATAAAGGAAGAAAGCTTAATTATGTTTATCTACTGGCAATCAAATAGGGGAGATAAAATATTTAAGGGTAGCATTTAAGAATCCAAGGAAACTGGAATATCAAGATAAGACTTCAGAATCACTGAATTAGCACTTTAGATCATTTCAATTTTCAGGATAGCACAGAGATGCAGGATTCTTCTAAAAAGGTTTATAGTTCAACAATAATACCATAAAAGATCTGCAGGGCCTGAAAGTCCATAATTCCCCTTAGTCACATGTTTTAAAACTTATTCACCACCTAGATAAGTTGATCTTAGTGAAATTATAATTACTTCCTTTGAGTATATACCAGTAGGTATGGGGGTCTATGAACCTGGATAGGGGAAAAAATATATCTTTAAAATATATCTTCATTTTCACTAACCTTTGGTTTCCTTTGCAACCCTATATATTTTATTTTATTCATTTGAAAAATTATCCTGAGAAGGGATGCATAGGCTTCACCAGAATGCCAAAGTAATGTATGAGAGAAAAAAAGAAAAGATTAGGTATCCTTGGGATAAATGAAACAGTATGTAAACCCAATTTCCTTACAGTTATTCATCACTTATCTCTCTCCTTTAGATTTAATAAACCTATGCTCCCTTAACCTTTTTACTCTCACTGGTCTTTTTACTGGATTACTGAATAAAGTATTACGAGGCTATTAGACCATTGCAATATTCTATGCCTTTCTAATGCTGTAGGAAACAGAGACAAGGGGAGAAAAAGCTTCCTCCCACCATTTTCTCACAGGGAACAACTTTGATCAGATGACTATATCTCAGGGGGATTAAGCCTTACCACAATTAAACTTACCCCAGAGAATCTTAGAAGAATCAGCTGATGGAAAGTGCAAAAATGACAAGCACACTGTAAAAATTAAACCCAACAATGTTTTGAAAGTTTAATAAAGCTTTGATAAAACTGAGCTTGCAGTATTGAGTACAAGAGTTTATATTCTGTATAACTCAAATGAACTTGTACATTTATGTAATTAGAGTTTGCATGCCAGAAAATGCAATTATTTTGATTTTAATTTAAATATGTACAATTTACAGTATAATTCAAGCATTGATTCCACAGTAGAGAACACAGACCTGCTGTGCAGTTAATCTGAACCGCCTTTATAATGTTAAGCCCTCAGGCTGGGCAAAACTGTAAGAGATGAGACAGGAGTAGTCTTACAAACAGATCATGAACCAGCTTTGGGACACTTCCTAAATCATTCCTTAGTAGCAAGCATGCATTAAGTGGCCCTTATTTGCTCTAAAAGAGTCAATTTGCCCAAGTGCCTAATCTTACTACTAGAAAGTGAGTGGCTAATGTACTGGGACAATGGAATACATTGTACTAGTTAACTAACCTTCCATAAGTTAAAAATTCAAACAGAATCATGTTCTGTTTGTTATTTTCAGTACACTCATCAAAGAATGTATTTTCTTGTCATAGCAGATGACTAAGATATGAATTCACATGTGACTTTTTTTAAGTTGAAGACACAATTTATCAAAATTATTTTATTTCATTAATTTATTTACAGTATTTGGATGAATTAGATTGGAACATGTTCATTTTGATGGGTTCTGCAACATGAGAACTCCATGAATAGGGGGTATTTTTCAGTAGCTAACTTAAAACAGGTTTATTCAATTCACTGAATATTTTGTTGTGCCAAGCGGTTTCTTTCCAGTGTATATATTATAATACTGACCACAACATCAATGGGCCAAAATCATCTTGAAGGAGGTTTGCTTTTATCATAGACTTTCCCAAGGCCTAAGTCTCACAAAATCTGCCAAGTGACAGTGCCCAGAGATTTATTTTATTCAGTCCATAAAAACGTATAAGGCCTCTGTGCTAAGGAAAGGTGCCACACACAGACTAAACACAAGTTCCAAGAAATCACTTTGACAAGAGGCCTCAAGGTTGAACAGTATCTTATTTCCATAAGATAACTTGGTGGACTAGAGGTCAGGGAGAGCCAATAACTGGTGAAGTGAGAGAAGAGGGCATCATTTCTCTGTTAACTATACTCAGTATAGTTGTGAACACAGTTCTGTTCCATACTGATGAATTCATTGAGAATGACATAACTATCCTGGGCGTCTCTCACCCCCAATCCTAGAAAGCAAAGTGCTATATCACAAAGAGCAACAACAAGAACAAACAAGATTCACTCAGACAAATCCATTTGAAATAGAGAGATCTTAAAAATAATGTAAAAATGTACTTCGGAGAGTGCCTTTCTAGAAATGGCATCTGTCATTCATATAAGGCAACATTCACCAAAAGAAAATACCACCCTCACCCCCAACATACACATAAATCTCTTCATTTCCTACCGCAAGTGAGTTAAAATGGAGGGATTGAAATAGGTTCTGTACACAATGGATAGGCGATGCTGAGTAATTACTGAAGTATGCCTTTCCTGTGATATTATCTTCCATTTACACTGTACATATCTTGTATGCACATTTCTTTGCATGTTATCTTTCCCATTAGAATCTTAACTCCTGACACCATGGGATATATTTTTGTCCTTTTTTTGTTATGTCCAGTGTTTAGCTCAGTGCCTGATTCTTATCAAGTACTTAACAAATGCTTGACTACTCTTAATCACCTGACCCCAGAAGCTTTCATAATGTGCTACTGTATCTTTACTTTTTATATAAATAAATCACATTTTGGATAGTCAGATACTTGAGTAAGAGGAGGTGACACTGGGAGAAAGAGAACTAATGATGGTTTATTCGGTAGGAAATTTACCTGTCCTGACTATTCAGTCCTAATATTGTAAGTTACCACCCTAATCAGCTACAGGTGTGTGTGTGCATGATATTTTATCAGAGCTTGGAGATTCTTCCAGTGACACAAGATGAGCAGGGCCTCTTTAACATGTACTTTTTAAAGAGTTGCCAGGGAGCCTTGAGAGATCAAGTGACTTATCACACAGCTGGGACTTTTATCACTATTTGGTTCTCAAACTTTTTGGTCTCAGAACTCCTTTATATTCTTAAAAATTATTGAGGAATACCTCCCTCCAAATATATTTTTGTTTGTATGGGTTCTAGTTATATATATTTACCATATTAGTAATTAAAACTAAAGTCTGAGTATTATTATGAAAATAGTTTAGAGCTGTAGGCCCTCCTGAAAGGGTCTCTGGAACCTCCAAGCTTTGAGAATCATTGTACTGTTACACTGTTTTTCTACAAAATAAAAATATCATTTACCCTACTAAATACATCCCAAATAACTACACTAGTGCTGGAAGAAACATGAACCTGTCCCACAGAATTAAGAAGCAATAATATGTGGCATAATTATGGAGAGCAGGACCAGATGTCAGAATGACCTTAGTTTGAATCCAATGTGTGACCCTTGGCAGGTTACTTAGCCACTCTCACCTTTAGTCTCCTCATCTTTTGTAAAATGAGGGGGCTGGATCTGATGATGTCCTCTATGGTTCCTCCCAGCTCTAAATCTATGATCCTTAGGAAGGCATTGAGTCAGAGTATACACACAAACTCCTTCTATAATAAAGAAAACCAGAAGTAAGGTACATCTTTACTCTTTATGCCCTTTTCTTCACTGACTGCTCCTTGTGAACAGGGTCATAAAGAGTAGTGAAGGGTATTCTATGGTTACCTCCTCAAACTGCCGACTCACTCGTGCATTCTTTGCAAATCACTGTCTCAGGTATTCCACTAATTGGTAACTGCAAATTCATGCAAACTAATAAAAAGTTTCAGAATTGGGGTTAGGAAAACACTATGGGCCAAGTCTTAGTTCATGTGCCAACTCCTAGTATTTCATGATTCTAATAGCAATTGGTACTTTCTCCTCCTCTGCCTCAAATGAACATGTATATATTTATTTTTTTTAAAGGTTTACATTCTCTGCTATAGTATGTAAGCTCCTGAAGGTCAGAGAATGTCTCTGTTTTATCTTTATATCCACACTACCAAACATAATGCTTTGCATATGCTAGGTGCTTAAAAGAAATGCATGCTGGATTGGACTAGTTTAGAGCAGAAAGTCTAATAGAGTCAAAAGTTTGCTAATAGTCTGTTTTGAAAGTATTCTTATTACATTAGATTTTCATTTTTTTACCCACCTCATATATTTCTTCTGCACAAAAAGTTCCCTTCCAAATCAATGGGATCAAATGAATAGAAGAAATTGCTGAAGTGAGGGGAAAAATGAGGGCAATAAGCCATAAAACTATTTAGCAAAGGAAAAGAATAAAAATTGAAATCATATAGGACCTATACATTTGTTATAGATAAATATTTATCATAGTTTATCATTAAATGGTCCTCTTGCTTGAGAAAATTACTTGGTTTAAAATTGAGAAAAATTACACACCATAATGTTTATATGGGTCCAATTGATTCAGGTTGAAATAGAAAGCATTCCTCACTGAACTTCAGATTCTGACATACTCAAAGTAACCCGACTCCTAATTACTACCAAAATAATTTAGCATTTGCTCATGTGTGGGGATCCTCTATAAAGTTGTTTAGGAATATAAGCCTTTTGATATTTTTAGAAAACAAAATTATTTAAAACTTCACATTTTAAGAAACAAGCTTAACCTTTCCAGGAAAGGGTCCAAATTTTGTAGATCTTAAATCAAACAACATTTCCTCATTTTTATCATTTTCACATCATTTGTAAAAAAACGAAACAAAACAAAAAACCATAAAGACACTTCATATAGTGATATCACTGCATATTTGTATCTTGTATTTAAAAAGTTAACTCTATAAGGGTTATCATTTGCACAGCCCTAAAATAGTACAAACTTTGTGAATGCCTCTTATAAAGCATAAGTGAAAGCCTCCCGTGATCCCACATGACAGATAAACTGAAACAAACATTAAATCAAATTTTAAAATGACAAATAATTTAAGGCTCAAGGAACTGGTTAATAATTTTGTAATGCCAATAACCTTAGCATTCTAAGAAAGTAAACATGCAGCAGGACTATTATATTGAACAGAACAATACAATCTCTATCGGAAATATATATTTACATGTATATATGTGCATAGATACACATACATATATGTATATATGTTAACTTAAAGTTGTAGTGTGCCCTGAAAGCTATCCACTCATTTTTGTCTACTATACACTTTAGAAATATAGGGGAGGGTAACACCTCCTTAAATATTTTTCAGAATATACAATATAAATATAGTAAGAATCATGCCATAAAACTAAATGTGAAATTTGCACATTATTGCATGCTTGGTGTGATACTACATGCCAGTTAATAATAGCAGGTCCCTTTCGACTTTCCCCCATTACAATTTCCATTTTCTACATAGTCAGCATTACTTGAAGAGCAATGTTGCCATGGGTACATGGAATACACAGGGAAATGTCACCTTCTTCACAATCTGTCCTATGGAGAGGCTTACTTTGTCGGACAAAATTTGGACTACTACAAACTTCAACTTTAAATAATGCCTAAAAGTCTGCTTTTGTTATGTGAACCGATCAGAGTTCATTTTTCTTAATTTGGCTGGAAGGTTCCCCTCCATTCTGGCTGCACCTCCTGACATCTTTTGAAGCTTTGGTGGCAAATCAGCCACTGACTGGCTCATGGGATCAGACAACATCTTTGTGGTTTTAGACACCAGTTTTTCTTCTGAGTTGCCAGGAACTGAGCTTATTCGTTGAAGTTTCATGGGTAAGTCTCCCAAACTGTAGGCCTTTTCTGAAGTTGTAGAACTCATTCTTAGGAGTTTTTTGGGGAAGTCTTCTCTTCCAGTAATTTTCTGCAATTTCGATGGGAGTTTGGTACTAATGTCATCTATTCCATCTAGACATTCAACAGAATTATTCCTTTCTTTAGTGTTAGTTATGGCTGGTGCTATTAAAGGGGAGGACATGAGAAGCATTTCCTCCTGTTCTTTCACACTGTAAGGTGGGGTGGGGACTTCAAAGGTTGCATGGAACTGGGAGTAATCAACTTTAAAGAATCCTTCCTCTAAGGAAATAACAGGGAAAAAGCGGTGACCCCAAAGAACTTCATCTTCAGTGTATGAAGTCCGAGCTTGACAGGTCATCCCTATAAGTAGAAAAAACAAATAACTTGATAAGGGATAGGCAATTAAAAACACATGTAAAACCAGCATGAGTCAATAATTCCAATGTACATTATCACTACAAATGCTTGCTTCCAGTATGTGATTTTTAAGAGTAAATAATCGGGTGTGCTAGAAACTTGACTATCTGAATTTTTGATATAGTCTACGTATGCATATGTGTGTATACGTATATATATATATATATATATATATATATATATATACATATATATACAAATATTACATTGTAAAATATATAATCTAATTTTTTACAAGTACCTATTTTCTACTTTTGAAAGATACCCACTTGTATTTAGTTGCCAGCTCCAACTGATCCTGATTTTAAAAGAGAAGATGATTAATTTTAGGTATGCAGGGTACCCAATTTAAACCCTTCTGGAGAAAATTCGCATTTGAGAATACTAGTCTCCATTAAACATGTAAAATTGTGGCTTACAAAACAGAAATGCCAAACATTTTAGAATATATACAGATGACACAATAAAAGAAACAACTGTGAAGGTATAGCATTAACCTTATGACTTTCAGAAGCCTAATCTCAAGCCAAAAATTACTTCTTTAGAAGATAAATTCCTTCTACAGGACACAAGACATGAAATTCCACCAAAGGATGCCTACATTCATTCTCTATGAGTCTATGCAATATTTTAGTACAAAAGAGAAAATGAGAAATTGCAGTGTTATAGACATCATTTAGCATATACTATGTTTATTCATCAAATGTCCTCTTCTGTTTAAAGGGAACTGTGTTCATTCCTATTATCAGGAACTATTCTATTTATGATACTAGAGACAGGGAAAGCATGGATTAATGATATTCAAAATTAATGTCCAAATTTCACATCAAGAGAATTTACCTTCTCTACTACAAAGCAACTACAGCTGCAAAACAGACTTGTAACACTGGTGAAGAACACTTGACAATTTCTACTTCTTCCTTCCTTCTGGAAGGGGCAGAGATGAATCTCAGCTTTGCCTTGTCTATACTGCTTGTTCCCTTTCTCTTGATGATTTGAGGGCTAAATATTTGCTCAGCCACATCCTGCTATAATAATTATCTTGATTTTGGCATATTGGCAATACAATTGCCTTCAGATTCATGAAGTCTCTCTCTGTTATTTTCTGGAGCTTATGTAAGAAAGTTATTAATACAATAGCTCAAAGTCAAAGTTCAAGAAATTCCTAACATTCAGAGAGAGTTTTGATTCTCTCCTTCCCCATTCCCCCAGAGCAATTCCCTCTGACCCTGGACTCCTTCACCACTTGACTGATTCATAGCTCATCTGACTTGCTGTTTTTATATGTCTCCCAAGAGGTATGACTTGATATTCTGAATCAATCAAAATTTACCTTTCATATAATGTCCCAAAGTTCTATTATCCCTTCAAATTGATGACAGGAATGAGATGACAGGAAACCACCTTAATATCTAGTTTATGAGACTGATTAATTCAAATATGTCCCTTCCATGATTACATCGTGTGTGTGTGTGTGTGTGTGTGTGTGTGTGTGTGTGTGTGTAGGGGGAAGTATCTTATAGACTGAAAAGTCAGGTATTTACCAGTAGTATGATGCCACCAAGAAGTAGTTAAAATACACGAAGAAATACATACACATACAAAACATAATTCATTTCTAAATAAGTAAAATGTAATTAAAACAATCACTGATTTGGAACTCAAAGAGACTTGGATTCGATTTTAAACTCTGCTATAACCTAATCCACTGCATGGTCTTAGGCAAGTCATTTGTCCAGCATCTCTGACAGACTGTCTTTCTGTCTCAACACATCTAAGGCTCAGTTTCCTTATCTATATAATTCAGTGACTTCATTTACTACCTATTTCATGAGGTCGTTGTAAGGAAAATGATTTATATGCTCAAAGTATATATAGAAATATCTTTAAGTGAAGGTTTTATCCTAAATGACATTTAAGATTGCATCTAGATCTAGGCTAATATACTTATATCTACTCTAACATTCACATTTTATAGACACAATTATAATTTCTTCTTGTACCACATTGCAAATGAATGGTTCATGGCATTGAAGAAGAATAAGGAAATGAAAGAAAAACAATAGCATGTAATGCTTTATCTTCTCTTCTCCTGTCCTTATAGACAACACTTTACCATGTTCCTTCACTCATCTCTTCCAAACTATAATGTCCTGGGCTATAAATAGTTGTGATATTAACTCTGAACTTTGAGTACACCCTCTTATCCACAGTGAAACAAGTGATGGAGGCAGAATTAGTGGGGAAAGAGGTACAAACTAGGTGGAAGTTCATGCAGCTAGTTAGTTTTCTTGGGGATTCTCTTGGCAGAAGTCTGTAGAATCTGAAGGAGAATATATGAGGGAGTTCATATTTGTGTGAGATGGAGTGAGGATTTTTATTATTCATTTCTGAACAAGAGGACATATTGGGAGGATAAGAATCTTCGTCACAGAGGTGACCAAACCAAAGCATTGCCCAGTCAAGATTCACAAGCTATGGAATACTATTTTCCAAGTAAAGGTCAGTCCATTGGGTAGCTATGTGGAATGAGGACCACCAGAGTTAAAATCTGACTTCTGACATTAGCTATATAACCCTAGGCAGGTCACTTAACCTCTTTTTACCTAAGTTTTTTCATCTGTAAATTGGGGAGAATAATAGCACTTGACTTCCAGGGTTGTTGTGGGGATCAAATGAGAGAATTTTAAAGTGCTTAGCATATGCCAGGCGCATAAGAAGTGCTGTAGAAATGTTAGATATTATTATTGATGTTGTTATTAACACCAAATAATGTCTCTGAGTCTTCTAAGGAGAGCACATTTCTTGTTTAGCATCTACCAGGAAAGGAATGTTAGTGGTTAGAAATCAGTTATTACATTCTGGTACGTGTCACCACTAGAATTAACATAAGTAGTCATTAATACATTGCCTTCCATAGGCATCATTCCTTCCAAGACAGATGGGGGTTGTAGCAGCAAGCACCTAGCATACACAGGGTGGCTCCTAGCATAGGTTCCTAGATCTGTTTTTCCAAAGGAAAGCAACTCAAAATGGGTTAATAATCTTGCTTTAAACAAATATATGTCATTTACCTAGTTCAGGGGAAAAAGATCAGTACCCCAAACTTCAGAGAATACAGAGGTTCCAAGCAGACAAAAAATATAGACAGAGAAAAGGTCAGCAGACAGGCTTCCAGCTGTCTGACCAATACATCCATATCTAGTCAGTTACAAGAGAGGGAAGCACTAACATCTGGGTTTTCAAAGCCAGGGAGCTCAACGGCTGCCCAGAATCTCATCTGACCACATCACACAACTCTTCTCAAAGTGAGTTCAAAAGCAAAACCTCACATCAGGGTACATATAGCCTCCTCCTGGCTCAGAGAATGTCACAACCCTCTTGAACCACTGCCCAATCACAAAGTATCAAGGTGAGGGCATTCCTGAAGAACAAGCCTCCTGCCACAGGCTCCATTCAGCCTACAAGGGGGCAGAGTATATTTTCAAATCATGGTAGGTTCTCAGAGTCACTTAAGCCTATCAAAAGGCCTAGGGGCAGGGAACATCTTCAGATTCCCATTCCTCTAACAGGGGTAATGTCTGTATGGGAAGAAAATAAGGAGAGATAGCTATGAATTCTATCACCACAGTTACTAAAAAGAAATGTGACACTAAACACACAACATCACTGTGGCAATATGCATGCAAAGTATGGGTTGGGTCATTTGATTAAAATTATTGCACAAAGTCCTTTCACAATTAATACATAGAGTAATAATTGTAACAACAATGATGATGATGATGGCTACTAGAATTCATATAGTTCTTTAAAATTTACAAAAATATTTTACAAATAGCTCATTTGATCCTAACAAGAACTCTTGGAAATAAGTGTTCATTATTTCCCCATTTTACAAATGAAAAAAAAAAAAAAACTAAGACATAGAGTGGTTAAATGACTTGCCAAGAGTCAGAGAACTCTGAGGCCAGATTTTGAACTCAGTTCTTCCTTACTCTAGAAATAGTACTCTAACCACTGAGCCATTTAGTTGCCTCAACCTACTCTACAGGCCAGGTTATGAGCTTGGATGACTAGTCTTAGTGAGTAGTGGCACCAGCAATCTCAAAGGAGCTAGACATATTCACAAAAACTAGCCGTGTGACCTTGGGCAAGTCACTTAACCCCAATTGCCTTATCTTCCCCATCCAAAAAAGCAAAAAAAAAAGAAAAGAGCTAGACATATTTAGTGGAAATGAACTTAATTGAACACATTGAGTTTGAGGTGCCATAGAACCATCCAGCTAGATAAACCAAACATGTAGTTAGAAATACTAGACTTAAAAGATGATAAATGTTTGGAAGGAATATACATAGGCATAACAATTGAAAGCACAGGAGTGGGTGAGGTCATCATGGGAGAGAGTGTAAAGAGGAACCGGAAGGTGGCCAGACATTTATAGACACTTGAATTTAAGAAGTATCAGTAGACTGGGGTGGCTAGGTGGCACAGTGAGTAAGAGCGCCAGCCTCGGAGTTGGGATGACCCGAGATCGGATCTGGCCTCAGAAAATGAGCACCCACACATAAATAATGACTAGCCGTGTAACCTTGAGCAAGTTACTTAACCCCAATTGCTTATAAAAAAAAGAAGTATCAGTAGACTAAAAATGAGGACAGAGCTTAGTGGGAGAACTCAGGATACAAAGCATCAGAGAGCCAAGGGAAGAATGAGTATTGAGAAGGAATGAGTGATCCATAGTATTCAATGGCACAAAGAAGTTAAGGAGGATGAGGCCAAGGAAAGAAAAAAGATAGCTAGATTTGGTGCTAAGAAAGTCATTAGCAGCTTAGGAGACAAGTTTTAGGAATTGTGGTGACAATGTCAGACTGTGAGCATTCAAAAGAACTAGAACTAGATCTGAAAGAGGCCTAAGTCGAGGTGAGAAGGAAAGGCTGTGAGTGTAGATTGCTCTTTTTTATTTTGGCTGTAAAGGATAAGTAAAGGATCACAGTTTGAGGAGATGGCAAAGCCAAAAGAAATTGTTTTTATTTTGTTTTGTTTTGAGGACACCAGGGATCTGAGAACGTTTGTAGGCAGCCAAGAAAGGAATGAGTAAAGAGGGAGTGTGATTGATGGAACAAGGTTATGGAGTATATAGGCAGATATGGGTACAGGTGGAGATTTTAGCTTTAGCAAGCGGAACATATTTTTCCCTCTAAGACTGAAAAGAAGTAGACAAGGATGGATGATGGAAGTGAGATATTTAGAAGAGTGTTAGCCAAAAGCAACAATAGTTAGAATGTAAAATAGTATGTAAAATCATATGGTAAAAAATCATAGAAGATTATGAGAAATATCACTTAATAGAGAGAAATAAAAAGTAAAAACATATTTTTTTAAATTAAGCTTAATGAGAAATCCCAAAGTCATTTAAAGATGAAATTACAAAGCAGACAACATCAGAAAAATGTGAGGGGGGAATCTAAATCTATTTATTTTTATTTTGGGGGTAATCAGAACTGTGACTTCATCAGTAAAGGAGTGTTGAATGAAGAACCTTATTTTCAGTTAACAATCTAAGAGAATTTTCTAGGATACTAAAGGTAAAGATATGTCCATGGTTATATAACTACTATGTAGCACATTAGAAACTGTACTCAGGTTTTATTTAATCCAGATTTATTCATTAGGTCACATAATCTCTCCGCAAACACTTTTATAAGAAATCCTTTTGTCCACCAAGAACCATATTAGATTTTTTTTTTTTTTTTGCTTTTTGGAGTGGGGAGGGCAGGGCAATTGGGGTTAAGTGACTTGCCCAAGGTCACACAGCTAGTTAGTGTTAAGAGTCTGAGGCCGCATTTGAACTCAGGTCTTCCCGATTCCATGGCCGCTGCTCTATTCACTTTGCCACCTAGCTGCCCACATATTTGAATACTTTAACAGATCCAGCTGTTCTTATAGAGAAAATAGAAATGGCACTAAAAACAAAAAGAAACAAAAAAAGAGAAGAGTGGCTTAATTAGACCAAGTATATATAGAGCCATATAGGAGGTACCTACCTATCTACCTCTCTACCTCTTGGGTAGATAATACAAATGAATTAATTGGGATCCAAATAAATCAAGAAGAATATACCAGACTAGGTTGCTTTTGTAAAATTGTAAAGCTCTTTTGACGACTGCCAGTTTCTTTCAGAAACAGAATCCCATCTTTTGGATACTAACCTACTACTCAAATTGTTCAGCTGCAAGGCCAGAAAAACTAGTGTTTCCAAAGAATTAAAAATAAGTTTCACTGAGACATCAATGCAGAGGCAAAAGGTGGAAATGAACAAGTTATAATATAAAACAAACAAGAAATTTTGAAGAAAACTTAAGTAAATGTTATCATCAGGGAAATATATGATTTAAAAAAAAAAAAAGACTGATAAGTTAACCGTATGACCAGAGCATGGATATATTAGTTTTTGGAAAGCCTGTGTGCTCTAACAATGTTGTTGTGATGTCAAGAAAATAGTGAAGATCTAAGTAAACTGAGTGGAACCTCAGTGACAAATTTATGTAAGGACTTGGAAAGGAAACACACAGTCTGTGCAGGCATAGATGCGTTGCCATCTGCACCCTTGGGAAGAAAAACTATCAATGACATCAAATTGAACATTTAAGAATTCTTTAAAGGCATATACTTTTAGTAATTCTGACTTTTGAAAGAAATTTTACATGGATGGGAAGCAGGAAACATTCTCAAAGTTAAAAGGTTTCATCTGAAGAGGATTCTTTGTATAAACTGTCCCGAATTAAGATTTAAAGGAAGAATGTACACATATTGACCAAGAGAAAGAATTTTTGCATCAGAGAGTGGGTGGATTAAATTCATTTAAAATAACACCATGGAATAAAAATGTGTAGGCATGCATATATGTCTATATACACACATACACATATATAAACAATTTGGAAATCTCTACTTGTGCATGAACACATTTCTGGCATTTGCAAATCTATATATCAAAAGGAATTATTAGAAAATTGGACAGTGTTTATATATTCATCTGAAAAATCAGGTGAGAGAGAGGAATTGGAGCACCTGGTATAGCTTTACAAAAAGGCTGAACAGAAAACTATTTTTAGATCTAGAAACAAATGCTGATTTAAATAGTGGTTATAATGAAGATGAAGCCAAATTTGTTATACTTCCAGGACACTGCGAATTTTCTTTACCAAATATAGCACAGTTATCTTCATTGGTGACACATGGCTAAGATGCAGTCCTCATTTTAAAATTTTTGTATAGCACAGGGTACCCACAGGAAAATGAATTACAAGTTTCCAAATGTATTCATTATCTTTCTCAGCTAGACAATGATAGCATAATTCTATTAAGGCAGAGGTTCTTCACTTGTGGTGCATGGACCTGGAAGGGTCTGTGGATAGACTTCAGGCAGTCCTTTCGCTCTTGTTGAGAAAAAAAATATTACATTTTTAAACTTTTATTTATAACAGCATTTACTTTAATGATTAAAAACAAAACAAAACTTTATTCTGAGGAGTCCACAGGATTCACCAGACTGTCAAAGAAGTCCATGGATCAGAAAATATTAGCAATTCCCTGTTATGAGGTAAGAGGCAAATGGAAGAAATGAGAATTTATTTGCTATAAAACTAGCCTAGGAAGATGCTGATTCCCTCAGTAGTAATAAACTTTCTTTACCTTTCCATAGTTTTTTTTCCCCACTATCACCCCATCCCAAGAACAATGGTTAAACTCCTTGAGCCTGAGATGATTTAATTTTGGCCTTCGTGTCCACAGTGACTAAAAGTGCCTTTTTCATGGTTGGAACTCGTTAAATACTGGATCTGGATAGAATACTTTCTTTTTAATTATATGCAACTGCTATGCCTCCACAAAATCCTGTTCTAATGCCTTATATTTTACATAGAAGAGACCCATACTATACTTCTGTTGCCCAAATGCCAGACTAGTTAAATTTATGGAAACTCATCAAAGATTTGGCTCAGGTTATGACTTTGTAAGAGAGCATAAGTTACTTGTGTTTGTGGCCTCAGATTATATTTAGTACATAAAAGGCACTTAATAAATGCCTCTTTGTTTTATAAATGAAAGAAAGAATGACTAGATGAATAAATATAGACAAAAAAATAAAAGTAATCATTATTGAGTGATCACATTTTACTTATAGTACCTCCCAAACACCCTGGCTAAAGAACAGTTATATTTATACTGGTAGAAGGAGGACCCCATACCAATTAAAATGCAAATGTGTTTGGCAAGGGGGCAACAAGGTAGGGTCATCACTTAGCTTTTGAAAACACATTCAGGTGGGGCAAAGGAGAGAAGTTGGGAGGACAGAAGTAACTTTGGGGCCTAATTGTTTCAGCCAAATAGAAAGGTCAAATGCCTAAACTATTGCCCCAGGGGCAAGGCAAGTCCAAGTTGAGTTTGCTGATTGCTAAGTTTTACTAACTTGGAAATGGTTAGTTACTAGCCCAATGTTTTGGGGGATAAAACTGGTTATTTTTGATGATTATAATATATAAGCAACTGAAGGAAATAAGCAATTATCAAAATTTACAAAAGAATAAAAAAAAGGAAAGGCAAAGGCTGTGTGATACTCGGGTCCTAGAAGTTAACAGCCCTTTTTGTTGATGTCTGTTCCCTTTTCTCTAAACATTTTAAAATATGATTTAACACACTGCATAAAACAATCATATGAAATGTAGATCTTGCTAAAATCAATTATGGTATTATGGTAATTATACTGAGCACTTTCCCCAACCTTGTTCTTCACAGCTGCTCATTAGATGTAGATACACAGACACCAAATATTTCCAACCAGGGCCCATCAACATCACATTTTTGAGATCTGATTTCACCTAGGGATCTCATTAGTAAATGAGTGTTTGTAATCAATATATCGCTAATGAATACAGCACCTTTGGAAATTAGATAAACTGTCTAAGGGCTGCCAAACTGTACTTTGGCAACAAATATTTTAATATGTTCTTTTAAAGAACAGCACTGAGTTTCTTTCGATTAAAAAAACCCCACCAAAAATATTCTGAAAAATATGAATAGTGTTATTTATATAAGAAGGCTACAAAGTTAGATATAGTTCATGATGAATTTTCTTTAGGGATACAGATTTCAAAATTACATATACAAGGGTGACTCATTTCCTGTAAAAGAACTCATGTTTAAATTCCTAAATATCACCTAAATTTTGAAGATATACATTTGGATTCTGTTATCCAAGCAACCATATAAAAACTTGTCCAAATGGACAATACAAAAAATACTACTACAGTTTAGTGAAAACCATTAAAGCATGAGATATTGCCATGAGGAACAGAATTTTATTTTTATCTCCAAGTTGGGAATTATTTTATTTGGAAAATACCTGTAATTCACTGAATCATGGACTTAAAACATGAACTACTGATTGCATTAAAATATTTTACTTTTGCTGTGCTCCAAAGGAAGTATATTATCTTCCCTTCTTTTTCTCCCCATATTTACTGTCCATACCACTGAAAGTTCTAGTTCATCTCTTTCCACTAAACTCACTCTTCATTTTCAATTAAATGACCAAATCAAAGGGATTTAATTTGAAGCAATGTAGCCAACATTCTTCAACCCACTTATTTTATAGTTTCCTCTATAAATAATTATTCATATGTAACCTATCTTTTGAGTATAGAGATCCTTGTGTTCCCTACCACATGGGTGGGGATAGCCTCTTGACTGGCTAATTCTTTAAAAGTATTGAGATCATGCTGCTTTTTCTCTCTATCCACCAATACTTCTGTGTTTCTGACTACTATGCCCAGTGTAGACTTTGACACCATGAAGAGTCTGGGATGTTTGTTTTTATTCTGTGTTGTTTGTCCTCAGTTTCATTTGCTGGAAGTGATCCTCAAAAGTCCACGAGTTTGAATTATGGAGACTTTGGAGCCAGGACTGCTGGTAGGACAGTCTTGTCAGCTCCCTTACTATGGAAGCATTGAGAAGCCTGAGTGCTTAGAGCTCGAGCCCTACAAGGTTTGGATTTGGAACTGACACTGTGCTTTAAGGGAACTGAGCTAAACTACAAACCTATTCCTCTTCCCCTTTCCAGAGACTGAAGTGATAAGAAGGGGAGGTTTTGGGGGGGGGGGGAGGGGATTATGACTCCCACATGTGGAGGGAGGGAGTGTGTCTATATATTTGTGGTTCTCTTTTGAAATAAATATTACTCTTTGAAAATGCTTTACTGTTTCATCAGCATACTTATACTGTTTTAAAATTAAAGGTAGAGCCATACAAATCTAGCTCCTAATTCATTTTTTTTGCCTATAACATGCCACTCTGTTTAGCTGTTTTCTAACAGTGATTTAAAAAAAAAATAATAAGTAGATCTTTCATTTAAAATGCTATCAGTTTAATCTCAAGTCATTAACCCTGTTCTTCAAATTGATCTACATTCTATATTAAGCTCTATTTTCAATCATTATGACATGTGAAAAGATCTGTTGAACACAAGAATAGACAATCCTCATTCACCATTTCTATCCTTGTCCAAATAATAGAATCTTTGGTTTGTTGTACTGATACTGTGAATTCTTAATTGGCTGCTTATGGCCCTGTGGGAACCAAGCTATTAGTCAGGCAGTTCAGCTTAATACATGATTTGCACAGCATCTTTTCAAAAGAAAGACTCCCTCTATTACATGTCACCTCAATCTTTTTATAGTTCTGTGGCAATATATTAAGCAAGGTGTGCAGATTTCCTCCCTAAATATTGAGAAATCTTACCAACTCTTGAAATATAACAAATATAAAATCTACTACTCTAGGTTTGTCCTTTATCATTTTTCACTTAGTTGAACTAATGTTTAGTATGTACATTCTCTAAAGAAAAATCACAATGTGCCTTTGTTCCTCTTCCCCAACTAAAACAAAACAAAAACCCTAAAACATGCATATGCAATATTTAAATAACATTAAAGCTTCTGGCAACAATCCCTCTAGAATGCTGGTGGCTATGCAACGGGGACTGAATACCTTACTCCTAGAAGTAGTGATATTTTACCTATTTGGTAAAGATTTTTATCAAACTTTGGAACATTTTGGTTCAGTCAGTGATATTATTAGTTGAAAATTTGGGAATGCATTCAAACCAAATATATATATATATATGTATATACACACACACACACATATATATGTATATATATATCCTATTATTTATATAAAATTGGTCTTCAAATGTATATTCAGATATAAGCTTTCTATTATTTTTTATCACACATGCAGAATGTGCTTTTCATTTATTTTGTATGTGACATAAACCAACTCAATATACATATTTACATTTGAATTATGTAATTTTTTAACTTAGAGAAAAAAAAACTTCAGCTGAAAAACTTTTGTATTATAATTTTTAGTGGTGGTATCTCCAGATATGCATCTTGCAAATGTTAGACTTGGGACTCAAAAGACTTCAAGGAAAAATGACTAGAAGAAGAAAAATTAGGCTAACCACTAAGGCAGGTGCAGATAGAAGGAGAGATGAGAAGGGCCATATTGGAAAACTCTAGCTTCATTATTTATTTGACTGAAAAACTATTTTAAATTGTCTTCCTTTACCTCATTTACATTTCTGACCTCATTCCTCAGAGTCAACTCAGAGCAAATGAACTTTTTTTCACCATGTTCTGTTTTTAGTAATTCAACATAGCCAGTTTTCCTAAAACTTAAGTGGCAATCAATAATCAATAAACATTTATTAAGCACTTACTATGTACCAGGCACAGTGCTAAGCACTGGAAATAAAAAAAAAGGCAAAAAATAGTCTCTGCCCTCAAGGAGCTTACAGTCTAATGGGGAAGAAAGCAAGCAAGCAAATATATACAAAGCAAATCTCACACACACACACACAGACACACACAGACACTCACACACAGAGACACAAGGGTGCTCAAGCGATAAATGTGAAATAATTAACAAAGCGAATGGAACCAAAGTTCAGAGGTGTTTGAGAAAGCCTCTGGTAAAAGATGGAATTTTAACTGGGATTTAAAGGAAGTCAAGGAGTTCAGTAGGTGAAGTGGGGGAAAGAGCATCCCAAGCATGCAGAGAACATGATTGCAGTCAAGAGATGAAGGTTCTTGCTTGTGGAACTGACAGAGATACATTATCACTAAATCAAAGAATACACATACAAAAGTAAGGTGTAAGAAGACTGATAACTCAGAAGGGGGAGAGATTATAAGGGACTTTAAAAGCCAAACAGCATTTGTATTTCATCCTGAAGGCAACAGGAAACCACTGGAATTTACTGAGGTGGGGCTGGGAGATGACATGATTGGACTGGCTCTTTAGAAAAATCATTCTGGCATCTAAATTGAGAATGAATTATAGTAGGGAGAGAATTGAGGCAGGCTATCACACCCACAGGTATCATATCCACCAGCAGGCTCTTAAAAAACGATCTAGGTGTAAGGTGATGTCCTGTACCAGAGTGACTGCAGTATCAGAGGAGAGAAGGAGAAATATTTGAGAGACTTGCAAAGGTGAAATTGAAAGGCCTTAGCAACAAATTGAATTTGGGGGGTGAGAGATAGTGAGGAAAACTCTTTGGCTGTGAGCCTAAGGGACTGAGAGGAGGTGTTGACCTCTACAATAATAGAGAAGGCAGGAGGAGAAGTTTAGGGGGTAAGATAATGAGTTCCGTTTTGGATATATTAAGTTTCAAATGTCTATTGGACACCAAATTTAAGCTATCTGAATGACAGTTGGAGATGGGAGATTACATCTCAGCAGACAGGTTAGTGCAGAATAATTAGATTTAGGAATATTTAGCTCAGAGATGATAATTAAATCTATGGGAGCAGATGAGATTACCAAGGAAAGCAGCATAGAGGGAGAAAAGAAGAGGGCCCACAGACACCAATGGTTAGGGGGTATGATCTGGAAGAGAATCCAGAAAAAGAGATAGAGGAAGGCAAGTCAGATAGGTAAGATGAAAACCAGAAGAGAAATGTATCTCTAAAACCTAGAGAATTAAGTTATCAAGGAGAAAAGAGTAATCAACAATGTCAAAGGCTGCAGAGAGCTCAAGGAGAATGAAGACTGAGAAAGTCACTGAATTTGGCAACCAAGAAATCATGATAACACTAGGCACTATATATAGGCCAATTGCACTATAAGAAGATGTACATTCCGTAGTTAATCCTTACACCTGTCTTCTCCTGGCATAAGATTCATGTGTATTTTTCTATCCATAAAACATTTCCTAAATTTTATCTCTCTTCGATGATAGTAGTTCAAATGACTACATAATGCATTGTGTTGTTTTTACCATGTTGTATCATATGAATTCACATTTTAACCACCAACTTCTCATACTTAGTATAGTGCCCAGGGCTTAGCAAAGTACCTGTTGAAGTCCTTAACAAAACAGATGCTTACTCGATGTTTACTGATTGATTGACTTTCTAAGCTACATTCTTGCAATCTTATTTTAAAATTATTAAAAAAAACAACAACTATACAGCTAGATTTTTTTTTAAACTTTAAGGAATTGTTATTTTTGTTGGTCTCCATATGCCTCCATATACCTATGCATATTCCCATCCCTCTATGTATTAGAAGATGGTCTTTGAGGATTGCTGCCGCTGGAAAGTGAAATGTCTTATGACTAACCTAACAATGAATATTTCCAAAACTTAGCTGGCCACATCCTTGGAGTGAAGCTACAGAGTTAATCTGCAGGCCTCTACCTGAAGCTTCTTAGCTTGGCAGAGTACACAAGTGATTTGCAATATGCTGAAATATATCTCAAGGTTACCTCCTTACCATGACAAAAGAAGCAGGACTTCAGTGGAACACATCAATATTACTGTTCCTTTTCTGCAGAATGTGAGGAAATATTTGGCATAATGGATGGAATACTGTACTTGGAATCAGTCAGATGAGTTTGAATCCTTCCTCTGACATTTTAAGGGCTTTGTGGTCTTCGGCAAGTCACTTAATCTTTTTGAGATTCTAGTAATGATAATCATACCATGATGACAACACTAACATTAATATGGTGCTTACTATTGCCAGGTTTGTGGAACTGCCGGAGTCCCACTGTCACTAAATCAAAGAATATACATGCAGAAGTAAGGTGTAAGAAGACTGATAACTCAGAACGGAGATAGGTCATAAAGGGCTTTAAGACTTAGCTACTAAGTTATTAGTAAATTGTGATCTGCAGTTGTTGAAGTTTCCACACTGAGCAAATGAAAGATCAGTGAAGTGTGAAACATAAAATATAAACATTGTGGTTTCTTCTAAAAATTATTGAAGTTTTCATTTCACCAAAAGTTGTAAAGAAATTTAATTTAAACCATCATTTCAATATCTCTGATCATTGTGCCTTTATTTATTTTAGTCTTCCATCAGTATCACAACATCACAAAACTCCATCTTACCCCCAGGGAATATTTCCTTAAGATAGCAATTGGTTTTTTTGTTTATTTGTTTTTTTTTCTTTCTTAAGACTTGATTGATAGATACTAAAGCATCACAATGGTTACAGTGATAACACAATTCAATAAGTTTCAAGGACTAGCTCTATTGTATCAAGCTTACATCAGGACAGATTTTTTTTTTCACATGGTGAATGTAATAATGAACTCCTAGCCTGTAAAAACAGAACTTCTTTCAGCACAGGCTTGAATTTAATTAGATCTGAGGACACTATCCCTAGTCACTGAAAAGAAAATCTTTTAAAAACCTTGCCACAAGCAAATCATACATGTCAACTTTCTCCAAGTATTACAAAATAAATTAAAATAAACATGTTAGCCTAATCAGTGGTTGGTAAAGATTTTGAAAATTTCAATTCTGCAGAGTCATCATAAATAACTTCCTATTAGATGAGGTGGGGGTAGGGAGTAGAAGAGGGAGAAAAATAAGGGGAGAATGAAAATGCTTTAGGTTTTTGTTTGCTTGTGTTTCATCTTTGATCCTGAGCATAAGTCAAGAACAATGTCCCTGTTCTCATGGCAACTGCTATTGAAGGTAACAATGAAATATGAGAAGTGAACATTCAGGTAGGGAGAAGACTGATGGAGCAATTGCTTAACATATACATCATGTCATGTTGTGGTACCTTAATCTTGGGCATAGTCAAACAAACTTTTGATTTAACTTTTAAAGTAAAGTTATAATTTTCTCCTTGAAAAAGTTCTACTCATGTGTTCAGCCAAACTTCATTATCCTTTCTTGTGCAATAATTTAAATCCTAGAAACTTTTTATAAGGCTGGGAATAAGGAAAGAAGAGAAAAATTGAATAGTAATCACATATCTTATGTCATTTACCATTCCTGCCATAGCTGCCAAAAGGCTTCCTACTCCATTTCAGAATGACGACTTAATCTTTTGATTTTCAACAAAATTGATTCTAATCACCTAATTATTTTTATTTTTATTTTATTGATTTGTTTTTTTAATTGTCCTTAAACCATCCAGATGAAGAAAAAAGGCCCTATCTCTTTTCAGCATTGTTAAAAAAAAAAAAAAACTTATAAATGACTTTTGAATATATTTTAGGCTAGTATTATATATTGTTTATTAGAACTTAAAATAAGGTTCTTTTTCAGAGGCATCATAACTTGCACTTTTGTGGCTGCAGTATCAGTCACAAAAAAAAATACTAAATATTTTAGTGCTAAATAAAAAGGGCAACATGTCTAAAAAAAATAAATAAAATGCTTATGTGTTCTCCCCGAAAAATTCTATGTTTATGCCTCATCATAGAGGAGACCCAGAGGTCTCTAGAAACTATAGTGTACCAAAAGTCTTAGTGAAATTTTAAGTTAAGTTTAAAACTGCACTAAAACTTTTGTGATACCCTGTATAATAGTGGAACTCAACAGCTGCAGGTCTTAAATTGGAAAAACTCTGAGTGAAGGTCTGATAATCAACTATATTGTAATGATGTTCAGCTATATATCATCTGTGGACTAGACTGGTTACAGAGATGTTCAGGACCATGTTGGTTACAACATAACGAAGATTTTTGGGTAAAGTAACTTTTTAAGACCATCTGCAAAGTTTTCAATAAGCTATACTTTTGCATAACCAACAAAAGCACAGATATCTGAAACACTGTACTTAGTGTGGGTATGCCCATATACCCAATAATTTGGTTTTAATGACCAACTGTAAATGTATATGGAGTTATATATGTGGATGCATACATACAAAATTTCATATATGTAAAAAGATCGTTTAAAATAAATATCTGCTTATTGCAAATGTGTATTTCACGTACACAAAAGTTTTATTTATATGTATTTGTGTGTATGGGTGCAATTCAAGTTTGATTTTATTTATACACACATATCTTATGGAAGTTCTAAAGAGATATACATTTGTGGAGACATATATAATTATACATTATTTCTTAGCTATTCTTTCTCTCTCCCTTCTACCCCATACCTCCATGTGTGTGGGGGTGCATATATGTGTGTGCGTGGCAATTTAACATGAGATCAATACCATAAAAATGTGAATACATAGACTTGATATCTGCAAAAAAACCTCTCTCTGCAGCAGCAGATAAACAGAAGAGTGGATACTGAAAGAGGGTTTATTTTCAAGAAGCAAATGATAGGTTCTCTTGAGCATCTTCACATGTCACAGGGAACTCTCACTCAGAGCTCGTAGTTAAAATTTAGAGGTCTTCACTGACTGTCTACATCCTGACACATTTATACCATATTATTATAAGGCCTTCAAATAAGAAATATAATTTTATACAGGAAAAATCATTTATATTAATATTTTGTTTTGAAAACACATCAAAACCAAGTAAATTTAAAGATAATCTTTTATTTCCTAAGGGTATTCTACAGAAATGATCTGAATTTGAAATTATATTGCCCAAAAGACAACATGTTTTCTATATTTTGATATTAGATTTATGTCATTTTCTAGTTCTAAATAAATGGCACATTGGATTGGAAATGGCTTAAGACAAACATATCCACAGGTAAAATATAAGTTCCTTGATGGCTGAGGGTGTTTCATATTTGGTTTTTCACCCGCAGTACCTTTGGGAGGTACTGGATCAATGTTTATTGAATTTAATTGAATATTATTTTGGATCTGAAAATTCTTCACTCCATATGTTCTCACCATTTAACATATTGACACTAAAGATAAAGTGTTTTAAACTGTCATTAATGTTTGATCTTAGAGATTAAAGGACAATGATATGTTTCCAATCATTTCAACTCATCTTTAAAAAGTAATAAAGATGTTATTTTATAAATTCACCCAATTTTTAAAAATGCTATTTGTGATATATATGAACATTAACTGTATATGAACACTTGAATGTATGTATATGAACATATGAATATATGTAAACAATATGCATGCACATGCACACAAATATGCCATTTTGTTAGAGTGATTTGTCTTAAGACTTTTTGTTTGGAAAATATTGCAGTGTGAGAAATTTCCTGAACATCTAAAAATGGATTACAAACTATTTAACACTGTCTTAGTTATCTTCTGGTTATAAATTATTTATTCCTTCAGTATATTAACTAGAAAAGTAATAGAGAATTCCTTTATATCTTATCTTACAGTCATACTTATTTCTTATTAATAGAGAACAATAATGATAATAATGAAAGCTGGTAACACACAGGAGATACTCACAGAAGAAAATATGTATCTGAAACTTCAGATCTCTCTTCAAATATAAGGCAATCATTTTTTGTTGCCCCATCATGTCTAAGGATACACATAAGATATACTTGCATGCCCGTGTATACTTGTGCATAGTGCTTTCTATTTTACTAAGTATTTTCCCCACATAAATCTTGAATACTAGGTAATACAGGTATTGTTATTATTGTTTTACAAATTGGGAAACTGAGGCAGAGGTTGTTCTGTGATATAAACAGTAGCACATCAGGTAGAGCACTGGACCTGGAGTCAGGAAGATCTTGAGTACAAATCTAGCCTCAGACACTTTCTAACTGTGTGCCTCTGGGCAAGTCACTTACTTTGTTTTTCCCAATTTCTTCTAGTATAAAATGGGGACAATAATGGCAAATACCTCCTAGAGTTGCTATAAGGATCAAGTGAGATAACTGTAAAATGCTTAGCACAGTGCCTGGTACATAGTATTATAGAAACATTTAATTGTTGTTCAGTCATTTGGGATTTTCTTGGCAAAGATACTAGACTGATTTGCCATTTCCTTTTCCAGTTCATTTTGCATATGAAGAAACAGTGAAGTGACTTGCCCAGGGTCACACTGCTATTCATAGTCTGAGGCTGTATTATATCCACTGTACTACCTACCTGCCTTGTATAAATGTTAGCTCTTTTATTGTTATTGTTGTGTATCATGATAATCATCACTAGTAAGCAAAAGAGTTGGAATTTACCCCCAGGTTTTCTAATTTCTAAATACACCACCCATTAAAAAAAAAATTCTTTTAGGTACTAAGTAGATGATGTTCATTCTCATTACTTTGGAGCACAGAAGTCTGTTACTGTTACATGACCTGGCTTTATAGCCATTTACTACTGCAAGCACTATAGCTTGGGTTAGTGTCTTTTAAGGACATCCATAGTCACTTTACCTAAAGGTACAAATTTCCCATCAGATAATACTCTGTCCATGTTTAGATAAAGATCAGATGAGAAGAGGTTCACTAGAACAGCAGAGGGTGAGAACTAAACATGCAGACTGAAACAGATCATCCCATGCCTGTCAGCAGTTCATTTAACCACTAGTGGGGAAGGTCACTAAACAAATATTTATGGGTTATAGGCAATGATGAAATGGATATTTGAAACATGTCAAACTGCATCATTCTCCCTGCTTTAAAGACAAAAACTCCATCAGCTGAAGGATTGAACACAGAGATGCCCTAGAAACATCAGAGCCTTTAGCACCCAAAATTTCAGTTCAAAATAAGACTCAGCTCAGAGAGTGAAAGAATAGAAACAAACAGCAGGGGAAATGACAAATGGCTCTTAAATAAAAGCACTGATACTACAGAGATGGATCAGTATATTTATTGTTCAATTATGTTCCATGATTACCTAGTTAGCATAACTTTGGTGAGCCCTGACATCCATTTTAGAAAGCTCAATGAAAATATAATTTAATCTTTTATAATAATATCATCTAGATGGTGAAGTTTATCTGGATAAAGTCACTGCAGTTATTTGTCAAAGGGAAAAAAGACCTATTCTCAAAAAAAATCAAACTTATCAGACCTCCTAATATTTGTGAACTAATTTAAAAATACCTTATCTGGCAAGGAAAGAAATGATGTATGAGGGTACACACCCTGTTTTCCAACTAAGAGTTTAAGTTTTCATTATTCTGAAAACCACTTTTCATCCCGTGTATGCATTTTTTTGACAATTTAAAACTTGCTTGTAATCTTAGATTCCCTCAGTTTATGTTTAAATAGACTTTCACATTGTTTCAAATTAAAGACAAGAGCAAGATTTACTTTCATATTTTGGGCAGCCATTCAAATGGTGCGGGCACATACATGTGCGTGTGTGTCAGTATGTATATATATATATATATATATATATATATATATATATATATATATATAAAATATACATACACACACACATACATTAGGCTTGGAAGCGAGCTTGAATAACTAAAACCCAACATTTTTTCCTACTTCATCTTTTTATGGTAAAAATGTCATGGTCCCCCTCCTCCATCCAGATCACCTCATTTTATAGTTCTGTTATTTATAGGTCATATATCACAAATAAAATTTTTATCATTCTATGTTGCTAGTTGGGAATAGTCTTTCCATTTTGGTGTGAAAACACCACAGTATATTAAAAAATACAAATATATTGTGTTAGCATACATAATGATTCTAAAAGTCCCTAATTTAAATTTCAATTATTCTAAGTATTTTTAGAGTAAGAATGAAAGATAACCTAAAAACAAGGCAAATGTAGATGTATTTAAATGTCTTAAAAAGGAAATAATTTTTTATTATATAATAAAAAACAACCACTGAGAGCTCAACTAGTAAAAATTATTCAAAACTACATATAAGTTCTCACCTTTTTTAGGAATTATTATAATCTAGCTTGTTCACAACCAAAAAGAAAAATAACTTAAAAAAGAATCAAAAAATATCAAACATCTGATGAGAGACTCTCTCTATGAAATACAAATGGTGATCATAACTGCTTTTTTTCAAACTGGAAATGATATAAATTATCTGAAAAATTATGCTAAAACACAACTCAAGTGATGATGCAGCCTGGATTTTCTCCTGGGGCTTTCAAAGTGACAAAAGATCTGTCTAAAATCATTTTGCTAACATAGTGAAACAGGGTCCAGAAGCAAAAGTCCTAACGGGCCTGGTGACCTCAAGGGGGAATTTTATCTTTTATACTTTTAAAGATTATTTTATACTTCTAAATATACTTTTATATAAATTATAAGGAAGAACACCAACACAAATCTATATATTCCTCTAAAGGGGTGTCTGTATAGCAAAATCTTCTGAGTAAGGAGGAATGGGAAAGGAAGAAAAGAAAAATGTTTACTTTGATCAGTGGAATCTAATCTACTTGACTGTGTGAGCCTTATAAAAGAGAAAATTAATTGACTAAAAGAAAAAAAATATGGTAAAGCCCATGACCAAACACAACTAGCATACATTTCAGTGAAATTTTAACTTTTAATGAGATAGATGTGATTTCCCACTCACTCCAACTCCTTCTTGTAATACAATTTGAATGTATACTATGATAGGTTTTATTTATTAGCATTATTACTACTCTTTTTTTAGTATGACTGACTTTTATTTCTTTCAGAGGGGTTCTGGACTGGATAATTTCCCATGGAGCTAGAGATGTGCACTAGTCCCTCCTTGGGAGGGCAGAGTAAACTTCTCTGATTGGAGTCTAGTGACTGGCGTTGCATTGAGGATGACTGGTGAAAAGCTCAAAGTAGAATAGTTGTTGAAGTTATCTCTCCTCTCTGTGGTCTGTCAGACTGAAATTTATAAAGTATTTACCCTTTTGAGCCCTTATCTCCTTTTGAATACCTTTTCTCCCTTGAACTTCCAGAAAAGGGAGATAAGATAGGGCATTTCTCTCCTGACCCCCTGCCCACAGCAGAAACAACTTTGAATGGGAAGAAAGGCAGGGAGAGATGTATTTGGGACAAGATTTCCTAGTTCTGCTATTAGCCTGTTGCCATCTTCAGCTGTTCTGTTTCCTTTGTTGCACATTGGCTATCATCTACTACTCCTGAGAAATGAATATTTCCAAATGTGGCGGCTCCCTCTTTGGTACTTCTGAGTTCATGCAATGGGAACAAGGTGCTCATAGGTTCAAAGTATCACCGTCAGCTACTAAAATGGAGGCAGAGTATTACCAAATGTAGTTTGAGGTATCTCCTTTTTAATCTTTATGTTTGGGCTGACATCTAGGTAGCATAGTGGATAGAGCAGTGGTGCTGAAGGCAGGAGAACCCGAGTTCAAATCCAGCCTGAGGCATTTACTAGTTATGTGGCCCTGGGAAAATCACTCAGCCTGTTTTTGCCTCAGTTCTTCATCTATAAAATGAGCTGGAGAAGGAAATGGCAAACCACTTCAATATCTTTGCCAAGAAAATCCTTAATGAAATCACAGTGTCAAACATGACTGAAGAACAGCGACAACAACAGACATTAAAGGATTCGGTCATAGATAAGTATATAACTTAGTGTTAGATACTCCCAAGATACTCTCTGGCTTGATAAGCAAATGAAGTTGATTCGGAACAAAAAGTAAACTGAGGAGACAAGATCAGCATTTTTCACCCATCTTTCTGTATTACGGCCCTGTCAGATGTAAGGCCTAATTTCATTGACACTATATATTGTCCAATCTAAATTCTGTTTCTCTACAAGAGTAAATCCTTTTCGCTTCAACAACCTATTGGCTAGAATCCTACTTCCCTCTGAGTATGCTGTATCCTTTAAGAAAGTATATTATGTTACAGAGCAATGAAGTTAAGCATTTCATGTCAGGTAATCATTTACTTTGTTCAATAATCATTCCTGTTGTGAGTTAGATAATATCACCAGAAAAATAAAAATATTTGCATAGTTCCTCACAATAAATGCAAAGTTTTATAACACCACCACAATTGCAAAATATGTAACCATTTTAACGGTTCTTCATTCATTCATTCATGGCACAAGACCTTGAGTGTTTACCATACATATGGAAGCCAATGGAAGGCGAGTATCTAGAATGTGGTGGTCAAAAAATTCAGAAAGATCAAAGATCGACGATAACCAATGTGCAACAAAGGAAACAGAACAGCTGAAGATGGCAACAGGCTAATAGCAGAACTAGGAACTCTTGTATCCCAAACACATCTCTCTGCCTATCTTCCCATTAAAAGTTGTTTCTGCTGTGGGCAGGGGGTAAGGAGAGAAATGCTCTATCTTATCTCCCTTTTCTGGAAGTTCAAGGGAGAAAAGGTATTCAAAAGGAGATAAGGGCTTTTAGACTTCTGTTAATGACCATCAAATTAACAGTTTCAGTTATTTTCCAAAGCCAAGACTGAAAGAGGTTGAGAAATCTGTGGGAGATGAGAAAGTAGAGGCAAGGAGTACAGATTACTTCTTCTTGGAGTTTGGTTCTGAAACACAACAGATGTAGGATAATAGCCTAAGAAGATGGCAAGGTTTCATGTTTTTATTTTATTTTGTTTTTGAGGCTTAGGACAACCTAGAAATGATATTTGTTAAGTAGTAGAGAAAAAAATTAAGAGGTAAAGAAAAGGGAATAGAGAAGTGGGAAGATAATGATTAAGACAATGAATTCTTGGAGGAGAGTTAGTTAGAAGATAGAATTAAAGGGACAAACAGAGAAGCAAATGACAGGATGTAAACTTTTGGAGGGAGATAAGGTTAGTTTTACTCATGTGGATTTTGATGTGCTGTAAGGATACCTATTTGGCTATCAGAGGATATAATCTCATAATATATAGCTAGAAAGAACCTCAGAAGTTATTTGGTATAATAAGTTCCCCCTCATTTTAGTAATGAAGAAACTGAAGCCCAGTGAGATTAGGTGACAACAAATGTGAGAAGTAAGGTTTGAAATCTATCTTCTTTCTCTGGCATCAGGCATGTGGAGGCTTGGAATTAGAGCTCTGGGAAGAGATCACATTCAGTAGGTGAGAAAGAGAAAAAGACTTAACAGAGGTGCTCAATTAACAGTGAAAAAAAATAAGATTCAGGGGATTGTGTAGTGTCATGAGTCAAGAAGAAAGAGTTAACCATAATTTAATGATGACTGTGAATCATTAAGAGTTAAATGAACATATTACTTTATGTAAGAAGACAGAAAAATATGCCAAATTAAAATCCAAAACAATATCCCAATGCTTAAAGGGGGAAGTATTTGAATATGCAGAAAAATTGGAACTTTCACCCCTGAGGGGAAAGGGAAATAAATATGCATTTATATAGTGCCTACTACATTCCAGGCACTGTGCTGAGTGCTTTTTACAAATACTATCTCATCTGATTCTCACAATGGCCTGCAAGGTAGATACAATTATTCCCATTTTACAGTGAAAGGAACTGAGGCAACTTAAATAAATGACTTGCCTAGGGTCACACAGCTGATAAATGCCTGTGGTCAGATTTGAGCTGAGGTCTTCCTGAATCAAGGCTTAGCTGCCTCTGGTACCATCAGTGGGCTCTAGATAGCTCAGGGCTTAATAGACTGCAATATTGCTTCCAAAACCCCATATAAATCCTTGAGTGATGTTTATATTGTCAAAATCATTGCAGAATCCATCAAACAACCAATCAAGTGATCATTATACAAGAGGACAAAATTATAAGCTACCAAAATCATTAAGAATAAGCACTCAGTCTGTTTGCTCAAAATCAATTTATTTTTCCATTATTTAAAAATATGTATTGAATTACACAACCTCGATCTAGCCATTTATCAAGTAATTAGTTTGTACAAAACACTGTGATAGGTGCAGGGGGAAAAATAGGTCCTCTGCCATGATGAAGTTTACAATTTATTTGGGGTAACAATATAACATGGTTGTTATAACACACACATACACATTAAAAACCCTAAGTACGAATTTTACATGTTGATACTCAATGGATTTTAGAACGAGAAGGTATTTTAAGGATCATCTAGCCCAATTCCTCATTTTAGCACATGAGGAACCTGAGGCCCAAAGAACTTAACTGAGGTCAAATGATTGATATGACTGAGGTCAAATGATTGGTCTGGTAGAGTCAGCACTAGGATCTCAGGCCTCTTGATTCATAAACAAATTCTATTTCTAATTTATATTAGTAGGATTCCTCAGCCTTCATGAGAGAGATAGGAAGTAAGCTGAATTTTTAAAAACCTGGAAGATAGGGATTGAGGAGGGAAAAATGGTCAAAGGGCACTGCAGGCAAAAGTGATTGACTGGATCAAATGTCTATAGGTAAGAATGAAAATAACATATATAATGGTGGGAATACATATGGTTGGAACAGAGATGACCATGGTATATAGGCTAAATGTTCAGAAAGATAGGCTGGATTCATAATGAAGAAGTTCTTCAACATCAAGCTGAGGAATCTGGATTTTATTTTAGAAAGATAAATGTTTCAGGAACATGCAGGATGGATTGGAAAAACAAAACACTAAAGTAAGGCGAGTAAAGTAAAGAAGACTTTTGGAATAATCCCGGTTTTAGAATAATTTTTCCAAATTAGAATAAGTTTATTATTATTATTGTTGTAACTGAAATTAGAAGAGAAAGTAAAGGAGAGATATAAATGATATTGACCAAATTTGGTGACTGATTTGGAATAGGTGATACATAAAATTTGAGATGACTAATGATGACTGAAAGAATATAGTTGAGAGGGCTAGTAGGTTTTTGAGAGTAAAGACACATGAAGGGCTCTTTGTCCCAGCATTTAAGGAGCCCTGAATAATCTGTTCCAAAATAACCTGGTAGGCTCATTTCACATTACTATCCTTCAGAGACCCTATACTATCTAACTTTTTCAATTAATAGTTTTAAATTGAGTACCTATTATGTATCAGGCCCCATGTTATATAATAGGTATACAAAGAAAAAGTGAAAACCATTCCTTTTCTCAAAGAGTTTATTAAATTCTACTGGAGGAAAAGAACATGTACACAGTTAAACCCACTGCTGGACGTCCTTGGACATTATGGAAATAACACTGGCTTTGGAGTAACCACTTGTTGAAGGCAAGTCACCTAATTTTATCTGGCCCACAACATCCTTATCTGTAAAATAAAATGCTTAGACAATATAATTTCTAGAGTTCCTTCTAGCACTAAGCCTTGATCCTATGCTCACATTACATTCTTTAGGCATTTTTACATACTGACCCTCTTAGGTGCAACCCTCTCACTCTCTGTTGAAATGCAGCTCTGTCTTTAACACTCAGCTCAAATTCTCCTTACTCAAACCTGAAGATATTTTCTCTGCTCAAATATTTTGAGAAGAATTTAGATTTCTTCCTTGTCACACTCTATTTTTCATACTACATATATAGTGTCCTGAAAATCTTAGCACTATTTACTTTTGAGACAACCTATATGCAGTATAAAAAATAGAGTTTGACAATGAAGAAATCCAAAGTTTTAAGCTATTAAACCCTAAAACTACACTGAGACTTTGGAGGCATTGGGTATTTGTGTGTATATGCAATGACTCATCTATTTCATTATAAGATACTTGAGAATGGTGTCAATTCTCAATTTTGCATTCACAGCACCTAACCCATTGCTAAGTGTGTGTAGAATTGGTGCTTAATAAATGTTCACTGAATTTAATTGAATCCTAACAATCAGTGGACTAATAACTAAAATGTTCTGCCTCTTTTATCTCATGTTCTGCATTTTAACAACAGGCAAAAACACTTATTTCACCTTTATGTAACTGTTTGATAATCTTAAAGTAGTACAGGCAAAATGATCATTAAGAATTGGAAATTGAAGGGATGTCCATCAACTGGGGAATAGGAAATAGTTGTGGTATATGAATGTAATGGAATACTACTGTGCTGTAATAAATGATGAGTAGGCAGACTTCAGAAAAACCTAGAAAGATTTATATGAACTGATGCTTAGTGAAGTGAATAGAATCAGAAGAACATTGTACAGAGTAAGAAAACATTGTGCAATGACTGATATACTTACCTCTTTTTTTTCTTTTTGGAGAGTAATTGGGGTTAAGCATCTTGCCCAAGGTCACATAGCTAGTAAATGTTAAGTGTCTGAGGCCAGATTTGAACTCAGGTCCTCCTGACTCCAGGGCCAGTGCTCTATTCACTGAGCCATCTAGCTGCCTCATACTTACCTCTTCTTAACAATGCAAAGATCTAAGACCCATGATGGAAAATGCTAACCACATCCAGAAAAAGAACTATGGAATCTGAATGCAGATCAAAGCATACTATTTGCGCTCCTGCTCTCTTTGGTTTCTTCTTTCTCGTGGTTCCTCCCATAGGCTCTAATTCTTTGCAAGATGACTAATGTGAAAGTGTTTAATATGAACGTACATGTAGAGCCCCTATCAGATTGCACACTATCTTGGGGAGGGGGGAGGAGAGAGGGGGAGAAAATTTAGAACTCAAAATCTTATTGAAGTGAATGTTGAAAACTAAAAATGAATTAATATTTAAAAAATAAAAGCTGGGGCGGCTAGGTGGCGCAGTGAATAGAGCGCCGGCCCTGGAATCAGAAGGACCTGAGTTCGGAGCCGGCCTCTGACACTTAATCCGCACAAACAAAAACCTAGCCGTGTAACCTTGGGCAAGTTACTTAACCCCAATTGCCCTAAAGGGGCGGCTAGGTGGCGCAGTGAGTAAGAGCGCGGCCTCGGAGTTTGGATGACCCGAGATCAGATCCGGCCTCAGAAAATGAGCACCCACGCATAAATCAAATGACTAGCCGTGTAACCTTGAGCAAGTTACTTAACCCCAATTGCTTTAAAAAAATAAAATAAAATAAAAGCTCTCAAAAAGATGGGTAACAATAAAAAAGAATCATCAAGAAATTCAATGAACATTTATGGGGCATTTATTTTATGAAGACAGTGTAAGACTGATACAAAGATAAACAAAATATAGACCCTCTTTTTAAAGAGCTTATATTTTAGGAAAAGATATATGACAGGAGCACAAAATGAAATAAGTTAATTTTAAATCCCTATTCTATGAATTCATTCAATCCAAAACTCTGACTCTGAGGGAAGCAACTCTAAGGGAAGATTTCACAGAAAACTAAGTATGAAATGAGAGTTTTTACTGACTTGTATCTGACAGAAATTCGCATCATATAATTCAACAGTTACTTTGGTGCTAATGTTCTGCATATAGCAAATACATAATAGATACAAGAGACACACAGGGATTTCCTGCCGAAAATAGTTTTTACATTCTGTAACGTAAAAAAATGTTTCAGAGATAGAAAGTCAGTATGAATTAAGTAAGTTAATTAAGCTCTGGAAAAATATTTTAGAAGAGCATTATAAGAAAAGTCAGATGCTTGTTTCTATTCTAATTGTTCTAAAGAAAAATGGAGGCAACATGCTTAGGGTAAGAGAAATGGTTACAGTATTTGAAGACCAAAATTCAAGTCCTAGGTTCTAACACTTATCAGTTATGCAGCCTTATGCAACCCACTGCACATCTCTGAAAAGCAGGTTCTTAATATTTAACCAATGGACAAAATTACTTACACTACCTACTTCACAGGATTGCTAGGTAGAAAGTGCTTTGCAAACCTTTAAATGCTATATAAATGAATTACTAACTCTAATGTATTATATAGGCATACATACCTCCATATGTTAAAGCCTATAGATAATAACAGGAAGCATGGCTTATTCCAAAGAATACTAGCCTCAGTGTCCAGGAGAGTTGGGTTCACATCCCACTTGTAATACATACTGGCTGTGTGATCCAGGGTAACTCACTTTACTTCTAAGCAAGCTAGGAAAATCTCTAAGACAATATCCCTTTTTTTGCTTTTTGGGGGGCAATTGGGGTTAAGTGACTTGCCCAAAGTCACACAGCTAGTAAGTGTGTCAAGTGTCTGAGGTCGGAGTATGAACTCAGGACCTCCTGACTTCAGGGCCGTTGCTCTATTCACTGTGCCACCTAGCCATCCTGCTAAGACAATATCTTATAGAGAAGGTACTTACCTGTATGAGAATTTGTAGATATATAATAATGTAGATATAGATATATAATCCCTGTAATGGGAATTTGAAGATCTTCTTTGCCCCTTAATAGGCCTAAGAAAATTTGAAGATCTTTGCTGCCCCCTAAAACAGGCCGAATGTAATCACATGGAGCCTGAAGTGGGAGGAGTTTGCTGAAGGGTAGAGCAGAGCCCACAGGAAGCTAAGAGTCAGAGCAGTTACAACTGGAGGGAGGAGAGGACATACTCAAGGAGACAGCTAGGTTTGTGTTTGTTTTCCCACTGCTGTGACAGCCAGGCTTGTGAGTCTTTGTGGGAAGGCTAAAGGATAGTGTGGCTCCCTGCTGTGCTATGGTGTATTAACTTTTTTGTTGATATCATGAATTTGATTTCCTGGTGTTGTTGGGATTTGGCTTTCTGGTGTCTGACATGTTTTGCTTCTGTCTTCTACACGGAGAGTCTGTTTTATTTTGTGATTCAGAATTATGCCAGCATATTCATAGTTACTGTCAGTGCTGTGAATATTGTGTTGGTGCTACATTACCTTCATCAGTAGAGGGTGTTTTCTAATCCAGGAGTTTCTTACACTGAAGAAATCACAGGTCCAATCATTATCCATTACTCTGTAAGGTGTCCCACAAATCTCAGTGTGGCTTTAAAAACATTAAAACTGCACCAAGACTTTTAGAACACTCAATATATAATAAAGTATGTAATACATTTAATATGGACATTTATTGCAATGTTTAATGATGTAAAAATGGATGGATAACCCTATTTCCTCCATTAGATTGTAAGATTCTTGAGTGCAAGGCCTGTCTTTTGCCTCTTTTTGTGTCCTCTGGGCTTAGTACAGTGCTTGGTATAGAATAAATATTTAATAAACTTTTATTAATTCATTGATCAATAATCTATTTTTTCATGAGTTTACATTATGAAAAGGCATTATGGACATAATAGCTTTGAGAACTCTCAAAATATTTGTACCAATTGCTCACAACACAAAGAGATTGTTATCTTTATACTATTTTTTAAAAATACTTAGTCTAATGACATGCTTTTATGAACAATTTCTGAAAAAAAACTATTAAAAATAAAACATTATTTTTAAACTACAAGTCTACAATTTCCCCTATATAACTTTGAACCACATTCATAGTTATAAACACCTCCAACACCCTTTTGTTTCTTGGATCTGACAGTATTCTGATATTTTTAGACAATCATCATGACACCTTTTAATCTACTTCTACCCCAAAGCTGCATATATTTAGTTTTCTTAATCTTTTCTTTCAGACATCAACTTTAAAGTATTTATATCATCTAACACATTTTAGGGAAGGAAGTTATACCATGATTCAGGAATGATCATGTCTGAGCTTAAATACGGATATTCAGAATCTCAGATATTGATGGAGACCAATTCTCAACCTAGCATCCAAAGGCAAACACATGCAGAAAAAACTTAAGAGATTCTGAAAGTAAAAATTATAAGATGAAGGAAGAGTGTTCTAAATCACAATAGAATGAAAGCATAAACCCACTAGAATAGCCACTACTATTAACTGGCCCTAATAATATACTTTAAGTAATGAAGAAAACTAAAAAGATCTAATATAAGCTTATCCTATTTTAAATGTATATATGTTATTTTAAACAATAAAATTAAAACATCCTGTGACCACTTTTCTAAATCTCAGGCAGCAACCAAACTGGGCCCACTGATATCTAAAACAACATTTCTTTACCACCACTTCCTTTTTTCCTTCCAAGGAAGAATATGCACGAGTCACCATGCTCTCTCCTTTCCTTTTTTTCACTTCATAATGCTTCTCCTTTCAATTCTTAATGTTCCTTCAGCTAATCTCTCTCAAATACATATGTCCTTTATAACTCCATTATTTCTTTCCCTAGTCATTCCAGATACCTCAGAAAAATCTTACCCCATATCTTTTTATTTGTATTTAAGGAATAAAACATTATTATATCATCTGCATATATAGATATATACATATATACATTTATATACACACATATATGTACATTATACACAAATATAGAATATGTATGCATATGCATATGCACATACACATCATAAAGACACAGACACTCATATATGGATGCACGTGTATGAAATAAAATAAAGATATACGTCTATTAACATCTAAAGTCCATGAAAGGTTAAGATTAAAAAAATCTCCAAAAACTTTCTGATTTTCCTATAATTAAACCTACATTTTTCTGAAGCACCAGTTTCTAAAATTAATATAAAAAACCCCTAGAAACATATTTGTTCAATTTTATTGTTTTATGTTTTAGTGCCCAGAACTATGATAGTTTCATTTAACTTGCCTTTCAGTATAACTATACAGTATTCCATCAACATCATGGAATGAATAGGTGTATGATTTGAGAACCTCACTACCAGTTTTAACATGATTCATATGTGAATATATTTACCAAAGGGGCAGCTTAGTGGACCAGTGGATACAGAGCTAGGCCTGGAGTCAGGAAGACTTGGTTCAAGTCTGGCTTCAGACACTTATTAGCTGTGTGACCCTGGGGAATTCTGCCTCAGTTTCCTCATCTATAAAATGAGTTAGAAAAGGAAATGGCAAACCACTCTAGTATCATTGCCAAGAAAACTCCAAAATGGGGTCATAAAGAGTCATATGTCTAAAAATAACTGAACAACATATTTTCCAAGTTCTAAATAACAGACTTGTAAAATTTCATACATGTTTTTGTTTTGGTGGATGGAAAAATGGTTTTCTTGGAAAAGCTGCAGTATCATAATTATGAATTCTGATGCCTGTGACAAATTCACCTGGAAAGCAACACTTGGAAGAAACTTTTTTTTTGAGGGAGAAAGGGAAGGCAATTGGGTTTAAGTGATTTGCCTGAGATCACACAGCTAGTTGAGTATCAAATGTTGGAGGCTGAATTTGGACTCAGGTTCTCCTGACTTTAGGGCCTGTGTTCTATTCATTGTGCCACCTAGCTGCCCCTGGAAGAGACTTCTTACTGGATATGAGGGAAGACTTAAGATTTTGAAGATAACTTTTTTTTTGCTTTTTTGGGGGAGCAATTGGGGTTAAGTGACTTGCCCAAGGTCACACGGCTAGTCTTTGTGTTAAGTGGTTAGTGTTAGTGTCTGAGGCCAGATTTGAACTCAGGTTTTCCTGACTCCAGGGCCAGTGCTCTACTCACTTGAACATAAATTTGTGGGAGGGGATTGACACTGGGACACCATCATGTTGGGGGAAAATATGTATACTCCAGGGTATTCTCTATGGATAAAGACTATGGGAAAACAATATTGGAAAGGCCATTACTGAGGGAGTGAGTAGTTTAAGGCTGAGACAGGCAATCTGGGGTATGTGAAGACCTTGGAATTCCATCTCAGTTAGTATACATTGGCTTTAATGCTCTATTGCTTCATGGATGTCTTTGTGTGAGACAAATTATACTGCAACTGGCTGTAGTCACCCCACTGCCAGGGAACTATGTCTTCAAGGATCTAGCCCATATTTCTGTGGTACAACCAGTAACCCCCTGAATTCATATAACTTCACTGAGCAGTTAGAAGGGTGGAAGTGGAGCATGGTAGGGAGAAAAGGGCCCCTAGAAAAAAGCACTATTACCAAAAAAATTTAAAATTAAAAAAATTTAAAATAAAGTACTATTGTAACAGAACCCTGGGAATGAAATCCTACAGTCAGGTAAGGGAAAATGGTGGTTTTTATTCTATACAAAAAAGAAGCAAAAACAATAGAAAAGAGTACTACTATGGCAAAGCACAACCCTCCTCCCTAGTTACTGGCACACTGAAGTAAAGCTTATATTTTCCTACTACTTATAACTCTAGAAAATCTTATAACTACAATAATGTGAATTTCTATTATCTCTTTGGACCTTCTAATCTTTGTTCTTGGTGAAGAAAATTTTATAAAAGTCTTGAAGCATTCTCTGTTTCTATACAGAAATATAATTTTATTAGAAATATCTCCAAAAGATTTGAGAAGATATCCTTTCCCAAGATAGGTCATATAACAGGTACTCAATAAACACTGCTAACTGATGAAAGGTAGGGGAAAATTTAGGAAAATAGGTTAGCCAAAATAACAATCTTGCTGAATTTGGCATATTGAAAAATTCTTTTAAAAAAGGAGGTTTTTAATGTAAAGACAAATAATACTAACAGGAATAATAGCCAGCATTTATATAGTACTTTAAGGTGTGCAAAGTACTTTATGAATATACCATTTTAACCTCATAGCAACCCTAGCAGGTAATCACTCAGCTAGGTAGTGACTGATGTGAATAATGAATTCCTGTGAAATGCTCCTATTACTTGAATTTGCACTGTATATTTCCATTGGGCTGGAACTAATTACCGTATTTTACATAATTATAATGTTAAACAGTACAAATTTGAATCCAGGAGACCACTGTGCACCAATTGGGATCTGTCTATATTATCCCTATTTTCGAGATGAGGAAATGAAGCTGGAAAGAAGTTGAGTGAATTGCACAGTCACAAACCTATCAAATATCTTAGAACAAATCCAAGACTCCAAATCTACCATTGTATTTCCTGTGCTGCCTACCTCTCTAATGCAAATGTAGAGGCAAGAGGGAAGCCTGACATGTATGAGGAGGTTGGAATTTAGAGTAATGTCACAAAGAAAAGGGGAAAAGAAGGGCTGCTGAAAAAAGAACAGAAATTGGACATTCAAATGGTAAGAGAGTTCAGCCTCTGAGGAGAACACAGTAGCTGGTCCTCCAAGACATGATGACCTAATAGCATGTGAGAGATCTTCCATTAAGATACAGAGAAGAAGTTGTACAGTGCAGTTGGTGACTTTCTGGTAAAAGTGACTGAAGAAGCTGTTTGTTCCCATGGTAATAACAACTGAGAGAATTGCTGTCTCTTTGGGGCACATATCTAAGATACATCAAGAGAACCTTCTAGAGCATATGTCAAAATGTATGAATACTCACTATACCTGGCAATTTACAATGGCTCAAATGCTAGGGTAGAAGGAGCCAGAAAACAACAGTAAGGATTAGGAAGCCTCAGGCAGGACACTGAAGCCCTTAGGAATACAAATGTCACTGGCATCAATGGTAGACTTTAGAACAGAAAGGTAGATTTGAGAATCTAAAAGATTCTTAAGAAAATACTCTCTGGGGGCGGAGCCAAGATGGCAGAGTAGAAACAGTGCGCCCAAGCCACTCTTCCCCAAGATCACCTCCAAACTATGTAAAAGGGGACTGTGAACAACTTCTGGAGCCCCAGCACCCACAAAATGAAACAGAGAAGCTAACCTCCTGCTGAGGACAGCCCAGCAGCCCTGCAGAGAGCAGCCTGCACAGCGCTCTGGGAGCTGGCTTCACGCAGAGCGCGGGGAGCCAAACCGAGTAGCAGTTTTAGCCCCAGGGCGGCAGGGCCAGCAGCCAGCTGGAGAGACCCCAGAACACCAGCAGCTGTGGCAACTCCAGAATTGTCAACATGGACATTCCTAGGACAAAGTGAGAGGTTAGTACCCTATGGAATTTGGGACCTGTATCTGGGGAACGCATCGGCTTCCTCCCCTGGGGGCTAGAAGCCACTGAGGAGACAAGCCATTTTGCAGTTTTCAGAGGCAGCTCCAGCTCCTGGCCTGTGAACTGTAGGGAGATCCAGCGATCAGTCCTGGTGGGTAATTGCTTTTGCTTTAAACTCCCTGGATCTGGATTGTGATCTGGGGTGGAGGTTGTGGGTGGGTTTCCAGCTTGCCAGAAACGGAAGTTGCCCCCCCCCCCACATTTGGGGTGAAAGTTCCTGTCTGGAGCCAGGCCATACTGTGACAACAAGCCCAAAAGTCAAGCAATTAAGTGGCAACATGCCAAGGCAAAGGAAACAGAAAAATGCAACCCTAGACTCCTATTTTGGGGGCATAGAGCAGGAAAAGGACTGTGAGGTCAGAAGTCCTGCTCCAAAAGCCCCAGGGGAAACCATGAGTGGGTTGCAGGCCATAGAGGACCTTAAGAAGGACTTTAAAAATCAAATAAGAGAAGTGGAGGAAAAATTGGTAAGAGAAATGAGAAGGATGCAGCAAAAGTATGAAATGAGGGTCAACAGCCTGACTGAGGAAAAACAACACCTTAAAAAATAGACTAACTCAAATGGCAAAGGAGGCCCAAAAGGGCAATGAGGAGAAGAATGCTTTAAAAAGTCGAATTTGCCAGATGGAAAAAGAATCTCAAAAATTCACTGAAGACATTCATTCCTTCAGAGTTAGATTGGAGAAATGGAAGCTAATTGACTTTATGAGAAATCAAGATGCTGTTAAGCAGATCCAAACAAATGAAAGAGTAGAAGGCAATGTGAAATATCTCATGGGAAAAACCACTGACCTGGAAAATAGATCCAGGAGAGATAATTTAAAAATTATTGGACTACCTGAAAGCCATGATCAAGGAAAGAACCTAGAAATCACCCTTCAAGAAATTCTCAAGGAAAACTGCCCTGATGTTTTAGATCCAGAGGCAAAATAGAGGTTGAAAGAATCCACCGATCAACTCCTGAAAAAGATCCCAAAAAGAAAACTCCCAGGAATATTATAGCCAGGTTCCAGAATCCCCAGATCAAGGAGAAAATACTACAAGCAGCCAGGAAGAAACAATTTCAATATTGTGGAAACACAATCAGAATAGCACAGGACCTGGCAGCTTCTACACTGAGGGATAGAAGGGCATGGAATATGATATTCTAGAGGGCAAAAGAGCTGGGAATGAACCCAAGGGTCACCTACCCAGCAAAACTGAGTATTTTGTTTCAGGGGAAAATATGGTCATTCAGTGAATAGAGGACTTTCAAGCATTCTTGAGGAAAAAACCAGAGTTGAATAGAAAATTTGACATCCAGACACAAGAAGCAAGAGATGCCTGAGAAGGTAATCAGGGAAAAGAAATCAAAAGGAACTTATCAAAGTTGAATTATTTACATTCCAATATGGAAAAACAATAAAAGTGACTGATGACATCTTTCTCAGTATGAAAATAATGGAAGAAGGGTGTATGGTCATATGAAAACATATGTGAATGTGTGTGCATTATATATGGATACATGGATAAAGGGCACAGGTTGAATTTGTTGGGAAGGTATGATACTTAAGGGGTGAAATTATGAGGTGAGAGAGGAAAGTGGCAAGAGGAGATGGGGAGAGACTGGGTAGGGTAAACTATCTCATGTAGAAGAAGCAAGGGGAAGTTGTTGCAAGGGAGGGGGAGAATAGGAAGGCAAAAAGGCAAAACCACATTCTCATTGAATTTGGTTCTGGGACAGAATGACATAATACTAAATGGGATATCTCAACCTACAGTAGAATAGGGGGAAGGAGGATCAGAGGTGGGATGATGGATGGGACGGCATCCTTGGGGGTAGGGGAGGTTGGAAGTACCCACTATAGAAGAGGGACAGGATCAAGTAGGGAATGGACCAGGAGGGGGTGGGATAAGTGGGGGGGAATTATAAGCAGCCTTGTACAATATATCTACTATGTTAATGTTTTGTATAGCTAGACATGTACAACATATACTGAATTACTTATCTTCCCAGAGGGAATGGGTGATAAGAGAGGAAGGAAATGGATCTGAAACTCGAGGTTTTAATACTAAATGTTTCAAATATATGTAAATACTATTATTAATACTCTTTTGCTTGTAATTGGGAGATAAGATATGCAGGCATTGGGACACAAAGATTCAGCTTCCTCTAATAGAAAAGTCAAAGGGGGTATGGGAGAAGATATGGGAGAGAGCAGATTGGAGGAAGCAATATCTTATGGGACTGCTATTCTAGGAGGGTGGGTAGGGGAAAAACAAGGGGGTGAGGATAATTGTAACTCAAAATCTGGCAGAAATGAATGATGTAAACAGAAGTTAATAAAACATTTCTTTAATAACAAAAAAAAAAGAAAAAGAAAATACTCTCTGAGAATTGGATTTGGATTGCTATTCATTTCTACCACCCAATCAGAATTCTGCTATTGTCTACACACTTCCAAGTCACTCCCTTTCCTTACTCAATAAGTTTGGAACATGGCTCACATTTTTTCTTTCCTCCCCAACTCCTGTTTTAAACTAGGGGTCTTCAACATACATTTTGACTTTCCCTTGATTTCCTAACTATTTAGTTTTTTAGCCTACTTACTTCCCATTAACTTCTCCTCTAAATCACCTCAGTCACACACAAAGAAGGTCATAACCTTTATCTTGTCATTACACACAGATGCTTACCTTCCATGTTCAAGAATTCCAAAATCTTTTTATCTAAACATAACTTTCACCTCTCTCTCTGTTGTCCCTTACAAAACCTACTCTTCATCCACACTGTGCCCCCCCCAATCACTTGAACCCTCAATTCTTTCTCAGGCCATCTCCCTTACACTAGCCACTCTCTCCATTTTTCCCCACCTTGCCCCTTTGGTGAATCAATTTAACTCTCTAGGCTTGAAGAATTCCTACCATTTTCCACCTTCACTCCTATACATAATGCTGCTGAAGGCTAAAAAAAAGACTGAAAATCATGGACCCATTCAAACTGGGTCCACTAAAATTTTGTGTTATACAATCTCAAGTGGGTCCTCACTGCCACTAGGTAGTGTCTATGTCTTCCCTAATAACTCACTCTACTGGCATCCAATGTTATATTTTAAACTGCTTCAAACTATATGCTCAGCAGACCTCTTAAAACTTAGCATGTTCATAATGGTACTCCTTATCTTTCCCCCTAAATTCTACCCCACTCCTAGATTTCATATTTAGAGGACAACACAATTTTTCCAGTGACTCAGGCTCACATCGTAGGAGTCATTCTTAACTCCTCACTATCACTTACTCCCTATCTGTTATGAAGTCCTCTTGATTTCACCTTTGCATTATCTTTCAAATACTCTAACTTCTCTGACATTGTTACCCCTCTTCTGGAGCCTCATCACCTCGTATTTGGATTACTGAAAAAGCCTGCTAATGGGTCTCCCTGCCTTTCCTGACTCTGATTCATCCTCCATTTAACCACTAAAATTATTTTCTTAAAGTACAGGTCTGATTGTGTCCTTTCCCTATTCAATAAATTCCAGTGACTCTCTATATTCTCCAGAAACAAATAGAAAATCCTTTTTGGCATTCAAAGTCCTTCACAGCCTAGCCTCCTCCTACTTTTCCCATGTCCTTACCTTACCCCTTCCCCCTCCCACACACACATATCTTCTTTGGTTCAGTGATACTGGACTTCTAGATAGTCTATAAACAAGACATTCCATCTCGTAGTTGTGGATATTTTCTCTATCTATCCCCCATGCTTGGAATCTTCTACATCCTTAACTCTATCTACAAACTATGCTGGCTTCCTCTGAGTTTCAACTAAAAATCCATCTTTTACAGGAGGCCATTCCCAACTCCTCTTAATTCTACTGTCTTCTTCCTAGTTTCCTCTTTATCTTGTATATAAGTTGTTTATATATATTTATTTGCATACTGTCTCTCTTCATTATACTTTGAGCTCTTTGATAGCAGGAACTGTCTTCTATCCCCAGTGCTTAACATAGTACCTGACACAGTATATGATTAATAATTAACAGATAGATTGATTTTTAGACCACAATTTAAAACCTAAGGAGGAAAGGCTCTTGGTCAGTAATGAAATATATCTTTCAAAGGCTAATAAAAAATTTATTGGCATGAAGTCTTACAAATTTAATCAAAATGGCTTTGCATTGAAAAAGCAAAGGGGTTAAGAAAACTGTCTTTGTTTCTCTACCAATGCTGGAGCCAGAACTAAGAACTATCGTTGGAAGTCACAGAGACAGATTTAGACTTGATGTAATGAGACCCTTCCTGATAATCAGAGGTGAGTAAGATGTGGAATGGGCTACTTAAGAGCTAGGGGCTGCCTTTTTGTTAGACATCTTCAAATAAGGGCAACTAGCTACAGAATAATTTTCCTCTTATGCTCTTTATCAGAATCAGCTGCTGCTGCTGAATTATTATTATTAGTAGTAGTAGTAGCAGTACTACTACTACTACCACTACCACCACTACTACTCAGTCAGCATTGATTAAGCACCTACTATATACTAAGAGGCAAAAGAGAGTCCTTAACCTCACATAATTTACAATCTAATCTTGTTGCTGCTACTGCTGCTATTAATACTACTTGCTGATGCTACTATCAATAAAACAATAAACATTTATTAAGCACCTATTATTAGGGGCTACAAAAAGACGTAAAAGAGAGTCCCTGCTCTCAGGGAGCTTATAATATAGCCTTACTCCTCCTGCTGCCTCTATATGAAAATCGGCTGCTGCTGTTGCTATTGCTATTGCTACTGCTATTACTCCTACTATACTTCCTCCTCCTCCTCTTCCTGCTGCTAATATTATAACTACTTCTGTTGCTTCTTCTACTACTACTGCCGTTACTACTAGCTAGTACTACCACCACCACCACTACCCTTATTATGCTACTCTAATTATGATTTTGTGGACCACAATTAATTGAGTTATAATTTTCCTTCTTTGAATCTATTGTGCCTTTCACATAGTTGGTACTTAAAAAAAGGTTTGTTGAAATAAATTGGATAAAATTTTTAAATGATGAATTGCCTTTTAAAAGCATCCCATAGGAAGTGTATTCCTTGCTCCTAAATGACATTTCAGTTTATGATTAATGTTTTGAAAATATATCCTTATCAGTGGTTAAATTTTTTAATCATGAACTGATACTTTATTTGTAATAATGCCACTGTAAAAAAATACATCTATTTTCCAAATTATGAAAGACTAACTACAGATTATTATATCTAATGAGGTAGAACTTTAGCTTTAAAACAGAAGATCAAAGCTTTTAGTCATGATTGAAAATCCTGAACTAATTACTGCAATCTTACTAGGCAATGGAACTGCCTCAGCTTTTATGTTCTTGCTTAGCTAGTTAAAATTTCATGGAAGACTGACATCATTGAGATGCAACATTTTATTTCCCCAGGCTCCAATTAACAACAAACATGTTAGATTATGCAAATATTCAATCACAACATATAGATTTTGATTTATATAACAGGGCATCTTCCCCAGAGTAACTATAAAGTCAATGCCTATCTCCTAGTTCCGAGAGTGCATCATAAAACAAAACAGGAAATAACCACCCCAAGTAATAAGAACCAAAAAGATACATCCACTTCCAGTAGTTTGAATTTTCTTTGCTTCTTTTTACCCTATTCTGATATAAATCACTATTTTACAAACATCTACTTTCATTACATACAAGTTGAAAGTAGCCTATGCTTCAATATCTGTATTGATCTTTATCTTTGATATGAGATCTGTATCTTTATCTTTGATACAAAGATCTGTATCTTTGATACGACCTTGACTAAGGTATAGATTTATACAAATTTTGATCATTTCCATCAAGTCCAAATTAGTTTTTTTTAATTAAATGTTTTCTATTTTGGTATCATTCCATAGGATTTCTTCTACATGTTCCCCTTATCACTCCTCACAGATCTCAGTCATTTAGATCACCTCTCTACTATCTCTCTCCTGTATTATTTTGAGAACTTCAATGTTTTTTTTTTTTTTGCTTACCATCCATTTCCCACACTTTGCCAAACTGATATTCCTAAATAACTGATCTGATCATGCCATACCCCTATACAAGAAGCTTCTGTAAAATTCTAATTTGACTCTAAGATAAAAATTTTAAAAACAACCCTCTTTTTGGCATTTAAAGTTCTTCATAATCTGCCACTAGTCTATCTTTGATTACAGATTGTTTCCGCAGTACACTCAGTGTTCGGCAAAACCAGCCCTCTTGATGTTCCTTATATTGGACTTCACTTATCCTGTATCTCTGTGCTTTTCCTCAAAATACATCTCTCATACTTCAAAGGTCTTCTTTCTTTGCCTCCTCATCTTAGGAACCCTAACTTCTGTTTAGGAAAAAAACAAAAAGAAAAATCCCAAAAACAGATCTTATCAATCAACCATACTTAAAAAGATTTATGATTTCATTGGCATGGATATTTCTTCCAATGATGGAGGTCACAACCCATCTGTGAATGCTCATTCTTTGTGATTCTTACCCATATTCCCCCATGACTTCACCAAAGGGTATCTATCCAGTATTCCAGGGGCTTCCTAATTTTCTCTTACTGAGGATAGCAGTGTAGCACATGAGCTCATTTTTGATGATATCCTTTACTCTAGGTAAAGGTACTTCCTCATATTTCACAGTCATGAAACAACTCTGGGAAAATATTTTCAAATGTGGACCTTTCTTTTAGGGACAAGTTTGGCATTATTGAAAAGAGTTTTGCAGTGTCCCAAAGACAACCCAACTCACTCTGGGCTAATTCTGAACCCAACTTATTGTGCACTCACAGTGACTGTATATACATTAATGGAAGTAAATATATTGATGTATTAGCTCTATGGTTTGTAAATACACATATTAAAATACAATAGGCATTCTTTGTCAACTTTTTTTCTGTGGAAGTAATTTATGTTAAGCTCTTTTGAGAAGTTAGGGATTTCATTTAGTATATTCTGCAATGGTCTAGGTCTCAATGCAATCAACACAATAAAACTGTAAACAGGAGTATCTATCTAGATGACCTTACTATTGGGAATCCCTCCTTCAAATTTATTATAGTATCCTATAGATACCTAGTTATTTACATGCAGTTTCCTGCTTTAGAACATAAACTTCTTGAGGACAGGCACTATTTTTTGTTTTCACGTTTCTTTGCATCTCTAGCTCTTAGAACATTTCCAGGCAAATTCAAGTGCTTAAGAAAAAGGTTGTTGAATGCCAGGTTGATCAAGAAGCATAAAACGGGGGGTGCGAGCCAAGATGGCGGAGTAGAAACAGCTCATCCAAGCCACTCTCCCCCCACATTCCCCCCAAACGATGTAAAAGGGGACTCTGAACAACTTCTGGAGCCCCAGCACCCACAGAATGACAGAGAAGCTAAACTCCCGCTGAGGACAGCCCAGCAGCCCTGCAGGAAGGACCAGCGCAGTGGTCTGGGACCTGGCAGCTTGCAGCGCACAGAGCGCAGTAGCCGAGCCGAGCCGAGCCCAGCCCAGATCCTCATGAGCCGAGATTTTAGCCAGGGCAGCAGGGCCAGCAGCCAGCTGGAGGAACCCCAGAACACCAGGAGCTGTGGCGAATCCAGAATTATCAACATAGACTTGCCTGGACAAAGTAAGAGGTTAGTGTCCTATGGACTTTGGGACTGGTATTAGGGAATGCGTCGGCTCCCTCCCCTGGGGGCTAGAAGCCACTGAGGACAAACGCCATTTTGTAGTTTTCAGAGGCAGCTCCCGCTCCCAGCCTGCAAATTTGTAGGGAGATCCAGCGATCAGTCTTGGGGGGGTAATCGCTCTTGCTTTAACCTCCCTGGATCTGGATTGTGATCTAGGGTGGAAGTTGTGGGTGGGTTTACAGCTTGCCAGAAACGGAAGTTGCCCCCCACACGTTCGGGACGAAAATTCCTCTATCTGGCCTTAAAGCCATAGTGTGGCAACAAGCCCAAAAGTCAAGCAATTAAGTGGCAACATGCCAAGGCAAAGGAAACAGAAAAATGCAACCCTACACTCCTATTTTGGGGGCATAGAGCAGGAAAAGGACTGTGAGGTCAGAAGTCCTGCTCCAAAAGCCCCAGGAGAAAACATGAACGGGTTGCAGGCCATAGAGGACCTTAAGAAGGACTTAAAAAATCAAATAAGAGAAGTGGAGGAAAAATTAGAAAGAGAAATGAGAAGGATGCAGGAAAAGTATGAAATGAGGGTCAACAGCCTGACTGAGGAAAACAACACCTTAAAAAATAGAATAACTCAAATGGCAAAGGAGGCCCAAAAGGGCAATGAGGAGAAGAATGCCTTAAAAGTCGAATTTGCCAGATGGAAAAAGAATCTCAAAAGTTCACTGAGGATATTCATTCCTTCAGAGTTAGACTGGAGCAAATGGAAGCTAATGACTTTATGAGAAATCAAGATGCTGTTAAGCAGATACAAACAAATGAAAGATTAGAAGGCAATGTGAAATATCTCATGGAAAAACCACTGACCTGGAAAATAGATCCAGGAGAGACAATTTAAAAATTATTGGACTACCTGAAAGCCATGATCAAAGAAAGAACCTAGAAATCACCCTCAAGAAATTCTCAAAGAAAATTGCCCTGATGTTTTAGATCCAGAGGCAAAATAGAGGTTGAAAGAATCCACCGATCAACTCCTGAAAAAGATCCCAAAAAGAAAACTCCCAGGAATATTATAGCCAGGTTCCAGAATCCCCAGATCAAGGAGAAAATACTACAAGCAGCCAGGAAGAAACAATTTCAATATTGTGGAAACACAATCAGAATAGCCCAGGACCTGGCAGCTTCTACACTGAGGGATCGAAGGGCAAGGAATATGATATTCCAGAGGGCAAAAGAACTGGGAATGAACCCAAGGGTCACCTACCCAGCAAAACTGAGTATTTAGTTTCAGGGGAAAATATGGTCATTCAGTGCAATAGAGGACTTTCAAGCATTCTTGAGGAAAAAACCAGAATTGAATAGAAAATTTGACATCCAGACACAAGAAGCAAGAGATGCCTGAGAAGGTAATCAGGGAAAAGAAATCAAAAGGAACTTATCAAAGTTGAACTATATACATTCCTATATGGAAAAGCAATAACTATGACTGATGATATCTTTCTCACTATGAAAATAATGGAAGAAGGGTGTGTGGCCATATGAATACATATGTGAATGTGTGTATATGGTTACAGTTATATATGGATAGAGGGCATAGGTTGAATTTGTTGGGAAGGGAGAATACTCAAGGGATGAAATTATGAGGTAGAGAGGAAAGTGGCAAGAGGAGATGGGGAAAGACATGGTAGGGTAAACTATCTCATGTAAAAACAAGGGGAAGTGGTTGCAAAGGAGGGGGAGAATAGGAAGGCTAAAAGGCAAAACCACATTCACATTGAATTTGGTTCAGGAGAAAATGACATACATACTAAATGGGATATCTCAACCTGCAGCAGAATAGGGGGAAGGGGGATGAGAGGAGGGATGATGGATGGGAGGGCATCCTTGGGGTGAGGGGAGTTTGGAAGTACCCACTATAGAAGAGGGACAGGATCATGTAAGGAATGGACCAGGTGGGGGTGGGATGAGTGGAGGGAATTATAAGCAGCCTTGTACAATATATCTACTATGATAATATTTCGCATAGCTAGACATGTACAACATATACTGAATTACTTATCTCCCAAGAAGGAATTGGTGACAAGGGAGGAAGGAAATGGATCTGAAATTCGAGGTCGTAACATTAAATGTTTCAAATATATATAAATACTATTATTAATACTCTTTTGCTTGTAATAGGGAGATAAGATGTGCAGGCATTGGGATGCAAAGACTCACCTTCCTCTAATGGAAAAGTCGATGGGGGTATGGGAGAAGGTATGAGAGAGAGCAGATTGGAGGAAGCGATATCTTGTGGGATTACTATTCTGGGAGGTTGGGTAGGGAAATAATGGAGGGAAAATGATTGTAACTCAAAATCTGGCGGAAATGAATGATGTAAAACAGAAGTTAATAAAGCATTTGTTTAAAAAACAATAAAGGGACAGGTTGTTAAAGGGAGAAAAAAAAGAAGCATAAAACAGGGAAATGTTTGCTTAACAAAGATCTTTGCCATTGTCATGGAGTATACCAAACAGAGTCCAAATTGATGGATTCACTAAAGATGGTGAATTATTCAGACACTCCTGTTCATTACCCTTATTACATTGAGTTATGTAACAGTGCAGAGAATCCTAAATGAGGTTCATAATCACTCAAAATATTTTAATCTAAGTATCCACACTGGGGAAAGAAAAAGTAGATGAAAAATGCCTATTTTCTTGACTATAATATACAAACTAGGAGTCACCTGAATGGAATTAGAGGGGAGAGCTGATGGCTTCTAGACAATCACAATATTCTTTTAATGACTGATAACTTCTTGATGAAACAAGAACCCATCATTTTAAATATTTATCCAGTGTTATTGCTGCTAGTCCCAGAACACTGGTTTAAAATTGAGAATGGACCAAAGTAAAGTGGAAAAGAATATGGTGAACTTAGGTCACAAAACAATACAAATAAGTGATTATGAAATGTAAATTATGGAAAGAGTGATATTAAAGAAACATATGATGAAAAAGACTGATTGGTCACATGACAAGTCCAAGAGATAATTAGTGGACAGCTAGTCTATCTGGCAGTCTTTCTGAATGTTTGTGATGTCAAGAGAAAACAAGAAATACCCATATCACAATGGACATGATTATACTAAATAAAACTTATGGGAGTATAAGGATGAAGGTTGTATTGGAGAGAAGATCATTGATAAGTTGTGATCTGCACTGTTTGAGGGAATATGTAAATCAGTAGAGATCACAGATTCATTTGAATGTCTGAGAAACAATTTTTTTATTAGTTAAGACCTAAAAAATATTTCATTTATGGATTTTGAGATTCACATTCACTTAATTCTCAGTGAAGATCTTATCTACTACTCATTTAATGGGATATTAATTCTTATGATTTATATACATAACAGCAACAATTATTGACATCTATTACCATCTAAGTTAAAGTTTTGTTGTAGATAAATGGAAAGAGGCTCTTTTTTCCCTTGACTTCTTGTTATTAGTAATGGGAAATTTCTCTTCATAGAGAAGATAATTGATTCTGGTAATTATTTTTAGTACAATCAATAATATACCAACAAATCCATAAACACTGACACTGATTGATAACCCACTACTAAGCATAAATCTCTGTATGAGATGCTGTCCAGAATTACTAAGAAAATTACAGCCATGAAATCATGACATTCCTACCACGTAGAGAGTAATCAGTACCAATAAGCATTAAAATTATAAAACAAAGCATACCACAGAAATATATAAAAAGGCATAAATTATTCTAACTAGATGAATGTTATAATTGCCAAAATGGTTGGGCTCATAACATTCAATAGTCTTACTCTAAGAAGAAACAGGAAGCAGAAGATGACAAAATGAAAACACAGCTCCTCTTCCTTTTTGAGCTCTCTACTCAGATTTTTCAGATAGCCTTGTACACTTTATGTCAGCTGATCTGTATTCTTCTTAGCAGTCTGTAACATTAGGAAACATAACCATCCTCATCTAATCATGTGCCATTAAACTAAGAACAATTACTTCCAACCAAACTGTCTTTCCATTCTGTCAACCTCAAAGGAAATGTTATGACCGAAATGTCACCTCAAATTTCAAGTTTCTATTCCTGGCATTAATTTCATTAATTATAGCCTTTTTGTTTTACTACCTAGCTGCTGACAGAGCACTGGCTTTGTTTCAGCCAACTAATCAGATTAAATAAATTTCGATTGAAATACATGGAACAAATATAGGAGCAACTGCCTTCCAAGGATCTTTTCTGGCTAAGAGGGTATAAAAGTAATGTCATGATGATTTGACGATACTGAAATGTGGGTTTACTGGAAGCATTATCTTTGCCTAATCAATAGAAATGAGATGGAGAAGTGATTTCATTCACTTCCTCATGCCTGAAAATATTATAATATAAAGTACAAAAGATAAAAAAAAAGAAACTGGCAATAGCTCTTATGATCTAGAGAATTTTTTTTTAATTATGTGATTTCTTCTTTTAGTATAAAAAAGGTTAAATAAGAGAGTGAGAGACAGACAGACAAGAGTTTTCTAACATCCTACTTCACTAAATTTCACATACACACAAGCACAGAAATACTCACCATACTTTGGGAATAAATGTAAAGGATTACAAAATCTATGTAAAGTCAGGTAGAGTGAGTTGTAGAATTAGCAAAACTATACAGCTAATTCTGGGAACTACTAAGTCCTGTATTACGCGAAGAAAACTCAGTTTTCAGGCATGTAATATACAGGCATATACAAATAGCTTGAAGTTTATCTCATAGATCATGAACAGTTATATGAATGACAAACTAGATAGTGGAGACTTTAGAGATCAGATGGTTAATAAATGTTAAGTTCCAACTATGTGCCAGGCATAGTGCTAAGTGCTAGGAATAAAAAAAAAAACAAAAGATAGTCCCTGTTATCAAAGTCTAATGGGGTCGACAAGATATAAATCATTATGTACAAATAAGTTATATATAGTATAAATTAGAAATAATCAAGAGGGAAGACACTGGCATTAAGAGGAATTAAGAAAGGTTTTTTGTAGAAGCTAAAATTTTAGCTGGGACCTGAAGGAAGCCAGGAGGCAGAGATGTGGTAAGTAGAGCAGTTCAGGTACAGGGGACAGTCCCTGAAAATACTTGAAATCAAGAGATGGGAGTATTAAGGCCATTGTCACTAGATAGCAGAATATTTGGGAAAGTGGAGGGGGATAAAGTGTAAAAAGAACAAGAATGTAGAAAGGGGACCAGTTTTGAAAGGTTTTAAAACCAAAACAATTTTTTTTTTTTTTTATATTTGATGCTGGGGGTGAGAGGGAGTTTATCAATTGGAAGGGGTGTGTGATCAGATTGACATTACAGAAAGATCACTTTGGCAGCTGAGTTAAGGACAGACAGTAGGGAGGATTTGTAGCAGGAAAACCAAGCAGCAATTATTGCAATAGTTCAAGAATGATGTCCAAGAATACTTATAACAGATTGGTGGCAGAGTTAGAGGAGAGAAGAGGGCATATATGAGAGGTATTACAAAAGTAAAACAGATTATAGGCTGAGAGAGGGAGTAAGGAGTCAAGAATGACATCTAAATCATAAGCCTGGGACACTGGAAGGATGGTGGTACCCTTGATGAAAGATAATAAGAGTTTGAATCATTAGATTCCAGTTTTTCTCATATATATGTTTTACATACAAAATTGTTTATATGTTGCCTCCCAATTTAGGCAGATCCTTGAGGGCAGTGATTGGGGCAGGGGGAAGGAGAGATTATTTGTATTCCCAGCACTTAGCACAATTACAAATGCTTGCTGATTGACCGACTGTTATGCAATTGGAATGGACAGAACAACACATATGAAATATATCATATAGGTAGAAATGCAAGGATTTAGAAACTGATTGGATGCAGTTTATAAGGGAGAGGAAAGAGTCTCAAGTGTTTTGAGAATGGAAGAATGGTAGCATCACCACAGAAAAAAGGATGCTGGGAGAAAAAATGTTAAAAATACAAATTTATGAATTCAGCTTTGGACACTAAGTTCAGCATATGTTAAGAACTTAAAAGTGGAAATGTCCAACCAGGTCTCCGAAATGTGGAACCAGAGCTCAAAAGAGATATTTGGACTTGGACTTGATATCACTTGATATCCCTGGACTTCATTTTCCTCATATGTAAAAAAAAGAACTTGATTAGATGGTCTTTGAGGTTTCTTCTAACTATCTATAATCCTATAGATTTGAGAGTCATCTGCATAGAGAGAAGTGTGGTACCAGATGAAATTACCAAAGAAGGATATGTGTAAAGAGAAGGCAAAGAATAGAGCCTCAAAATCATTAAATACAAGGTACATTAGGAGGGAGAGCACAGTGGAAACATCAAATTCAGAATCCGATGTTTTAATAGCTAATTTGCTACAGGGAAGAAATAGAAATGTCACTTAGGAATATGAAAAATCTACTTGGAAAGATGGACAAAATCTGATCCAATCCAATATGGATTTCTTCCACAAGTAAGTGATACAAGAAGTCACTCAGGGATTGATATTTTAATTCTTTTAAAAGAGTATTTAAAATCATGAGAAAAAATGGATGGAATCATGTATCAATCTCCTAAAAAGAGATGGAAGAGATAAAAAGGGACAGGGATAGAGAGAATTTTACCTCTTAATATAAGGAAAAATGAAGGCCCAAAAACGCTCTTCTTTGACAAGGTGACTCCTATATGTTGATAAGTTCATAAAAATTCCTCAATAGAAACAACCATAATGATAACTTTATCCACGATGTCCTGATTATAAATTAAGACATAAAACATAAAAGTAAACGTTTATCAAACAATCAGAGAATGTTATAGAATCCAACAGAAGAGGTATGGCCAATTGATGGGAGAGATACTCCAGATGTTTCTCTTTAATGATAACATTTTATTGACTGAATTGTTTCAGAACATGTAGAAGTCCTTCTCAATGAGATCCACGGCTACTGAAAATGATCAGCCTAAAAGTCCATACAGGGAGGAAAAAAGAAAAAGAAAAGGAGATGAGGAATTCACATTGTTAGATTCTAACAAGGTGCCAGAATAAAATATTCTGACCAATCTAAGTTTGCTCTCATTTTGCTTGAAAAAAGAGCAAAAAGTTTTCCAAAAGTAACAAAAGAAGAACATTCAAAAGAAAATAAAATGAATTGCTGTAATCACCAAAAAAATCTTAAAGAAAGCTAACAGAGTAATTAGAGGCCATACTTTGGATCCTGTGATCTTTTGGCCATCTACTACTACCACAGCCATGCATAGCACATTCCTCATGGTTAGTGATTACAGTGATTACTTAAAGAATTTTGAAATTAACAAGAGATAAAATGGGAAGTCACTAAAGACCTGCAAAGTTTCTGCCAGAGTTCACTGCCCCTCATTCCCTAACCCTACCCTAGGGCTTCCACTGAAAGAACTTTGAAGCATTTTTTCCTGTTTGCAGCAATGACTGCTCTTAATCAGTCAGTTAACATGCATTAATATATGCCTATGAGTTAGAAGCTACTGAGCCAAAAAAAAAAAGGTGGAAAGTAACTACAGGTGGATTAGACAATTGTCTTCATCCAGTCAATCTTCCTACCAGCACTGATTTAACACCAGTTTCCTACTACCCAAAGGAAAATTGAGTTCCAAGGGGGTTGTCTTTTCCCCAAAGGGGATAAAAAGAAGTAAGACAATGGACAAAAGTGGGAAATAATGAAACAAAAGAAAATGCTTCCACAAGGAAGAAATACTTTGGCATAAGAGTATCTCAAATTGAATCTTCAGAAGAAGAGAATTATTCATTTAAAACCACCAACAAGCATGAAAATTTCAGTATATACAAAGCACAAAAAGACTATATAAAACTGTAAACTGTTTATAGCTTGTTTTGTTTTATTAAGTGTATATTAATTTATATAGTACTAAAAATTTCACTATTCTCTTATATTTTCTTTTGTTTTCAAGAAGAGAATAAAACTACTATAACCCCAGAAGACAAAATGGAATGGCTGTGGAATTCTAAAAGTAGCTGGGTCTAACAAAAAAAAAAAATGAAAGAAAAGATAAGGAGCGAACAGAAGGCCTAAAATGGAAGCTAGAAATGTGCATGTGCATGTGCAAACATACACACACACACCACACACATACACACACACACACTACACACATCACACACACACGGTAATGAGATGGTTTTATATTTCATAACTCAAAAGGAAAAAAAGTCGACAAAATATCAAGGACCTAGTTTCACTGAAAATTGGGAAGATTTTATAAACTTATGGAGAGTGAATCGAGCAGAACAAGGAAAACAATTTGCTCAATAAAAAGTAAGTTAAAGAGAAAACAATATTAACAATTTTGAAAGATATAAGAACACTCATCAATAAAGATGACAGAGGACTGTGATGAAGCATGCTACCTATCTCTTGACAAACATGGGATTGACTCAATGCATAAATTCTTTGATTACAACATTTTATTTGAAAGGATTGTTGGGATTCTAAAGATTATAATAAAATTAATAACTTACATACTACATTTTAAGAAATCATAGAAGATAATTGCCTAGAAGTATAAAAAACAGAAAGCAGAGTGATAATTGATAAAATCTGCAGGTCACCAGAGAGTGAACCACAGATAGACAACGAAAAATGTTATTTCCAACATTTAGATTTTCTTCCACTGAGGAAACAACAATTCACTTAGCAATTCTAGCAATATGCATTCTTCATTTCCTCCTCTCTGACCCCCTCACCTCATGGAATATTACCTGATCTCTTTAAAGAAACCATCAATCTCATTGAGAAGCATGTCTACATGTACTGAAACATTATACATCAAGAAAATGTCCTCATTAAAGGGAAACATTGGAATTATCTCTCCATTTATTGGCCATAATTCTTCTATTGAACTCTGTGACATTCTCTCATCACTTTACAAGTTCACATACCTTGGTAGTATACTTTCCAGGGACGTACACACTGATAATTATGTTGATGCATGCACTGACAGAGCTAGTTTGGGACTTTTTAGGAGGCTCCAAAGGGAAGTGTGGGAAAGAAGAGGTATTAGACTGACTACAAAACTGAAGGTCTACAGAGCTGCTGTGCTGACCTCATTGTTGTATACCTCTGGAACCTGGATAGTCTACAAGTGCCGTGCCAGGAAACTGAATGACTTCTATTTGAACTGTCTTAGGAAAATTCTATAGGTCACCTGGAAGGATAAGATACTGGACACTGAGGTCCTTACTCGAACTAACCTGCTAACCATTCAAACTCTGCATTAGAGAGCACAACTCTGGTGGGCTGGCCACGTTGTTTGAATGCAAAATGTATTCCTGCAAAAAAGACTATTTTATGGAGAACTCACATAGGGCAAGCATTCACATGGTGGTCTGAAGAAGGGATGCAAGGATATTCTGAAGGTCTCTCTTAAGATCTTTGGAATTGATTGTGTGACATGGGAGACACTGCCACAGGATCACTCCACACAGCAAGCCGACATCAGAGAAAGTGCAGTGCTCTATGAGCAAAACAGAATAGAGACAACTCAAAGGCCACACAGGATATGCAAATTTAGAGAATTCAGCCCAAATGTTCACATGGACTATTTGTGCCCAACTTGTGGTAGAGAATTCTGAGCTCATATTGGTTTGATCAACCACAGTCAGACACACTGTAACTTGACTCTAGCATAGTAATGTAATTTTAGTCCTCTTCAGAATTGAAAGACAACAACTTAACATCGATCTGTGTTATGTTTTAATTTACAATTAGGACATCATGGACAAATTTATTTCTATGGTTGTTTCTTTCTAGAAAATTTTAAAAACTTAGCAAGATACGGAAGGCACCTTGTATCTTTATGGGAAGCTGTTTAGGATATGTCAAAAACTATGAGAAAATAAAGAATAGATTGGAATATGATAAAAGCTGAATAGTAATGGATTATAAGTGAGAATATCTTATCCTGAAACTTGAATATTATCATATATGGAGAAAAAGGAGAAGTCAGGGGCGGAGTCAAGATGGCAGAGTAGAAACAGCACTTCAGCACAGCTCCAACTCCCACCACTTCCAATACAAGCAAAAGGAGACACTGAATAACCTCTGCAGCTACAGAACCCACAAAATGACACGGAGAAGCTCACCTTCCACTGAAGACAGCCCGGCAGCCCAGCAGGGAGCTGCCAGCACAGCTCTCTGGGAGCCAAGCCCAGGCCCTCATGAGTCAGAGGTTTTAGCTCCAGGGCAGCTGGACCAGCAACAGGCTGGAGAGACTTCAGAACACCAAAAGCTGTGGCATTTCCAGAATTACCAAGACATAGATACCAAAGACAAAGCAAGAGGTCAGTATAGTATGGACTTTGGGACTAGTGGGGAGAGCATGTCGGCCTCTTTCCCTGGGGGTGAGAAGCCACTGAGAAGCCCTGGTGAGGCCTACCACATTGCAGCTTCAGCTCCTGGCCTGCAGACTGTAGGGGGATCTGGCAATCAGTCTGGGGAGTAAGAGCTCTTGCTTTAACCTTCTTGGATCTGGATTGCAGTCTGGGGTGGAGGTCTTGGCGTATGTGACCAGCTTCCCAGAGCATGGGGAGGCTTCAGAGAGGGCACCCAACTAATACCTCAGGCAGTTGAGAAAACCCCAGTGTTTGGGACAGAAGCTCCCCTGGCTGGTGGCAGAGTCCTACTGTGGCAACAAGCCCAAAAGGCAAGTAACTGAGTGGCAACATGCCTAGACAAAGGAAACAAAATAACAGAAAAATTCAACATTAAACTCCTATTTGGGGGGCAAAGAGGACTAAAGCATGGACCAGTAGGAGGACTGTGAAGTCAGAAACCCTGCACCAAAATCCCCAAATGGAAACATGAACTGGTTACAGGCCATAGAGGACCTTAAGAAGCAGATAAGAGAAGCAGAGGAAAAATTGGGAAGAGAAATGAGAAAGATGCAAGAAAAGTATGAAATGAGAGTCAACAGGCTGACTGAGGAAAATAACACCTTAAAAACAGATTAACTCAAATGGCAAAAGAGGCTCAAAAAGGCAATGAGGAGAAGAATGCCCTAAAAAGCTGAATTTGCAAAGATGGAAAAAGAATCTCAAAAGCTCACTGAGGAGAATCATTCTTTCAGAATTAGACTGGAGCAAATGGAAGCTAGTGACAATGAGAAATCAAGATGCTGTTAAGCAGATCCAAACAAATGAAAGAATAGAAGGCAATGTGAAATATCCCATGGGAAAAACCACCGACCTGGAAAATAGATCCAGGAGAGGTAATCTAAAAATTATTGGACTACCTGAAAGTCATGAACAAAGAAAGAACCTAGAAATCATCCTCCAAGAAATTCTCAAGGAAAATTTCCCTGATGTTTTAGACCCAGAGGGCAAAATAGAGGTTGAAAGAATCTATAGATCACCTCCTGAAAAAGATCCCAAAAAGAAAACTCCCAGGAATATTATAGCCAGGTTCCAGAATTCCCAGATCAAGATGAAAATATTACAAGCAGCCAGGAAGAAACAATTTCAATATTGTGGAAACACAATCAGAATAGCACAGGATCTGGCAGCTTCTACACTGAGGGATCAAAGGGCATGGAATATGATATTCCATTGGTCAAAGGAACTGGGATTAAAACCAAGAATCACTTACCCAGCAAAACTGAGTATCATGTTTCAGGGGAAAATATGGTCATTCAGTGGAATAGAGGACTTTCAAGCATTCTTGAGGAAAAAACCAGAGCTCAATAGAAAATCTGACATTCAGACACAAGAAGCAAGAGATACTTGAAAAGGTAAATAGGAAAAGAAATCATAAGGAACTTATCAAAGTTGAACTATTTACATTCCTACATGGAAAAATGATAACTGTAACTGATGAAACCTTTCTCAGTATGAAAATAGTTGAACAAGGGTATATGGGCATATGAATACATATGTGAATGTGTTTATATATGTTTACAGGTATACACAGATAGAGGGTACAGGTCGAATTTAATAGGAAGGGATGATACTTAAAAGGTAAAATTAAGAGGGGAGAGAAGAATATAATGAGAGGAGATGGGGAGACAGAATGGGGTAAACTATCTCATATAGAAGAGGCAAGGGAAAAGGGTTACAAGGGAGGGGAAGAACAGGAAGGCAAAAAGGCAAAACCTTATTCTCATTGAATTTGGATTAGGGAGAGAATGACATACATACTAAATAGGATACCTCACCCTATAGGAGAGTAGGGGGGGAAGGGGACTAGAGGGGGGATGATGGAAGGGAGGCCAGGCTTGGGGGGAGGGAAGCTGGAAGCACCTACTTTTGAAAAGGGACAGGACTAAAATATGGAATAGACCAAGTGGGAGGTGGGATAGGAGGGAGGGAAATATAGTCAGTCTTTTACACTATATCTACTATGGTAATGTTTTGCATAGCTATACATGTACAACACATACTGAATTACATATCTTCCCAGTAAGGGTGGGTGACAGGGGAGGAAGGGAATGAATCTGGAATTTGAAGTTTTAAAATCAAATGTGTTAAAAAAAATATAAATACTATTATTCATACTATTTTACATATAATTGGGAAATAAGATATACAGGCATTGGGGCACAGAGATTCACCATGCCCTACCGGAAAATCTGAAGGGGGTATGGGAGAAGATATGGGAGAGAGCAGATTGGATGAGGTGATATCCTGTGGGACTGCTAATCTGGGGTGGTGGTTAGGGGAAAAATGGGGAAAAATTGTAACTCAAAATCTGGTGAAAATGAATCATGTAAACCATAAGTTAATATAGCACTTGAAAAAAAAAAGAAAAAAACTGAAGTTAGATAGAATTTTTCTAAAAAAATGCAACAAAGAAAAGAAACTTAAGAAAAGTAAACACAGAGTTTTGTGATCCTGGCAAGTCAATTAACTACTCTGAAATTAAATCCTCCCTCCCCCTTTCCATTTATCTATCTGTTGATGGCCCTGGGCAAGTCTCTTAACCACTCGGTAAGTCATTTTTCCTTCTTTCCGTTATCTGTTTATTTTTACCTTTCATTTCTTAAAATTTTGGCTTTCAAATTTTCTTCCTCCCATCTCTCCTGCACCTACTGAGAAGGTTAAGAAATATGGTATCATTTATGCATGTGAAGCTATGTAAAACATATTTCCATATTAGTCATGGTCCAAAAAACAAACAAAAATGAAAGGCAAGAGACATAAAGAAAGTGAAAAAAGGTATGCTTCAACTTAAACTCAGAGTTCATCAGTTTTGTCTCTGGAGGGTGATACCATTTTTCATCATGGTTTTTTTCCAAATTGTTCAGGATTATGGTATTGATCAGAGTAGCTAAATCTTTTACAGTTGATCACTGTTATATTATTGCTGTGTAATTCACTTTCCTCAAGTGTAAAATGGGGATAACACCTATATTCCAAGGTTGTTGCAAGGATAAAATTAAATAACACTTGTAAAGTGCTAGGAAAATGCTACTATTATTAAAAAAGAGATTTACGGACATGAAGGATCTTGGGAATCTTAAGAAATTCACTCTTATTGGGCTTAGAAAGGAAGGTTGATGTAGTGATAGAAACAAACTACAGATATTTTCCAGAGCATAAAATTGGTAAATGTTCCTATCACAAATTACTACCCTCTTTAAAGTTTTATGTGTGAGGCTCTTGATCTTCTTTCAGGTAATTTTCCTGAAATTAAAGCATGAGCAGTTGCGGTTTATGGTCCAGGCTTTCACTGTAGGTATAATTCATAAAATTGGAAATGAACATCCTTTTCTCTTAATAGATGTTTTTTTAAACAAAAATAGCACTGTGGATAGTCATACCATTAAAATAAAAATACCTTAGAAAGCAATCTTAGAAAGAAAACCACTCATAGGGTACCATTAGGTACCTTACTCATGAACTCTTAACTAAATTATTGATATTTCACCTTTTTTTACAGATCTTATTAGAGTATTATTAGATTATTAGTATTATTAGTATTATTATTAGATTCACAGATCTTATTAGAGTATTTACTCCAAATTTAAGCAATTTTCTTTAATAGTCAAGAGTCCTTACTTAGTCTTATATATACATGTGATTGAGATTAGAAGCCAAATTAGTACCAGAATGCCTTGCAGCTGTAACTGTGGCTAAAATAACTATTTTAGTTATTTTATTACATTTAGTTATTATTTAGGTATTTCAGTCTGAAATTTAGTTGTTATAACTATTTTAAGATAAAATAACCTTTCCTCTGCATCTGAAATAATTTTCTGAAAACATTTAGTCCCTTCTCTTCATATCTTATTTCATCTCTCTTTTCAAATGGAAGTACCTAGAAAAGTTATTTCTTTTTCTTGCAAAGTGCATTTCTATATCATTAGAGAACTCAATCATATTTTTAAATAACAGAGTCTTTGGGTTACTTTACTATTTTTTTTCTTGAGATTAGCGGACTGAAAGCCCTCACCAGATAGGTATTTGCTTTAAATTATCACAGAACATTCCCTTTTAAGAACCAGTACTTAAAAAGGCTTAGCTATAAACAGCTTTATGATCCATACTTCTTTACTGTTATATATCCATGTTCAAACAGGGAGGACACAATGCATTCCTGGAAACTGCTTCCAACAATTTAGTCATATTTTCTTATAAGAATAATACTACAACTGGGTAATTCAGTCTTGACCAGCACCAAATAAATCAGATAAGACAAAAAAAATCATTAAAGCAAAATGATGAAAAAAAATTAACTTTTATAGTGGAAGCATGGAACAGCAGGAAGAATATGAGCTTGGAATTAAGAGATCTGGTTTCAAATCCTTGATTGACAAGTTCCTATGTAATTATGGAAAAGTCATTTAAATATTCTAAGCTTCATTTTACTTACTTACAAAATGACAATGATACTTACCCTATGTCACGTGGTTGTTGTGAAGAAAGCACTAGGTAAACATAAAGCATTATATATTTATAGAAGCTATTATCATAAAGTGGGCAAATGAATCTCAAAGTATTATAAAGTATACATGTGGCACATATAAGAATATAAGTTAACTGTATCATAAATCTGTCCTATGTTTATAAGGTGGCTATAATAAATATTTAATTAATGGTAAACCAATTTCTTATATTTTGGACAGGTTATTTTGAGAGATATAGGATAGAAAGGTCTCTAAAATACTATCCAGAAAAGTCTGAACCAATTATTTCCTTTTTGGTCCATAAATTTCCTAGTTTTTATTGAAGGAATTCAAAACTATTCAAAATGAAGCAGTTAAGTTCTGAACATATGATTATCATTGGTGTCGTTCTTCCATTCCTATTCTTTTCCTATTTCCCTCCTCTTTTATTGATCATGTTAATGACTTAATTGCATATAAAAATCAAATATTCTATTTTATAAATTTAATGTAATACTTGTTTCTATGCCTGTATGCCTTACTAACTTCAAACACCATCTTTTTAAGATTGAGAAGTGAATTTCTTTAATGTTCATGGATCCACCCACCTATAACAAAATCTATCCTTTTTAAGTAGAAAAAAAGTATGTAGCTTTCAAATAATTTATGGAAAAACATTAGCAATATTATAGCGTAAGGACTAAGTAACTGATAGTTTCAATTAATCAGACACACCAAACTGTGTCCTTCTGTGACACATTAGCTGACTATTTTGCCTGACATCTTAGGCTTCCGGATCCACTGAGAGACTTAAGTATAATCTGTAATTGTTGTTTGTCCTTTGTTCTCAAAGAGAACCACAACATCAGGAAGATGATGTCATGACTTGCATGTGAATTCAATTTAAGTGAGAGAGGGCTGTGCAAAGTTATCAGGCTCACTTTCTCCTTTGGAGTCATCTGGGTCCAGTGGGGAGATATAGATCAGGATGACTAAAGATGGCCCAAATAACCTTTAATTACATCTCTATTAAGGTATAAATATAATTTTCTTAAAAAATGTTGATTCTAGATTAACAGGTATTTCATATGATGAACTGGTGGATACTGTAATTGTGTTCTGACACAGTAGTTATGTAACTCAACAAAATATTCCCTATTAAAGCAAAAATATTCAGCTATTGTCCTTATATTATGTCGTGGAAATTAGCTACACTGTCTAGTTGGCTATATTTTTCTTCTAATGTAAGAAAAAATATCACTTGACTCTAGAGACAAAGGTGATGACATTTCCAGATATTTGAGGAAAATATGAACTACTGGGAATTAACAAAGGATCTGGACTCAATTTAGGGTCCTTGGGGAACTGCATCATTCTTGACTTCATTTCATCCCCCAAAGCAATAGCTTAAATCAGTTAAGCTTTTATGTTAGGAGTCATAAATTTTCTGTAATCTATATATTTATGTAGAACCAAGATCTGGGATTCAAAGCACCATGGCAGCTTTTTTCTGCATGTCTTCATTTAACATATTACTATTTTGGAAAAAAAATTTAAATAAAATTGAGCATTCTGTGATGACTCATAGCACCTTTAATGTTTCAACAACTGCTCGGTCCCATTTGCAAGCATCTGAAAATGCCATAAATCCACCCGTAAGAGCTAGAATCAGAAATCTATTTTATCACAAGTACCACGTTTTCTGGTTTGCAGCATCATTAAAGTTGACAATTTGCTCTGCAGGTAGTGAAGGCTATAGTGGCATGTTATGATGCTCTGACTCCAGAAATATGAAGCTAGCACGACAAAACCTTTTTTTAATGTCTCTCTGCTGTCAGACAGATGCACTTTATAAAATTAGAAATATTTTTTTCCTTTTTCTTGGAAAGGTTTATATGTTAGCTTTTTCCATCATCACTGTAGGACTCTGAAAGAAGCTTACTTTGCTTTCTTCATAAAAGAAAAGCATTCTGAGCAAGACATGAGCAATAGTTAATAAAAGCTCACCTAAACTCTATCAGAGATCATGATCTGGTGATGTATCAGCTATTAAAAGAGCACAAAAGAGTATGAAAAAATATAAGGCTACAGGTACCAACCCTGTAATTTATCTTTGAAGCAGAATTCCTTTAAATGGTTACTAGTATAATATGTTGCTTTCTTGTTTATTTCTCAATGACATCTAGTCTACAAATAATGGCCACTTTATGGATACACACACACACACTTAATTATTTTTATTATAAGCCTTATTCACCAATGGACCTATACAAAACCCTGGTCATATTTTTGGTTTCCCTACAATTCAAGACTTGCCTAACTCAACAGCTGACTGGCGTTTTTTTCTTCCCTAAATAATCTCTATATCCTCTGTGATGGTATGCAGAGGAACTTGGCAAGACCAAAAAAGAAAGTCTTTTGCAGCTTAAGATAAAAGGCTATGGGACTTCTTTTTTTTTATGTAGAATGCCAGCTGAGTTCTGATAAGAAGGGAAAAAAATACCAAATATATTTGTTGGCTCTGAGACTCAAATTCTTCTTAAAATTTCCTCGATATTTTAAAAGTAGAGAGGTAATAGGAAGAAATCTTAAAAAAAATAAACTCTCAACTATGATTAATCACAAAATAAAGAAAAGGATTCATAGAAAGAAAGCCAGCTTGCATCATATTCTTCTACTATTTTGGGAGAAAGGGGGATAATTTGGATAAACTGACACCAGGCTTCGCTAGGAAAATAATGAGCCATTTGGAATCCATAGCCTTCCTTTGTGCATCAATAAACCCTGAGTTTAGTTTCCAACTTTAAAGTCTTCCCCAGGGATGCAGGGCTTTTTTTTTCCCCCTTGGATTAGCACTAAACCACAATTCTGGAAGTGTTTAAACAAATCAAAACTGACCTGCATTTTGAGACTGGGAATATGTGTGTTTCTATGAGAAAATTTGAATTCAAGTAGAAGGCTTACAGTAATAAAGTCCATAAAATCTCCTGTTCATTTTGCTAACAGTGCTCCCATAAGAAAAAACAACAAACTGTTTATCCCTTTCAAAGGGACCAAGCAAACTACCCAGTTTGCAACTAAGTACATGAACTACAGTTGGTTCTGGAGCATTATGGAAGACATTTTTCTACCAAAGAAATAAAAAAATTGCAATTAGTTTCTAATGTTAAAGGCTATAAAATTATTCTTGGCATATTGTACTTACTTAGTAGATTCTTAATCAATGACTCACTGACCGAATTAGTATGAAAATGATCAACCCACTTCTAAGTGTTTCATACAACAATGTAATTTGAAAACTAGTCTCTTTGATCTTTGCTTGCATGGTAGGCTCTGGGCTGAAAAACTTAGAGTATGAGGGCACAGCCAACATATGCATGTGGTAGTGATGGCGGGACAGCTTATGTCACAAAGGATCTGGTAGGCAATTAAACAAAGGAAAATGTGGGTTAGCAATTAGGAAGCATTTCTACACAATGTTATCTATTAGACCAGAAAAAGTTCTCCTAGGGGAAGCAGTCAAAGCCTTATTGCCAAAGTCATTTCAAGCCGACTAGACAAAACAATCTTAAAGGGAACATTCACTCCAGAGCTGGGGGGGTTGGATTAGATAACCTAATAGATCTTCCTATCTTTATATTTTCATGATTTTACAAATCTAGGAGGTTTGCCAGAAGGTTGATGGCTCAGTAGAGAGGCTTTAATTTTACTTTTTATGTCTTATCTAATAGGTGAATGGCAGTAATCTTGAAAGCTTGGACTAGTTTTCTCTCCAGGGTTGAAATTTCTGGCAGTAAACTCAATAAAGCTCTAACATAAACCTCAATGAAACCAATAATTACATAGTACTCCCTATGTAAGATTTCTAGTAGGCATCTAAGGCTCATTTAGTTGGTGCCAATGTATAATTATTGAAATTTAGGTCAAACATGCTTACTGAAAAAAATTTAAGATGGTTTTGAGACCCCTTATAATGATTAAGGCTGCAAAATGTCTATTGTTGTTAGAGTATAAAAGGAATAAGAAAGGTACTGAAGAACCTGATGAAATTCTGAATGCTAAAGATAGAGAAACCCTGGTTACTGGGAAGGGAAGGGTAATCTTTATTTGAAATACAATGAATACACTCAAATGGGAATGGCTTACTTTTGTTTCATGACATGAAATCAATTTTGTGTATGTGGCTGTGCTGATATAACACAGGAACTAAGGGTCAAACAGCTTGTTACAGGAAAGAAAATGGAAGCCCCAAGTTATTTTAAATCTAGCACCACAGCTTTATCTTTTTGATATAAATGCATACTTATTAGTGCCTAAAGCAAAGGTCAGGAAAAATCAAGCAATGTTATGCCGAAGTTCCCACTTACATTTCAAGAAATTGTCACACAAAAATTAACACTTAAATATAAATGTCTACCCAGAGGTTTGGTTTTTTCTTATTTTTTATAATAATTTTTAGCCTACAGAAACTTTCATGGTTTCTACTCTCTTGAGTATAATTAGGTACTTTCATTTGTGTCTCAGAAGCAATAAACTTTCCTTATAGGAATTAGTGATTGTGAACAGAAAGGATGCTACTGACCTAACCTGTCATTTCTATTATTCACTGTAGCCAACTGGTCTTATCATTATAAAGCTAAAGAAATTCAATATAGTTATTTTTTTTTAAAGCAATTGGGGTTAAGTAACTTGCTCAAGGTTACAGGAGCAGTCATTATTTATGTGTGGGTGCTCATTTTCTGAGACTGGGACCAATCCTGGGTCATTCCGACTCTGGGGCCGGCGCTCTTACTCGCTGTGCCACCTTGCCGCCCCTCAATATAGTTATTAACAACAAAAAAAAAAAGAATGAGAAGCTTTCATCCTTTTAACTCAACTTCATAAATGCAATGGGAAAAGAACAATGGATTCTGGCTCATCTGTTCTGAATTCAAACCAGCAAAATGCAGGTTTAGACAACCTTGACTAACACATACCCTAAAGCCTTCTTAATACCAAAAAAAAAAACAAAAAACCACTCAATAATAGGAATTTTAGATAGAAGAAACTCTACCATCTCAAATTCCATACTTCATATTTTTTCAATTTCATTCCCTCTTATTGCAAAGGAAGGAAAGGAAAGGAAAATTTAAAAAAAAACTTAAGTTTCCCATTTCAATTAGTTCTAGGGCTAAAAATCATTCCTTTTGGGGGTTGGTAGGTGGTGCAGTGAGTAGAGTGTAGGCCCTGGAGTCAGAAGGAACTGAGTTTGAATCCAGCCTCAGACACTTAACACACACACAAACAAAAACCTAGCCCTGTGACCTTGGGCAAGTTACTTAACCCCAATTGCCCTCCAAAAAGCAAAACAAAGCAAAACAAAACAAAACAAAAAACAAACAAACAAACAAACAAAACATTCCTTTTGACCTTAAATTATAAATCTTATTTTTTTATATATCTAGTGATTATAAAATAATTGTACTTCCTTTGCAAGCCCATGTCTTTATTTTCATTAGTTACTGGTCATTAGAATTGGAATGTGAATGGACAAACTCTTGAACACAAAAACCATATTAATAAATTGGATTTTAAATGGATCCTTTCACAGCTCATTTGCTCTATCTAGTACTGATTCAGAGGGTGAATAAATGTTTTGGGAAGAGTAAATAAATATTTGTTGGGAATGACAATGAAAAAACATCAGTAAGCAAACAGAGATTCAGTGTACTGATTTAAAAACTGAATTATGGAAATATTTAAAATATTTCTTTACATTTATCTAACTATTCATAATCTAGCTCTCTGTTTATCTATGTATCATCTCTATTGACCTAGTATTTAGATAATATATGTCCAACCTAAAGGGCTTTTTACAAATATGTTTGGCTTCTAATTTAGATCTCAACTTTCTGCCATGGAATTAAAAGCTAAAACAAATCAGGCTGCTGAAGTCAAGTTCCCTTCTGATCAATGTATTACATATTGGATAAGAACATGTACTGATGGATATGTAGTAATTACCAATTATGTTAATGATTAAATTAAAAATAAAGCCATGTGTCTGATTTCAAATGCATTATTTCAAAAATATCATTCTTTGAAGTTTAAATCTAAACATAACAAAATCAGACCATGTAAATAAAAATGACAAAGAAGAAAGATGACTATATTTCTCAAGAATGAAAGAAATATATAGCTCTGATAAAAAACAAAAACCAAAACCAAAAAAAAAGAGATTTGAAATAAAGACTAAAGAGATCGACAAACCAATAACTAAACTGAACAAGAAAAAGAAAAGTAAAATTAAATCACCAAAATAAAACAATTAATAGAATGAATTCATAACAAACAAGACCTAATAAGAGTTATCAGAGCAAATGATTCTCAGACTAAAAATCAGTTGGACCTAAGAGTTCATGTCCAAAATGAGGAAGCATGTATGCAGAGCCAAGATAAAGTAAACTTTTACAAAGTTGGCAATTCTAGGAAAGCACAAGCTTTCTGTGCTTATTCAAATGTGCTTATTCAGAAAGTACATTGGTACAGAATTTTGACAAATAGTGAAAACACTCTTAAAAGTGCTACATTTATTTTAAAACATAATAATAAGTGATTTTTATATCACTCAAGTATTAAAAATGCATGCCTTGTCAAAAATGGATAGTGAAATAAAAAAATTCAAACTTTAAGCACAAATAATTCAATTAGAATAGAAAAATAACCCCTCCTTTAGGATAGGACACACATATACACACATATATCATCAAGGTGAGAGTTCTCCCATATTGAACAGAATAGACACAGTCTACCAAATTTTGCAGTAATTTTCTAGAAGCAAATCCTTTTTGACTATAATGAGTTTCCTTAGATCAAAACTGTACTGTTAGGAAAAAGAATTGACCCATGTAATAAAATATTTTAAGAATGTAGCAAATCTCTTTAGAATACCTATGAAAGAAAACAACTTTTAGAGACAACACAAACTATTATTAAAATATCACAGATGAATAAAAATGGCAACATAATACTATGCTAGAATCTCAACGTGATAAATCACCTGCCCCAACCATCAGAGATAACATTTTCATTGCAAAAGCACCAAATATCTTTAGTGGTTTCTTTTTATTTTGTTGTTGTTTTAATAATGTTAACCATTCTAACTATATGCGTAAGTTTTTCTTTCCTTCCTTCCTTCCTTCCTTTTTCCTTCCTTCCTTTTTCCTCATTAATCTCTTTCAAAAAGTCTCCCAGGAAGTTTTTAATATTCATGATGGGAAGAGATAGGATCTAGAATTAGATATTAAATAGATGTCCCTAAAGGGCAAATCTTAAACCATATCAGTACCCTGCTCAAGAAACTTCAGTGCTTCCCTATTAGCACTAAAATAAAATACAAATTTCCCTGTTCAGTATTTAAAGACATCAAGATATAGCTCTCTCTATTCAGACCATTTACACATACATGCAATCAATGCTGCAGATAAACCAGCCTATCTGCCTTTTATGCATGCTATTTCATTTCCTACTTCCATACATTTGCACAGGAATGCTCTACCTTCTTACCTCAGTGTCTTGGAGCCCCTAGCTCACTTCAGGCTTCAGTTTAAGAGCCACTTTATTCAAAAGACTTTTTTTGATGTCCTCAGATACTAATATGTCCCACTTCTACAGTGGGATGTAGATTAGTTTCTCAGTAGTGAGCACCCTTTCAGGGCTCTTTTCCACCTCTGATGTCTAACCTGATCTGCCTAACTCTCACTGGTGACTCCAAGAAACTATAGCATGTGCAGTGGTCACAACCCCAGTAAACCTCTTCAGCAAACAGACCAAATCAGATTCAGGGTAACCTAGGATCTCAAACCTGTAAATGAGTTATGGGGGTTGTCTACCCCAAGCACATGAAAACTTCCCCTGGTGGAATGGGTGGATGAGAACAATTTGCTCTGATGGCCATGAAAGCAGCTAAAGCAAGTGCTATGAAGCACTTAGAGCTTGGTTAGACACTGAAGATACCAAGGTCTTCCATAGCATCTTGCACCATCACCAGTAGTTTTGACTGTACTACCACTAGACTGCAATGACTCTGGAAGAGAGAGTGAGGCTGATGACTTTGTGCAGCTCTGCCTTACTTAAACCCAATTTATGCATCAATCAAAAGATGTTGCATTTTACCATTTTTACCTATCTCAAAGTCCTGTGGTGACAGGTAAGTGAGGAAGCAGTATATGTAGATATAGTGGGAGCTGTAGTCACAAATCAGCAGACAGGCAGTCCAGGCCATAGGGTCATCTTTTCACTGGAAGCAGCAATGGAATTCAGCAGCCCCCTGGGTGTCTGAGCAGCCTTTTAAGGATCGCAGTGCTTGCTGCTCCTGGTGTGAGGAAGGGACTAGAAAAAATGGCCTAAAAATCATCTGCTTACCCAACCTTGGGCTGATTACCAAGACAGGAGGGGATTCCATCTTGCTGTCAAAACAAACAAAAATATACAAAAAAAATCTGCAAAGATGATTCCAATCATCCTCAGTACATGGAATGTGTACACATTTATAGACAACACAAAATCCAGTAGACCTGAAAGATGAACAGTTCTTGCTGAGAGAGAACCCAGCAGGTATCACATCCAAATAGCAGCCCTGAGTGAAACATGGCAAATGAAGGCCATCATAATGAAATTGGAGCAGGATGCACATTTTTCACTCCCACAGTAAAGGGGAGTGCCATGAGGCTGGAGAAGGTTTTGCAATCTAAACTAATCTAGTCAAAAAGCTTGTATGCCTCCCAAAGGGAGTGAATGACAGACTCATGACAATGTGAATACAACTTGCAGAAAAATGTCATGCTATCATCATCAGTTCTTATGTTCCCCCATGACAAAACCTGATGAGGTCAAAGAAAAAAATTTATGAAGACTTGGAGAATCTTATCATCCATATGTTAAAAGATGACAAGATTTTACTTCTGGCTGACAATAATGCTAGAATGGGTTCAGACTACCACACATGGTAGGGAGTCCTTGGAAGGAATGGTCACTTATTACTTAAAACTTGTATATTTCATGACCTCATCATCAACTCCTTTTTCCATTTACTGAATGCAATAAAACTTCACAGACGTACCCTACTAGCAAACGTTGTTGGCATTTGATAGACTATGTAATTGTAAGAAGAAGGGACAGACAGGATGTGAGAGTGACAAAGGCAATGTATGGTGCAAAGTGCTGGACTGATCACAGACTTAATCTCTCCAAGCTAAATATTTGCATTCAAAAAAAGTGGCAACTCCAAGGCAAAATGACTACCAAAGACTTAATGTCAATAAATTACAGCTCTTCTCTGAGTGGGAAGAGTTTGTTGCTAGCTTGGAGGGAAAGCTAAGCCAACACACATTTGGCAACAATGGAGTATAAAAGGAGTAGGAAGCTTTTAGGAATTTGGTATACAGCACTGCATTTGCTCATCTGGGTCAGAATACTCTGAAATATCAACACAGGTTTGATGAAAATGATAGCAGAATTCAGAAGCTGCTAAATGAAAAATGACAACTCCACAGGGTTTACCAGCAGGACAGTTCATCAATCTCTAGGAAAGCAGCATTTATTTTCACCAAAAGTAAAGTATGTGAAACACAGAGAAATGCAGGATTCTTGGTTCAGTAAGAAATCAGATGAAATTCAATTTTATGCTGATAGTAACAATCCAAAGCACTTTTATGAAGACTGAAGCCTATTTTGGACCAAAGACATAACTTGCATGTCAACTACTCTGCACTGATTAGTGATAAGATAACACCCATAGCAATTTACCATTTTAACCTATCTCAAAGTCCTGTGGTGACAGCTAAGCAGGTATAGATATAGTGGAAGCTGTAATCACAAACCTACAGACAGGCAGCATAGGTCATAGGGTCATTTTCTCAATGGAAGCATTGACTATCAGTAAGAACAAAATCCTAGAGAGATGGGCTGAACACTTCCATTGTGTTCTCAACAGACCATCATCAATCAATGCTGAAGCCATTAACTATTTACCTTATGTAGAAGTCAACTCCTCCCTAGCTGAAGTCCCAACTGAAGAATTAGTTTTGAATATCATTAGACTCCTTTCATATGGAAAAGCACCTGGTGCTGATTCTATTCTCCCTTAGATTTATAAGGTGGGGGGGGGGGGCAGGGAGAGGGGAGTTTCACTGTTCATACAAAAACTGACTGAAATTTTCCAGGTTATCTGTCAAGAGAAGGTTATCTCACAGGAGCTCTAGGGCCTCCATTTTCTACCTCTATAAAGGCTAAGGAAATAGATTGTCCTGTGACAATCACAGGAGGGTTTATCAGTCATTGCTGGCAAGATTCTTGCCCGAATCCTTCTTAATAGGCTGATCTTTCACCTCAGAGATAGTCATCTACCTGAGAAGCCAGTGTGGCTTCAGAAAGCACTTTGAAACAGCTGATATGGTGTTTGCTGCCTGACAACTCCAAAGAAATTCCAAGAGCAGAAGTCTGTACACAATGTTTATAGATCTTACCAAGGTTTTTGATACTGTCAGTTGTAAGGGCTTTATGGAAAATTATGCCAATATCTGGTTGCCCAAAGCTCATCAGTACTGTATATCAATTTCATGAAAGCAAGCTTACCCAGGGTACTGGATAATGAACAGTACTCCTGTACTTTCAATAGATGTACACATTGATAGTGAAGTTGGCATGTCATGCATTGCCAGAACTAGCTTAGTGTCTGTGAGGGGCTCCAAAATAAAGTGTGGGAGAAAAGAGGTATTCGAGTAGCTACCAAACTGAAGGTCTACAGATCTGTTGTGCTGACATTATTGCTGTATGCCTGTGAAACCTGGACAGTATCCAAGCTCTGTGCCAGAAAAATGAATTGTTTTCATTTGAATTGTCTTAGGAAGATTCTAAAGATCAACTGGCAGGATAAGGTACCAGACACTGAAGTCATTTCTTGAACTAAAGTGCCAAGCATTCAAACTCTACTTCAGAGCGCATAACTCTAATGGGCTGGTCATGTTGTTCAAATGCCCAAATTAATTGCCTGACATGGGAGATACTGGCACAGGACCAACCAGCATGGTGGGCCCTCATCAAAGAAGGAGCTGTGCTCTATGAGCAAAGCAAAATTGAAGTAGCTCAAGAGAAACATGAGAAGAGCAGATCTGGAGAATCCACCCTAAATGTCTACATGGACTATTGATGCCTGACCTGTGGTAGAGTATTCTGAGCTCATATTGGTCTGATCACCTACAGCTGGACACACTGTAACTTGACTGTAACAGAGTGATGTCATCATCCTTTTGTGGGGTTGCGATTACATTCCTCCTTCCTCTGATCCCTCTCTCTCTCTCTTCCTTCCCTTCCTCCCTCTTTGTCTCTATGTCTCTCTCCCATCCCCTATATTTGTGCATCAATAAATGTGTATATATGCACATATATGAATAAAATACATATAAATATACATATAGATATGTCTATAGCATACTCTCCCTCTTATCTGCAGTTTCACTTGCTTTTTTGCCCCATCAAACTTGATTTCCAAGGGAATAAGGGAGCTAGGAAGGAGGGCACATGCCAGCAGAGGGGACCAGCCTAAGTTTCAAGGACACATGGGGACTAGAGACAGATATACAGTATCAAAATATAGACCGACAGAAAACAGAAGATGTAAGAGTAGAAACAGCTCATCCAAGCCACTCTGCCCCCAGATTCCCCCCAAACTATGTAAAAGGGGACTCTGAACAACTTCTGGAGCCCCAGCACCCACAGAACAACACAGAGAAGCTAACCTCCCTCTGAGGACAGCCCAGCAGCCCTGCAGGAAGGAACAGCGCAGCAGTCTGGGAGCCGGCAGCGCACTGCACACAGAGCGCAGGGAGCCGAGCCAAGCGGAGCCCAGGTCCCTGTTAGCTGAGGTTTTAGCCCCAGGGCGGCAGGGCCAGCAGCCAGCTGGAGAGACCCCAGAACACCAGCAGCTGTGGCGATCCCAGAATTATCAACATAGACATGCCTAGGACAAAGTAAGAGGTTAGTGCCCTATGGACTTTGGGACCAGTATTAGGGGAACGGGTTGGCTTCCTCCCCTGGGGGCTAGAAGCCACTGAGGAGACAGGCCATTTTGTAGTTTTCAGAGGCAGCTCCAGCTCCTGGCCTGCGAAATGTAGAGAGATCCAGCGATCAGTCTTGGGGGGGGTAATCACTCTTGCTTTAACCTCCCTGGATCTGGATTGTGATCTGGGGTGGAGGAAGTAGGTGGGTTTACAGCTTGCCAGAAACGGAAGTTGGCCCCCTCACATGTTTGGCACGAAAGTTCCTGTCTGGCACCAGGCCATATGGTGGCAACAAGCCCAAAAGTCAAGTAATTAAGTGGCAAAATGCCAAGGCAAAGGAAACAGAAAAATGCAACCCTGGACTCCTATTTTGGGAGCATAGAGCGGGAAAAGGACCGTGAGGTCAGAAGTCCTGCTCCAAAAGCCCCAGGGGAAAACATGAGTGGGTTACAGGCCACAGAGGACCTTAAGAAGGACTTTAAAAATCAAATAAGAGAAGTGGAGGAAAAATTGGAAAGAGAAATGAGAAGGACGCAGGAAAAGTTTGAAATGAGGGTCAACAGCCTGACTGAGGAAAAAAACACCTTAAAAAATAGACTAACTCAAATGGCAAAGGAGGCCCAAAAGGGCAATGAGGAGAAGAATGCCTTAAAAAGTCGAATTTGCCAGATGGAAAAAGAATCTCAAAAGTTCACTGAGGAGATTCATTCCTTCAGAGTTAGACTGGAGCAAATGGAAGCTAATGACTTTATGAGAAATCAAGATGCTGTTAAGCAGATCCAAACAAATGAAAGATTAGAAGGCAATGTGAAATATCTCATGGGAAAAACCACTGACCTGGAAAATAGATCCAGGAGAGACAATTTAAAAATTATTGGACTACCTGAAAGCCATGATCAAAGAAAGAACCTAGAAATCACCCTTCAAGAAATTCTCAAGGAAAACTGCCCTGATGTTTTAGATCCAGAGGGCAAAATAGAGGTTGAAAGAATCCACCTATCACATCCTGAAAAAGATCCCAAAAAGAAAACTCCCAGGAATATTATAGCCAGGTTCCAGAATCCTCAGATCAAGGAGAAAATACTACAAGCAGCCAGGAAGCAACAATTTCAATATTGTGGAAACACAATCAGAATAGCCCAGGACATGGCAGCTTCTACACTGAGGGATGGAAGGGCATGGAATATGATATTCCAGAGGGCAAAAGAACTGGGAATGAACCCAAGGGTCACCTACCCAGCAAAACTGAGTATTTTGTTTCAGGGGAAAATATGATCATTCAGTGGAATAGAAGACTTTCAAGCATTCTTGAGGAAAAAACCAGAATTGAATAGAAAATCTGACATCCAGACACAAGAAGGAAGAGGTGCCTGAGAAGGTAATCAGGGAAAAGAAATCAAAAGGAACTTATCAAAGTTGAACTATTTACATTCCTATATGGAAAAGCAATAAGTGTGACTGATGATATCTTTCTCACTATAAAAATAATGGAAGAAGGGTGTGTAGCCATATGAATACATATGTGAATGTGTGTGTATATGGTTACAGTTATATATGGATAGAGGGCATAGGTTGAATTTGTTGGGAAGGGAGAATACTCAAGGGATGAAATTATGAGGTGAGAGAGGAAAGTGGCAAGAGGAGATGTGGAGACACAGGGTAGGGTAAACTATCTCATGTAGAAGAAGCAAGGGGAAGTGGTTGCAAGGGAGGGGGAGAATAGGAAGGCAAAAAAGGCAAAACCACATTCTCATTGAATTTGGTTCAGGGAGAGAATGACATACATACTAAATGGGATATCTCAACCTGCAGCAGAATAGGGGGAAGGGGGATGAGAGGAGGGATGATGGATGGGAGGACATCCTTGGGGTGAGGGGAGGTTGGAAGTACCCACTATAGAAGAGGGACAGGATCATGTAGGGAATGGACCAGGTGGGGGGTGGGATGAGTGGGAGGGAATTATAAGCAGCCTTATACAATATATCTACTATGATAATGTTTTGCATAGCTAGACATGTACAACATATACTGAACTACTTATCTCCCCAGAGGGAATGGGTGACAAGGGAGGAAGGAAATGGATCTGAAATTCGAGGTCTTAACATTAAATCTTTCAAATATAAAAAAAAGAAAGAAAATAGGTGGTAGCCAGATGTGTGGGGTAAAATGAGTAAAGCAGGGCAAAGATCTCCCTCCTTGGTGCCCTACATCTTGAGCAGTGGTCTCTCCTTGCTTCATTTCTACTTTTACTTGGAAGGTTTTGTTGTTTTGTTTTGGTGGTGGTGGGGTCCAAGGCCTTGATAGCAGAGCCTGGGACAGGGGTGGAAAGAGAGAGATATTATAGTATTGTACAGTGAAGTTAACATAGATGTTGTTTTGGAATGCAGATTTATTTCAGAATTCTTTATACAAAGTTAAATTTTCATAATGAAAATGTACATAAAGAAAGTACTGTCTATATGGGGTTCAGTACTCTCTGAGATTTCAGTATTCCATAGGGATGAGGGGTGTCCTAGAATATATCCCCCACAGATAAAATGGGATTACTATAGGTAGCTGTCACTGATATTCCAAATCCAGCACTCTGTATAAATAAGTATCATTTCACATACCACTTGCCAGTGATGGAAAAAATAGAATAATAAAGATTTTAACACATAATACATTCTACATTCCACTTTTCTATCCTGAATTTTGTTTTCCTCCAAAAATATTACTCTAATTCATTAGCATATTTCCCTGGAGTTAGGCTTTATGTGCAATTTCAAATTTAAAGTATTTGTTTAACTGTATTTACACATTGCTATTAAATACTTTTGGCCATTTAATTGCATTCATATATCATTCACTCCTGATACAAACAAATATGATCTTAAAATACTTTCCCATTGTGATATTTTCTCCAAATTGAGTTGTTTGTTAACATTTGGTAGGACCTAGTGAAAAAAACATCAAAATCAAAGAGCTTTGAACAAAACAGAACTGAACAATCATCTGTTACTCTAACCTTTTCTAAGGCTTTTAGGTCATCAGCTAAATTCCTCTATTTGGTAATCTGAATATGTAATTCAAATATTTCATAAACACAATGAGCTTATATTATAGATTAAAGGAATTTAAATTAAAATGTACTCTTCTATGCCACCTTTTTACTTTAACGATGAACTTGAGAAGTTAACTAGAATTACATTTTAGCTGATCTTGACACAGAGTAAGTTTTCTTTATTTGTTTTTATACTGAACATTCTTTTTAATATTCTTTAAGTAATCCATAATATACTCATATTCATCAAAATTCTCCCCAAGAAAACAATTTGACTATAGCAACTGATCTCTGCTACATATTGTGAAAAATTTTTACCTGATTACATAATTCCTGGAAGCACGTAATTATAAAAATAATTTTATAACTGATTTTGATCATTTCCCATTTAGTTCAGACTTCTGTAAGTTTTGAGATAGTATAAAGTCAGAGACTTCAAATTTGAAAGTTTGGAGGAAATGGAACATATTTGAAATATATCAAAAAGTGAACACTAATTCCAACAGTACTTGACAATAGACTGCATATGGGGAGGGATAAGAATTGGTAAACAGTCAAGGATAACACGAAATTTTGCAAGAGTGACAGGATGATTGGTATCCTTGATAGGCAGGGACATAGGAATAAGGAAGGATTTAGGGGGAAAGATATTGAGTTCAGTTTTGGACATGTTGAGTTTAAGATGTCTCCTGACTTCCAGTTCAAGATGTCTGAAAGGCAATTGGAGATGTGAGAATGACTAAAGGTCATTTAATAGGGGTGGGCAGAGGGTAGATCTGAGAATCATTAGCACAGAGATAATAAATTAAATCCATAGAAACTAATGAGACCACCAATTAGTAGTACAGAAGAAGAACATAAGCAGTCACGGCAGAGTCCTATCAGACACCTACAGTTAAAGGGCACAACCTGGGTGAGGTTCCAACAAATGAGACTGAGAAGGAGTAATTTAGTAGATACAATCAGGAAAGAATGGTCTTTTGAAACCCTAGAGGGAAGAGAATATTGAAGAGAGAGAGGGTACTCAACAGTGTCAAAGACTGCAGAAAGGTCAAGAAGAATGAAGTCTCGGACTCTGCCACTAGATTTAGCAATTAACAGATAATCAATTACTGAAGAGAGAACAGTTTCAGTAGAAGAACAAGGTCATAAGTCAGACTGTAGGGGTAAAAGATGAGTGAAGGCAGAAATGGCAGAGTCAACTATTGTAGACAGTTCTCTCAAGGATTTTAGCCACAAATGGCAGAAGAGTTAAAGCATGATAGTTGGCAGGGATTAAAAGAAGTTTTTTTGAGCATGAGGGAGACCTGGGGATGTTTATAGGGAGTAAGGAAACGACCAGTAGACAGGGAGAGATTAAAGATAAGTGACAGAATGGGGATGAAAGAGGGGGCAACCTGTTGGAGAAGGGTGGAATGAGATCACTTCCACATGTAGAGGGATTTGCCTTGGTAAGGAGTAGGGCTACATTTTTTTGCGTGAGTCACAGGTAAAGACATCTCAGTGGTATGAGATAAGAGGAGGGAATAGGCAGCTCATAGCCAATGACCTCTTATTTTTTCCTGCAAAATATGTTAAGAATGGACTAAAGTATGCTGTTTTTCACTTCCTTTCATTCTTTTCCTTTCATTCAAGTCTTCTTGTACAAAATCACCAATATGTAAATGTTTTACATGATTGCACATGTATAACCTATATCTGATTGCCTAATATCTCAGGGGCACAGGAGGGGATGGAGGGATAGAATTTGGAGCTCAAAACTTAAAAAAAAATTAAAAGTTGTTTGAATATTTATTGGGGAAAATAATATACACATATGTATATAATATTTAGTGTTTAATAAATACTTATTGACTGTTTAAAAAATGATGTATGGTTCTTGTCTGAGAAGAGTGGGAACCTGGGACCCACGAGAGATTTGAGGAGGGATAGCAGATCTGCTGTGTGAGTTGATAAGGGAGGTGTTGAAAAATTTTCTAGCAAGCATGAGGACATAATTGAGGTTGCATAACATCAATATGGAGTTGATCTAGTCAGGAAAATTGTACAATTTTTGCATCTTTGGTTCAGCAGTATATGTGTAGGAGTGAAGACAGCAGACAGTGGGAATGATACAGATTAATGCTTACCAAGGCACAATGGGTAACATGTCAAGGGGGTCAAAGATAGAGTTGAGTTGTTTTACCAAGGGGTCAAAATGGGGAAAGGAATAGCTAGCATAGTTCTATAACTTAAATACCTATGTGTCTTTACATACCTATGTGACACTAGTTTCTTTTGCAAAATGAAGGGCTCGGGCTAAGGGATCTCTCAGGTTTTTAAACTCTAAATATATGATGATAATGAAATTGAAGTATTATAATTATTGTATTTAATGTGAATACTGTCACAAAATCATTAACCTCAATATATTGCTATATTAGGAAAAAACACCATTTAGGATCTTGGTCTTAGATTTTATCCTGAAATTAATTTTGATAAAGCATTTTTCATTTTAGTACTGAGAAAGTTGATTCACTGAGAATTCTTACTCTATTATAATCAGTATCTCAATTTGATATGATTCTATAGGGGCAGTGATTATAAATTCTGTACATTTGGTCCTACAGCTGCGAGCTGCAGATTCTAAGTTCACCTGCTTAAGCACAGAAATTTAAGTAGAGGGCCTCTACCCTTGCTTTTCCTTGTCACAGTGACCAAGACCAGTGAGGTGGAGGTAACCCAACTACATGGAAAGTCCCTCAATTTTATTTTTGTGCCTCCAGACCATTCTTTTCTGTCCAACATGAGCAAGTGACTGACCATCCTATGACCACTTAAAGGAGATGTCCTATGCTCCACCCAATCTGTGACACTGTTGCTAATATGCCATTTTTAGCCCTCAAGAGCAAGGTCTATCAAACAAAAAGATTCTGTATTTTCCATATCTCTTTTGCATATTTGGGTTAAGACTGGCAATGTACTAATCATGCTTTGTATAAGACACACAGGAATATAGATTCTAATAGAAGGGCCCTATAATAGGTCTCAAACTCTAATGTAACGTTCATTACTTGTTCACCAACTGTGAAGTTTACTTGCACAACCATAAAAATACTGACAAAGATCTATCCTGTTTTGTTCAAATGCCATGACCAAACAACAAATGGGTAGTGGTGTGGTATGGAAAACCCTCAATGTTTTTTTTTTGCTTTTTTTGGGAGGGCAACTGGGGTTAGATGACTTGCCCAAGGTCACACAGCTAGTTTTGTTAAGTGTTTGAGGCCAAACTTAAACCCAGATCCTCCTGACTCCAGGGCCAGTGCTCTATTCACTGCACCACCTAGCCACTCCTGCCCCCCCCCAATATGTTCTTGAAGCATATGTATAGCTCCTCACTAATCTAAGAAGTCCATCCATCTTGTGACTATCTAGTCAGCAGAGGTATTTCCTGCTTTGCCCAACCTGTGACTCTGCTAATACAGATTTTTAACCTATGCATCATATATCAACCAATGAAATTATTCTATATTTGGTATAGCTATTCTTGAATATTTAGAAACCTTACCCTATAAGAGGGGATATCTCAGATTATAAGGAAGACCTGAGGTCCCCTTCATTAAAGGGGTCCATGGACCCCTTTATAAAGTGTCATTGGCTCAGAGCTTTACCTCAGTCATATTGTAAGTGGAAAAAAATCTTATCCCCACAGTACTCTCACAAATTATAAATGTATATGCATATATATAAACACATTTGTATGTACACACATATATTATATAGACTGATATGTGGGCTTTTTTGCTACATATGTTTCTTAGATTGATTTTTCTCCAGTCAATAAAGGCATATGAAATAATTTTGTGAATGAATTAGATAATATATTTTCTTTCAGGAAGGCAATAATTAACATCTGACTAATCAATATTCATATCTAATTATTTTACCTTTTATTTTATGTACTTGAAATTGTGGCAATTCTTAGCCGTCTAGGTGATGGGTGCTTCACTAATATTTTCTCATTAAAAATACTTTAAAGAACTTATTTCATATAACTCAAAGTTTCCTTTACAGAAACGTCACCCAATTAAGACTGCTTTTCAGTCATCCAACGATTTGCCAAGGATCTGAGAAATCTGCTTAGATTTCCCTTTATGAGAAGTGCTCTCTAGACTATGAAAGTAAGGGAAACCAGAGCAGTTATAATAGCATATATGTTTGTGAGTCTGAATTGCTAATAAGAAATAAAAGAAAGTCAGGGCAAAATTGTCAGGGTTGCCATGATGTCCCCCTTTGGTGCCTAAATTTAAGTATCTTTAAAAAGTTTGTTCTCCATATAATTATAATCCTATACCTCTGTTGAATAGGCTTTGAACCATGGGTCCTGAAATACTCTATCAATGGGGCCAAACCTTGAGAAGATCTTAGCAAGCTGAAAAGACAGTAAAAAAGCAAAACAAAACAAATTGGTAGAGTTTTATTCCTAAATTATCATTTATTTTGCATAATTTGAGAACATGATTTTCAAACACAAAATGTTTACTCTTTAGTACCCACTGAAGAATAGCCATTATTGGAAAAATCTGTTCATAGGCTCATAGTTAAAAGTATAATAGCTATAGAGATAAAAGGAACCATAAATATATTGAGGCTGATGCTGATGATAGGATTTTAATCAAATATAATCATGGGAGAACTTGGCATTTTATAAGTGAATTTTTCTATTAAATCCTTCTAACAAAAACCACAATCTTGGACCAACAGCTGGAAAGGTATACTTCTCTCTGACAAACTGAGTTGATTCATATAGATCATTAGGGTCCATTTGTATTAGTAGAATGATAACCCAACTACTCCCAGATGCAACAGACAGCACAAGTATTGTCAGAGTAGTCTCAAAGAGTTAGCATAACATAATTCTGGGTCTTTAGTATTTATCTCGGAGGAACTCTAAGTACTTTAGTGATTTCTAAAGTCTAATTTGTCTTCACAAGAGCCTATCAAGGCAATAGAAGAACATTCATTATCACCTCTGCTTTATAGATGAGCAAACTGGGGCAGCTAAATTTTGAACCCCTTTCCTGATAGCCAGAATCAGTATATTAATAAAGAGAATCTGTAAATTATGTTTTCCTCTAAAATAGCAAATTCATTAGTATAATCCTGTTGGCAAAATCTTACTCTGTTATGGGCCGTATATAAAACAAAATAGAAACAAACAGAACAAAACAAAACTTATGTTTTTGTTTTTTTAAAAGCAATCGGGGTTAAGTAACTTGCCCAAGGTTACAGGGCTAGTCATTATTAATGTGTGGGTGCTCATTTTCTGAGGCTGGATTCGATCCCAGGTCATCCCAACTCTGAAGCCAGTGCTCTTACTCACTGCACCACCTCGCCACCCCCAAAACTTATGTTTTAAAGAAGAGAAATTAAGGTTCAACTCCTCTGATTTTAATACTATAAACGAGAAACATAAAACTTTCCAAAAATATTTCAAAATATTCAGTAAAGATAAGGGGAGAAGCAGGAAAAAAGAAGTAGAGAGAGGAAGAATAATGGGAAAATGTTGAGACAAAAGGGAAGACAGAGATAGAGTGAAATAGAATTCATCAATCTATCTTGAAAGTAATGACTGGAAATTTGCATTAATTTTGTTACTAATCTACTTGAACTACTATTCTTTTAAATTTTATTTTCTTTCACAAAAGTTGGTCATTTGTTTATTAACCCATATGAACTAGTTATAACAAAAGACAACAAAGAAATGCATAACAAGAATGGAAAAGCTGCAAGGAGTAAGAAAAGCTTTGAGGTCCTAAGTCTAGAATATTAATGGTTAATATATGTATTCTGAATTGGGGAGAGGAGTTTTTTTTTTTCTATCTTCCTTAAATATTACCTCAACTCATAGTTTTATACTTTTTTTGAGGCTTACTAACTATAAATTGTTTGGTGAATAAAAATGCCACATTAAGTTTTCATAGCTGAATGATAACCAAACTGAAATATGTATGAAGGTATATTCAGTGTAAGATTTCCCTCTGAATTCCTCTACAACTGACCATGATTTAGTGGCAAAAGTACTAAATTTATTGCCAGGGAACCCGAGTTCAAATTCTGCCTATTTCTTTTACTACCAGAGTGAAGAAATTTCACCAAATCATCATGAAAATGAGAGGACCAAACAAAACGTTCAATGTACCTTCTAGCTCTGTATCCTATGTGCCTAGAGCTTCACTGTAGTGAGGGTAGGCTTATAAGAAAGAACACAATCCTCACAAGGCAGTTTAATTGTGGCATACTAGAAAGAGCTTTGGATTTATAGTAACAACAATAATAATATCATTGTATAAAACTAGCATGTATTTATTTATTTATTTATTTGCTTTTTGGAGGGGGGAGGGTAGGGCAATTGGGGTTAAGTGACTTGCCCAACGTAACAAGGCTAGTTTTGTGTTAAGTGTCTGAAGCCAGATTTGAACTCAGGTCCTCCCAACTCCAGGGCCAGTGCTTTATTCACTGCGCCACCTAGCTGCCTCAACTATCATGTATTTAGTGACTGTGCCAGGCATTGTGCTAAGTCTAAGTGCTTTACAAATAACCCATTTGACACAGATAACAATATTATGAGGTAAATTTTATTATTATACTCATTTTATAGTTAAGGAAACTGAGGCAGAGGTTAAGTGACTTGCCCATGGTTATAAAGCTAGTAGAGTCTACAGGCATATTTGAACTATCTTCCTGACTCCAGGGACAGCTACTCTATCTGTGGGACCATTTATTGACCTCTAAACATCTTGTAGATTAGAGGACCTGAATTCTATTTCAGGATCTTATACTTACTAATTGTATGACTTTTGATGTGTTACTTCTCCTTTTTGGGCTTTAATGTCTTTACTAAAATGAGAACTCAAAATATATGATTATTTTCTGTATCATCTCTTTTAAATTAACTTTTTTTGTTCAGATCTTTATGGATTTCTGTTTATGTGAAAGCTTCTGAGCATATCTGCTTCATGAAGAAATCTGCTCTGTATTATAGAGAACTTTGCTTGAAAATGGGAAGACTGTGGAATGTGATAGAAACCTGTACAGCTCTGTGTGTGTTTGGAATTATAGGATAGAGCATCTACTTGTTAACTGAGTGAGCTTTAGTAATCACTTAACTTCCCTACTCTCCTCACTGTTAAAATATTTCACCCAGATGACCACTGAAGTGTACACTAAATTGAAATCTATAAAACTGGGGTTATATCTATAACAGATATGAGATATTGCCACTTCACATTCTTACTGGCAAATAGAAAACCCATTAGTTTCCACACACATGATAATCAATAAACATTTATTAAGCACCTATCATTGTAGGATGTTCATTACTTTATTCTAAAAGTCTTTCAACATTGTAGATAACCTAAACTATTAGTGACTAGTTGGTTTTTTTCCTCATCAAATAATATTTGTTAAATCTTTCTATACAACTAGAATTTATCATGTGTAAACCTAAACATTGATATCATATGACATTTCACTGCTTCAGGAAACTAACTTCCAGGAGGCTAACCTGACAGCTCCAAGTACTCAAGATGCTTAGCTTTGACATTAAAGAAGACATCATCAAAAGGGGGTGGGACTATTCCATCATTGTTTTCTCACCAGTTTTAAATCAGAATGTCAAGATAAATACTGAAGCATTCAATCGTTCAAATCAACTCAAGTCAACAAGCATTTATTAAACATTTTCTGAGTGTTCTATGCTGTGTTAAGTGCTGGGGATATAAAGGCAAAAACAATTCCTATTCTCAATGTATTCTCAATTTAAGCAATGGTATCTACTTTCCCCCTCAATTTCAAGCATACAGAAAGAGCACCTACTGTGTGCCAAGTATTTTGCACAAATGATCTCATTTGAACCTCATAATTCTGTGAGGTAGGTGCTATTACTATACCCATATTTCAATTGAGGAAACTGAGGCAAAGAGGTTAACTGCCTTTCCCAAGGAAACATGGCTAGCAAGTATCTGAGGTTAGATTTGAACTCAGGACTTCCTAACTCCAGAAACAGCACTCTAGTCACTACATGGTGCCACTTCAAGAAAGAGTACATTGTCTTCTTTTGAGTACACCTGGGAGATTTGTTTTTGCCTTTCTCCCTTCCCTTTAATTCCACTGAAGATGAAAGATCTTGGAGGGTTGCAAAGAACCACAAGAACCTGCAAGTTTTCTTTGATGAAACCCCTCCTCCATAAATGAGTTTAAGGAAACAGTATTCCTTTAGGAATTATTTTGGAATTACAAAAACTTGCTAAGACTAAATCAAATAGAGACTTGAGAGAAGGTAGCTCTTCCTAGCAGAAGGAAAGACACTCAAATACAGATTAAATGGCTGTCAGTTCTGTGTAATGTGCTGGCTATTCTGTGTTTACTCTGGAGATAAAAACTCTTTTGTGGAGACAGGGAAAATGCCCACAGCTAAAACCTTGGGAAATGACAATTCTCCCTTTCTTCATAAAGAGAGAAGAGCTACCGAGGGGTTTTCCCTGGTGATACTAGTTGCTTGAATGACATTTTGCCCTAAGACAGCCGAAACTTACCAACACCTCTGATGCCCTAAGATAAAAGACAGACAGCAAAGTCCACTATTCCTCTTAGAGAGGTATTCTCAGATGGGGGAGGCAGGGGGGGAGGAAGAAATTCTATAACCATGTATCCTTCAAAGAGAAGTATTTAAAATCCATTATAAACTCCTCAGCTTATTGTCTAGCAGCAACTCTGAAACTAATGGACTAACATCCAATAGAGACTACCATCCAGGAAATAAGAGAGCAATGTAAAGACTTTGGTGGCTTTGCCCCTCTCCATATATAGGCTCAATATACATTTTGCCTATCAGATTCTGCATTCATGTGCCTGAGCCACAAAAATTTCCTACATGTGTTTTCCTTCCTATATATGGCCAGGTATTTCCAATCTTTCCACCCATGGTGTGTTTGTGAGAAAGTATACCGCAAGTTAATGGGGAAAATATAATTTCTATTTTTCTTACTATTTTGTTGTTCTTGTATTTGTACTCTTCCTATTTCTTACCTGGCTGTGTAGCAAAAAGTAATATATAGGTGAGGGCTCATAAGCTAAAGTTTTGCTTGTATGTAGAGCCACATTGTATGTTGAAATTAGAGTAACTTTGTGTGGAGTTTGGTTCCTGCTTATTTGAAGAATATATATAAAGTGGGTTAACTCCTTCTAATTTAATAATTATTTTCTTTTAAGAACACTGACATGTATTAGCACAGTGTCATTTTAATAAAGTTGACATAAATTTCTTTACTTTTGCCTTTTTATCATGTATACATACCCCTTCACATAAAGAAACACAAAATCCAAACTGTAAAGACACATAAAAGTATGACTAATTAGATTAGCTAGAACTGAAAGAAAATAGGGAACAGCTAAGACCATAAAATGCATATCATTATATATAATGATTTTTTTAATGCAATTTTGCACTGAAAAGTAAAAAGAGTGCCATTCAAGAGGGAGGAAGCAGGGGTCTGAAACAATGAAATATTTTATCTATTTTAAGACAACATATTTTTGAGGGGAAATGGATATACTGATGGGAATTCAAAGAACAACAAAAAAAGATTACAAATTTGGAAAATGTGACTTACATAGAAAGGTTAACAGAATTATCATAAAGAAGAGATATCTTGATGTTGATTAAATCACTTACATATATGAGGTAGTATAAAGATCTGGTTAATTTCTTCAGAAAAGTCAGAAGTAAGATTAGAAAATAACTACCCCTAAATATAATATATTTTAGGTTAAACATCAAACATCAAGAAACACAGAATTTCAGAGATGAAAGGGTACTTAGATATCATCTGTGAGGAAGCATCACATAGTAAAAAGAATTCAGGATTTGGAATCAAGGAAGACTTGAATTCAAATGCGACCTATACCACTTCTTAGTTCTGTGACAGTGGAATGGGCAAATCACCTAGCCTTTCTTAAGATCTGTTTCCTCATATGGAAAAATGCAGATAATACTTGTAATTCTTATCTCGAAAAGGTTGTATGACAAAGCACATCATGTATATGAAGAACTTTACAACCTTTAAAGTACTGGACACTAATATTATTATTGCATCATTTTATACCTTATTGTATACAAGAGGAAACTGATGCCACATGATACTTCAGTGCCATATTCTCAAGAGAGTAATGCTATTTATAATTTTTTTTCTTTTTGGAGGGCAATTGGGGTTAAGTGACTTGCCCAAATTCACACAACTAGTAAGTGTGTCAAGTGTCTGAGGCCGGATTTGAACTCAGGTCCTCCTGACTCCAGGGCCGGTGTTCTATTCACTGCGCCACCTAGCTACCCCGCTATTTATAATTCTTAATGAATCTAGACCAATAGCAAGTACTGGAAATCGAAGACATGAAAACTACTTTTCTCTGAAGCAACATCCTTCTTTATTTCAGGAGCTTATTAGTGTTCACTTTCAGAAATTGACACTAACATTGAAGAGTATTTGAAACCCTTTTGGAGAAGTCTTAGTTCTGGTAAATTGGATATGAAACCTCAAATGTGACATTCTAATTGGGCTTTAGATACACTTGGATGAATCAGTAGTTTCATCAGTAGTGTTCCTCTATACCAATGTAAATCATAAACCCTTTATACATAATTTTATTATATATATATATATATAATTATATTATTTATATTTATATTATATTATATTATATATATAATATTATATATATATATAAATAATTGTATTCCTTGGTCTACTGAATCTGAACTGTAAACACTTTTCATTAAATTTTCTTTGTTAGGTTAGTTAAATGTTTCTTCTCCTCATTCAGGAGGAGAATTTTTTGCTTGAGAATCAGATATATTTTGTTGTTATTGTTCTGATATATGTCTCCTTAGAGAGCACTGAATCTTAAGATAACTTCTTGGGAAATATTTTTTTCCATTCTTCAGATTTGCTATGCTGTATTCTTTACAGTATTTCTGACAGAAAAAAATCTACTCTTTTAAGTAATTTTTTTTTATTTTTAGGTAAATAAATATTAAGCAAGGCATAAAGCAAGGAGACATAGTTGAACATTTTGCTACTGTCATGGAGAATGTCTTATGGTAAGTTTAAATTGAAGAGGGATTACCCATGGAGGGAGAAATCCCTTGAATATTTCTATCTGCAGAAGGCCTTGTTTTGATTGTATTAAGTCCCACAATATCCTTCTCAGTGATATACAAAAATATTTTTTGATTGGTCAAACAATCCAAGAAAAAAAAAAAGGTGAATGATACCTATTTCCCATATGATGACATGCTGATAAAAAGGACAGTGAATTGAGTCAATCCAACTTGAATGCATAATGCAGGTAGGCCAATAAGCTGGGCCCTGAATTGAAGAAGGGGTCTAGATCATTTCTGATAAATTAGATAGCATTTTAAATACGCCTAATTTATCCTGTTTATAAGATTCAAACTTTATTTTTCCTTTAAACATCAATACATTCCCAATCATGAAAACCAGGTAACATCACATTTTAATTCTTAGAAGAATAAAAATTGCAGTGACCTAAAGCATAAAGGAATAACATACAGTGGTTATAAACAAGTTACACCATATTAGAGAAGCAATGATACTGTTGATTTAACTATCATTCCCTGAGTGAATGGGAGAAACGGACTCGGGGTGAGCATAACTTGGTCAGTAGTAGGACAGATGAAGAGAACCTGGTGGTCAAGGAAGTGATTTGTGGAATCTTAGGGCCTGGATGGGTATAGAGGGATGAAGTTTGCTTGAGAAATTTACTCTCCAATGCTTACTGTTTAGAAGTTAGGGACGTAGCCAAAATCATCACTACTAGGCATATATCCCCAAAAAGTCAAAATAAGAAAGAGATTAGAGGGTAAAATATTGATAGCTCTTTTTTGTAGCAGCCAAAAACTGGAAACTAAGGTGGTGTCTATCTATTAGGGAATAGCTAAACGCATTATAGTATATGAATGTAATGGAATATTGCTGAACCACAGGAAGCAATGAAATTAAAAATTTCGGAAGAAACTGTGAAGAAGTCTATGAATTACTATAGAATGGAGTGAACAGAATCAGAACAACTTAAACAATGAAAACAACATTATAAAGGAAAGCAATTCTAATCAATATAATGACGAGTCAGTATTATAAAGGATGTAAGATGAGGCATACAACTGTAATGGTAAGGGAATTTGAAGATCTTCCCTGCCCCTTGGATAGGCTTAAGTGAATTTGAAGACCTTCCCTGATTTGAAAATATACTCTAATAGGCTGAATATGGTCACATGGAATCTATGGTGGGAGGCTTATTTTTCAGGAATGCCCACACCTTGCTACTTTGTGATTGGGCAGTGTGTCACAAGGGTTGTGATGGTATCTGACCCTGGAAAAGGCTATATATGCCCTGATGTGAGGTTTTGCTTTGGGGCTCACTCATGGTAAGAGTTGTGTGATGTGGCCAGATGAGACTCTGGGCATCGGTTGAGCCTCCTGGCTTTGAAAACCCAGATGTTGTTCTACTCTCTGGTAACTAACTAGGTATGGATGTAATGGTTAGACAACTGGAAGCTCTGTTTGCTGGTCTGTTTCTCTGTATTTTTTTTCTGCTTGTAACTTCTGTTTGTATTTTCTCTTAAGTTCAAGGCACTGACTTTTTCTCCTAAACTAGGTAAATGATATGTTTGATTAAAGTAAGATTGTTAACCCCCTTTTAAGTTGCTTTCCTTTAGAAAAGCAGATCCAAGAACTTGTGTGAGTAGCCATCCTGGGTATGCTAGGGTGTTTGCTGCTACAACAACCTACCTCCTGACAGACTTAAAATGAAAAATGAGACATATTTTTGGACATGATCAACGTGGGAATTTGTTTTATTGACAATTCATATTTGTTATGAGGGCTTTTTCCTTTTTTTTTTTTTTTTTTTTAAGCAATTGGGGTTAAGTAACTTGCCCAAGGTTACATGGCTAGGTTTTTGTTTGTGTGGATTAAGTGTCTGAGGCCAGCTCCCAACTCAGGTCCTTCTGACTCCAGGGCCGGCGCTCTATTCACTGAGCCACCTAGCCACCCCCGCTTTTTTCCTTTTTTTAAAAAAAATAGTGAGGGTACAGAATTTTTAAAAAATGAAAAAGGAATGTGTTAGAGAACAAGGAGGATATCTGGTATCAAACTGGCCATTAGAGATTTCAGTTATATGATCTTTTCCTCCATTTAGAGACAAATGTTTAAATAATCCCAGATTTCATGAGTTTATATATAAGAATGTTCATTAAGTATAAACATTATAATACTATTTTTTTCTTGTGGACAGTTATTAAATTCTAACAAAATGAGACATTAAGCTTTTGTTAAAATTACCAGAAATTTTGGGTTGTTCAAATCCCCCTAACATACATGTTTATTATCTTGTGTAATTCTATAAATGAAATCTTTTTCTGGTTACAAAGGATTAATAATGTATTACTCCAGTCATAACATGGTAACTCAGTAGTTTATACCAAGAAAATGATTAATTCTCTTGATAAGTGCAAAGACCCCAGTAACCTCATTCTCCAGTAACAGAGAGACGTCCCCATCAAGATCAAAGACCCTCTCTGGAAAGCTGAGCCACCCTGTCTGAGTAAGATCAGCTGAAAAGTCCCTTTTCCTACTAGAGTAGAAATTTGAATATCAATTTGTTTTCCATTTCTCAAAAGTCTTCCTTTCATCTCAGTAGCATGAATCAACACTAGTATCGACCCAAGATCCTTATTCCCACATTGCCTGGGCCTTCTAGTCCAAGATAAAAACCCATCGGACTTTAGAGGTTTGGAGTAAGTGTACACCATTCCCTCCAGGACCTTAGCACTGACCCTAACACCACCCAGGATCCCAGCAGACTTCTCTGGGTCCATTCTTCCTGACCATCCTTTTTTTGCTTTGTGAGTATATCCCCTTAATAAGTCTGGCTTGTTCTATTGCCTTATTGTAAATCCCAGGTTTCCTTGTATTTGAAACATTTTAATTCTGTGTTAAAGCAATATGGAACCAAGAAGATAACTCTAGAAAAAATTTACCAAAGAGACTTGAGTTCATATTTTTAATATTTAAAGAGTCAAGATTTCCTCAATCAAATGAGATAAAATTTGTAAAAAGTGCTTAACATAGTATCTGGTACTCAGTAGGCATTTGGTTGGTTGTTGTCCTTTGCTATCCGAGGACCAAAATGATATGAGAGTTAGAGTCAAGTCATAGTATGTCTGACTGTGGCTGATCAAATTAATAGAGGCTTTGAATGCTCTATCACAGGTCTGACACAAATAGCCCAAGTGAATATTTGGGGTGGACTCTCTAAATTTGTGCATCTTGCATTTCATTGGAGCTACTTCAATTCTTCTTTCCTCATAGAGCACAGCACTTTCTCTGATGAGGGCACACCATGCTAAGCGGTCCTGTGCCAGTGTCTTCCATGTCACAAAAGTAACGCCAAACTTCTTAAAAGAATCCTTGAGCGTGTCATTGCATTGCTTTTTGTGACTATCATGTGAGTGTTTGCCCTGTTGGAGTTCTCCATGTCTTTTGGGCAAGTGTACATTTGACATTTGAACAATGTGGTCAGCTCATCAGAGTTATACTTAGTAGGCACTATATAAAAGTTTACTACATTAAGATTGAGAAACTGAAGCACACAGATTAAGTGTCTCATTCAAGTTCATATAGCCAATAAGTGTCTGAGTTAAGATTTTAACTCAGGTATTCCTGAATCCAGTTGCTCTATCCACTGTATCACCTGTCGTCATCGTCATCATTATCATCATTATCATCATCACCATCACCACCATCACCATCATCTAAGGGTGAACTGATTCAGACCTGCACCAGAGTGGTGTCAATGTCAGAGGAGAGAAGAGGAAAATATGTGAGAGATTCAGTGACTATAGGTTTGGGAAGTCACAGGTTTCAAAGATCATTCAAACTCATAAAGAATCAGGGTCAGCTATGAAGAAGAAAAAACAAAGGTATAATCAAAATGAAAAACTATGTCCAGAAATAGCAGAGTATTGCTGCAAACAGCCTTATGGATTCTCAGATAAACAAGCAAAGATATTCAGAGGGAACCAAGGTTTTGAAGTCAATATTACTGATTTCTTTAGAACACAGTTTAAGCTTTTTGAAGCTGTAAGAACAATGATATGAGTAGCAAAAACAAAAATTAGTAAGTGTAATTTTTTCTGATGAAATTCAACTTTTCCATTTAAGGGTATACCAAAATTTTTGTCAGAAGTTCAAATGAGTCAACAAGATATAGATGGGCATTTTAATTAGACTCTAAACTATTTTCTAGAAAAATGGTTTGTGTATTTTTTTTTTACTTCCAAGTGGGATTTGAAGTTTTTTCTCCTTTAGTGAGAATAATGAATTCTAATAAATATACTGATATACTGAAAAGCAGAATTCTTTTCAAGTTACAGAAATTCCCTAAAGGAGATAGAATACTGCAAAGTAATCTTATACTATGCCACTATATAACTAGAGGTTAACATATTTTTCCATGAATTGGAGATTAGCATCCATCAATGTTCTGGGAATGTGTCCAATTTAAAACCCATTCAAAACTTTATGACATATAATTTAAGTTAGATTTGGAAAAAATGGACCATTTATCTAAGGTACATAATATCCAGAGTGATAAAAGTCTGGTTTGATAATGAGTTAAATACTACATGCCAAAATCTTGTGAACTAAAACCCATATTAGGTAAGATAATTGTATAAAAAAGGAAGATATATGCACATTAAAAGTTTATTTTTAAGATATAAAAGACTGTGTGTTTATTGAACAAGTCAAGACATTTAAATATTTTACTCTGTCTGGATTAATTTGCACACAACTATGTTTTGTATCACCTTGAGTTTCTTATTTAAACAAACTAGTGTAAACCTCCAAGCAAGGAAGCAAGGGAAAATTCAATATTTAGAATTATCCCAATTGGGAAAGGACAAAGCAAAAAAGTGAGATAAGGTTGTGACTAACTGCAAAACAAATACTCAGGAATGAGCCTTTTTTAGAGTAGTTTTAGTGGCTACTTCAAAAATACTCTCACGGCTAATCCAAAATTTCCCCAGGATGTAAAATTTGTATTATTCCTTTCTATAATGTGATTAATGTAATAATGCTTTGTTTGTTTGCTTGCTTTTTTTTTTTAATCTAATGACAGTACACTGAGGATTTTTGAAAAGGGCAAGGGCACGTGGAACTTTGTAACTTTTAAAAGTTAATTGATTTGAAGGAAAAATAAGAAAAATGCAAATGTCTGTATTCTTAAGAAAACAACAATCAAAATTAGAAGTTAGATTATATCTGGGAAATGAGAGGCAGCATGGAGTGGTAGACAGAAAGCCAGTTTCAGGTCAAGGAAGATCTTGGTTTCAGTTCTTCCTCTGATACTTACTGGTGGTGTACCTGGGCATGTCCCCTTAACCTTTCAGTATTTTTATTAAAAAATTAATGAAAGTTAAACAATCCTCAATTATATTTTAATCTATTTATATCAGATTCCAGAGTTTTGCATCCAAAAGTCTGACACCCCTGCTCTAGCAGGACTTCTTAAGCTTTTTCTACTTTGCCACCCTGTCAGCACATCTTAAACTGTGGGTCTTGACAGTAGACCACGGTTTAAGAAGGGCTAGGCAACTTCTCTAAGGTTCCAAGTCTCAGAAAAGATGCCAACTTGCATTATTAGAAGTGTGCTTTCTTGCCTTCTTTTTTTTCCCCACCTGGGAATTTCCTATATCATTGAAATTAACCAATACTTAGCCCCTGTGTTCCAAGAAGAAAAGTGACTAATGGGGAAAGGATCAGTTAATATATGGAAATAACTGAAATACTCTCAATAAATATCTGGTCTCAACATCTTGCTTCCTTTCCTTTCAAGACTCAAATTCTCTCCTCAGGGAATGAGTACCAGGCTAGAATTATATCTATCTTCCCCTCCCCTACACCTCCAACACAGCGCCCCCCCCACACACACCCACATCTTTAAGTCTTAATTTTAAATTGTGTTCCAGATCACTATGTATAATGTATAAGGAGAGCCTCAAGCTATTTATCCAAGACTTAACTCTTCCCACCAAATATCAGTTCCACAAAAAACAAATAAACATATAATGAAGCAAATAAGTTAATTTATCTAAGTAGAAAGCAAACAGAAATTGGAGGGCTACAGACAAGAAGGTAAGAAATACTGATACAAAAAATGTACCAGAAAACATACAGAGTAAATGAATTCTCATAGCAGCTCAACAGAGAGAGAGAGAGCCAGATCTAACCCAAGGGAAAATTCCCCTAGGTCTCTCAGGGTAGGGGCTTGATCTAGGGGCCATCTCTAGTCTGTATCCCAGAGTCTTTCCCTCCCTTTAGGGACCTTAACACAATATTAACCATGTGCTTTCCTTCTCAAAGCTGCAACTCAGAAGATAAAGATCATTCTCCCAAACTCTCTGCAACTCCACCCAACAGGCAGGCAAGGAACACTGAACAATCAATCTCCACCAAAGAGAACAGTTTAATGCAAATACCCTTTAAGAAAGGGGTTACATGTATATTTAAGAAGGTGGAAATTTTCCACTCTGGGGCAGATGACAGGCCTAATTAAAATTTCTGATTGTTTTGTTAGGAAAAATGAAAATTTTTGTTTTATTGATGACAAGCACCTAGTTAAGCTCCATTCTATACCACCAACTGAATATGTCAAATTACAGACTGAATGAAGCAATCTTTGAAAACTTGTAGAAATAAATCTTCTAAAAACATTATCACTAGCACTAATGTTTAGATTTCAAAATATAGGGTTTGCTGTTGTTGCAGTGGTGGTGGGGGCATGAACTGTATCATATGTCACCATAGTAATTTTGGAGTCTGGTAGACTCTGGTTCAGGTCCTGTCTGAAATACACTGGGTATTTGACCACAGACAAGTAACTTAACCTCTCTGTGCCTCAGGTATCTCTCTAAGGCTCTTAAAATACTGACAGTTTGCCTAGAGGTGGAGGGAGTTTCTAATCCAGAAGTTCTATAGATCAATGAAATCACAGCTCTGAACTGAAAAAACTGAACCCCCCCCCAAAAAACAAACAAACATTAAATACATAACAAAGCTCAATATTGCTCTATGCATCATAGATAATGGAATTAGTTAAATTTCTAGTAGCTGAATTCAGGTCAATTTTGAAGTTTCCTTTTGTGGCACCAATTCTGAATAAATTTTACAAAGGCAGTAAAAATTAGTAAAGAAAATCTTAACAACTAAAGGCATTTAAAACAGAGCAAAAAGTATATTTTTAAAAATCTTCCTTTATTGGCTTATAATATAAAGTTACTTTGTATTCACTAAGGATTTTTTGGGGGGGTGAAAAATCAAAAAGGACCATATACCATTTCATAAATGACACTTTGGCTTTAAGCAACCATGGCCAATGGAAAGTAGTAGTTGCTACATTTGACTAGGGAAGACCTCAGAGACTACTGGGAAGAGGTACCAAGATATCCTTACCATAGAAAGGTAGAAAAGAGTCCTAGGCTATGAGGTTTTGCTTTTAAAAGAGCTCTATCTTCTGTAACATCTTTCTGGTCTTTAGTTTCCTTTCTTTAAAATATGAGTAATAATATTCCTGATTAATAATCCTATCTACTTCACAGATTTTTGCAATATTCAAAGGAGATAACGTATATGAAACTGCTTTGAAATTTTAAAATATCATGAATGAATGGTGTTCTCATCCTGGGCAATAAATGCAGGTCAGACTCAAAATTTGTACATTAACCACCATATTCTTAGGAAACAATACTGAATTTCCAAAACATTCTTTGGAGCCACGATGGCACCATAGTCTCTAAAGCAGGAAGAAAAGGATTCGATACTCCCTCCAATTTATAGATATGCAATTGGGGTAAAGAGATGTTAATTCCTAAAATAAAGACTCCATTTTATGATGGAACTCAAATTAATACTCCTAGCCCTAAATTGCTTTCAATACATGTCAAGAACTGATATCTGCTCACTCCACACCATACCTGCAGCTTCCAAATAAACCGATGTGTTAAGTTAATAGATTAAATGGGTTTCCTATGCAGTGCCACCATTACCTTTCCTTTTCTTTTTTTTTTTTTAAACAAATGCTTTATTAACTTCTGTTTTACATCATTCATTTCCGCCAGATTTTGAGTTACAATCATTTTCCCTCCATTATTCCCCTACCCAACCTCCCAGAATAGTAGTCCCACAAGATATCGCTTCCTCCAATCTGCTCTCTCCCATACCTTCTGCCATACCCCCATCGACTTTTCCATTAGAGGAAGGTGAATCTTTGCATCCCAATGCCTGTACATCTTATCTCCCTATTACAAGCAAAAGAGTATTAATAATAGTATTTATATATATTTGAAACATTTAATGTTATGACCTCACATTTCAGATCCATTTCCTTCCTCCCTTGTCACCCATTCCTTCTTGGGAGATAAGTAATTCAGTATATGTTGTACATGTCTAGCTTTGCAAAACATTATCATAGTAGATATATTGTACAAGGCTGCTTATAATTCCCTCCCACTCATCCCACCCCCACCTGGTCCATTCCCTACATGATCCTGTCCCTCTTCTATAGTGGGTACTTCCAACCTCCCCTCACCCCAAGGATGCCCTCCCATCCATCATCCCTCCTCTCGTCCCCCTTCCCCCTATCCTGCTGCAGGTTGAGATATCCCATTTAGTATGTATTACATTTTCTCCCTGAACCAAATTCAATGTGAATGTGATTTTGCCTTTTTAGCCTTCCTTATTCTCCCCCTCCTTTGCAACCACTTCCCCTACATGAGATAGTTTACCCTACCATGTGTCTCCCCATCTCCTCTTGCCACTTTCCTCTCTCACCTCATAATTTCATCCCTTGAGTATTCTCCCTTCCCAACAAATTCAACCTATGCCCTCTATCCATATATAACTGTAACCATATACACACACATTCACATATGTATCCATGTGACCACACCCCCTTCTTCCATTATTTTCATAGTGAGAAAGATATCATCAGTCACACTTATTGCTTTTCCATATAGGAATGTAAATAGTTCAACTTTGATAAGTTCCTTTTGATTTCTTTTCCCTGGTTACCTTCTCAGGCATCTCTTCCTTCTTGTGTCTGGATGTCAAATTTTCTATTCAATTCTGGTTTTTTCCTCAAGAATGCTTGAAAGTACTCTATTCCACTGAATGACCATATTTTCCCCTGAAACAAAATACTCAGTTTTGCTGGGTAGGTGACCCTTGGGTTCATTCCCAGTTCTTTTTGCCCTCTGGAATATCATATTCCATGCCCTTCGATCCCTCAGTGTAGAAGCTGCCAGGTCCTGGGCTATTCTGATTGTGTTTCCACAATATTGAAATTGTTTCTTCCTGGCTGCTTGTAGTATTTTCTCCTTGATCTGGGGATTCTGGAACCTGGCTATAATATTCCTGGGAGTTTTCTTTTGGGATCTTTTTCAGGAGGTGATCGGTGGATTCTTTCAACCTCTATTTTGCCCTCTGGATCTAAAACATCAGGGCAGTTTTCCTTGAGAATTTCTTGAAGGGTGATTTCTAGGTTCTTTCCTTGATCATGGCTTTCAGGTAGTCCAATAATTTTTAAATTGTCTCTCCTGGATCTATTTTCCAGGTCAGTGGCTTTCCCATGAGATATTTCACATTGCCTTCTAATCTTTCATTTGTTTGGATCTGCTTAACAGCATCTTGATTTCTCATGAAGTCATTAGCTTCCATTTGCTCCAGTCTAACTCTAAAGGAATGAATCTCCTCAGTGAACTTTTGAGATTCTTTTTCCATCTGGCAAATTCGACTTTTTAAGGCATTCTTCTCCTCGTTGCCCTTTTGGGCTTCCTTAGCCATTTGAGTTAGTCTATTTTTTAAGGTGTTATTTTCTTCAGTCAGGCATTACCTTTCCTTTTCAAAGCAATATGACCAGTCTCTTCTCTGGTTTTCCCTATTTGTTGGAAATTTAAATCAGGAAAAGCTTAGTTATATCTCAGGCCCTGGTCCCTTTCTTTTTTTAGCTTTTCAGATAATAATCATTTATTAAATGTTTTATCTAAGATTCTGGTAAACATATTGCTTTGTGGGAGGAAAAAACAACCTGAAAAGTAATTTGCAATGCAAATTTATCAAGATAGCATAGTATGAGCTTTATCAGTGAGGCTGGGAAGAAGAGCATCCTCAGTACAACTTCTTTTTTTTAAAAAAACAAGAAAATGTGGTAATTCATGAAACGTGGAATTGGACTTCATTCAATCTCACAGTAAATCCATTACCATCAATGAATTCCCCAAGACTAATGTCACATAGCAGAATTCCTCCAATGGAACAGAGTAGAAGAAAGAGACTATAGAATAGGATATGCAGAGTTCTCTCTAACAGGATGCATTATACCTTTGTTATTTTTAAAACTATTCAGTCTTTTTAAGGGGTTGGGGCAAGCTCTTGGTGATCCTAGGAATATACAACATAAACCCCTAAAACCAACATGATCACCTTATTACTTTACACACAGAAATGTAACAGTGGCAACATCATTCAGGAAGGGAAAAAGGAATCTGTGTATGACTGAATAAGCTTTTCTGCATAGTCTCATATTATCTAACAAATAATTCAATGTGGGTTTAGTGAGTCATGGAATTAAAACCAAATTAGGCAAGCATCTGTACTAATTAAAAAGAGACTGCTTTTGTACTTCTTTAGAGGAAAATGGCAAAAAAAAAAAAGAAAGAAAAATTCACAACCCATAAGAGGGAATCTGCTTTCTTTTTTAGTATGATGTATAATGACTAGAATGGTTATAATTTTAAATAAGTGACAAAAAATTACTTCTTTTTAAATAAAGTCTTTTGGAATAAACTTTTCTTTGTTTTAATAGCTTTTTTAAAAGGATAAACTTCATCAAACAAAAATATATGCTCACAAACCAGAGCACAAGCCAGGAGATTCGTAAACACACCTTTCCTAAAATCATACCACCTTGGAAGAACTGAAAAATTACAGATCCCTAGGAGTGTCAATGAAAAACAGCTACAAAAAAACCTTACAGTTTGGGACAGTGTGCCCTCCACCCTGGAAGCAGAGTCCTAATTTTAAAAAGAGTTTAAAAGTCAAGTAATAAACAGACTGGGAAAACAGAAAAAAAAATCTGACCACAGGAAGTTACTATGGTGACAAGGAAGAACAAAAATACACTCAGAAGAAGATAACAAAGTCAAAGCTCCTACACATAAAGCCTTCAAGAAAAATATTAATTGGTCTCAGACCATGGAATAGCATGAAAAGGATTTTGAAAATCCAATAAGAGATGTAGAGGGAAAACTGGGAAGAGGGGATGAGAGTGATGTAAGAAAATCATGAAAAAAGAGTCAACAGCTTGGTAAGGGAAAAATAAAAAATATGAAACAAAATAACACCTTAAAAAATAGAACTGGCCAGGGGCGGCTAGGTGGCGCAGTGAATAGAGTGCCGGCCCTGGAATCAGAAGGATCTGAGTTCGGAGCCGGCCTCTGACACTTAATCCATACAAACAAAAAAACCTAGCCGTGTAACCTTGGGCAAGTTACTTAACCCCAATTGCCCTAAAGGGGCGGCTAGGTGGCGCAGTGAGTAAGAGCGCCGGCCTCGGAGTTTGGATGACCCAAGATCAGATCCTGCCTCAGAAAATGAGCACCCACGCATAAATAATGACTAGCCGTGTAACCTTGAGCAAGTTACTTAACCCCAATTGCTTTAAAAAAAAAAAAATTGAACTGGCCAAATGGAAAATGAGTTCCAGAAATTCACTGAAAAAAAAAAAGCTCCTTAAAAAGTATAATTGACTAAATGGAAAAGGAGTTACTAAAGGTCACTGAAGAAAATAATTCCTTAAAAATGTGAATGGTGAAAATTGAAGCTGATTTATGAGAAATCAAGAAACAATAAAACAAAACCAAAAGAATGAGGGAAAAAGAGAATATAATGTGAAATATCTCAGAAAAACAACTGACCTGGATAATAAATCCAGAAGAGATAATTTAAAGATTATTGAACTGCCTAAAAGCCATGATAATAAAAGAGCTTTTATATCACCTTTCAAGAAGTTATCAAGGAAAACTGCCCTAATATTCTATATTCAGAAGGTAAAATAGAAATAGAAGGAAGCCACTGATTACCTCCTGAAACAGATACCAAAATGAATCTCCCAGGAATATTATAACCACATTCCAGAGTTCTCAGGTAAAGGAGAAAACATTGTAAGTAGCCAGAAAAAAAAATTCAAGTATGATAGAGTCACAGTCAGGATATCAGAAGATTTAGCAACTTCTACACTGAAGGATCAGAGGGCTTGCAATATGATATTCCAGAGAGCAAAGGAGCTAGAATCATAACCTATATATGCCTTCTCAATGAGGGGGTGTGGGGAGGGAGGAAGGGAGAGAATCTGGAACTGAAAGTTTCAAAAACAAATGTTATTTTTTTACATGTTACTGAGAAAAATAAATTACTAAATAAAGAAAATTTTAAAAATATATATGCCTCTGTGTATATATTCCCAAAATTTCTCCCTGTACTTGAATCAGACATGGACATGCTCACTCAATAAGTTAACTATCAATTTTATAAGACCAAGATTCTTAGAGCATGTGTACCTGAACAGAAATGGCAAAAGGACAAAGGAAGGAAGGCAATAGTAGGATTATACAGTTAACTCTGAATGGACAGAGCTAAGTGGGTGTAATGGTAATGGGAATTTGAAGATCTTCCCTGCTCCTTGTATATGCAATCAAACAGGTACTTGGCACCTTGTTCCAAGTTAATGATTATGTCAAGTATTAAGACTCAGAACGTGGGAATCCCACAGTGGGATGGACTTGTTGACATAAAAGGAAGGGGCAGAACAAGAAGGAACTAATACCGTATATAAGGAAAAGCCCAAGCTGAGAGAGTACAGAACTTCTGGGAGAGAGCATAATGGAGGCTGAGCAGCTACTGCTGGAGAGAAAGAGAAAGAGAAAGAGAAAGAGAGAGAGAGAGAGAGAGAGAGAGAGAGAGAGAGAGAGAGAGAGAGAGAGAAGATGAACTGCCAGGAGCAAGAATTGCTGAGAGAGGGAGACAATTACCAGGATCCTGAGAACTTCTGAGAACTGCTACAAATTGAGAAGAGAATGGAGAACAGAACTTGTGGTGCCAGAATTTCTCCTGAGAACTTCTTCTGAGAACCAGATTGAGAACTTCTGAGAAATGAGAAGAGAAGAGAACTGGGAGGAGGCATGACTGTGGTGCCAGTAATCTGTCCGTCTGTTTTGACTGTTACTTTGTCAGATTTGTCTGCTGATAGAAGACAGTGCTATTGTCTTAGACCTTGCTGCTGGTTCAGAAGTCCTGAAAGAGGATTTTCTTGCTGTATGTTCACAGAAATCCTGGAGAAGGGTTTTGCTGACATTTTCAGAAGTCCTAGAACTATACTAATGATTTGTGCTGATTCCTCAGACCTTGTTTGTGTGTCCCTGTTGCTTTCACAGGCAGAAAGAGAATTGATGATAGTGCCGGCAATATATATGAATGCTGTTTTGGGCTCTGCTAAGCTTTGTCTTCCCCAAAACAGAAACCATGAAGGACTTGAGGTAGACTGGACATTGAGAGCTTCAATATGGAATGGGAACTGGACAAAGAACTAGATGAAGAACTGGACAAGGAACTAGACAAGAAACTTCCTTTGAACCCAGGTGTGTAGATTCAGGCAGGAGCTAGGACCATGGAAGCTGAGAACCTGACTATAGTCAAGATAAAAAGACCTCTTGGTATTTAATGCAAACTGAGAAAATCATGACTTACTGTCTGACCTTTATATTTAGATGATTGAGTTAAGGACTTCTCCAATTAAGAAGAAAGAGGACTTTTTGATTAAAGAGATTAAGACAACATGACCTAGGGATGAAGGACTTTGACCTTTGTACTTTGTATCAATTAAGGAAGCTTGCCCCCTTAAGGATGACTGAATTAAGGACTTACTAAATGACTGTGTTACTAAATGAATGTGATCTTTTGTTTAAAACTTATGTGGCCACTTTGGTGAAAACTACTTACCATTTTAGTGATAAGTTGTTATGCCATAACGTGGTGAATGCTGTATTTTGATTTTCTGTGAATGTTTTGACTGAGTTTGTTACTGAATGAATAGAGAGTTCACTATACTCTGTAATCAGAACCTTGAATGCTGCTCACGGTAGCATTCCTCTAGAAAGCTGCTCATGTTTGGCTTTACAGTAGACTCTGTTGAGGAAATATAGGTGGATTTGGTAGAAAATTCAAGAAATCAAAGAAAAGTATTCAAAGCAAATTTGAGGCTTTAATATTCACCAACTGATAAGTGGTCAAAGGGTATGAACAGGCACTTTTCAGAAGAAGAAATCAAAACTATCAAATAGTCATATGGAAAAATGTTCTAAATCACTATTGATTAGAGTTATGTGAATTACAACAACTCTGAGGTACCACCTCACACCTATGAGATTGGGTAACATTACAGAAAAGGAAAATGACAAATGTTGGAGAGGATAAGGAAGAATAGGTATGCTAATGTACTGTTGGTGGAATTGTGAACTGGTCTGACCATGCTGGAGAACAATTGGGAACTATACCCAAAGGGCTATAAATCTGTAAATAAACTTTGACCCAAAACAATACCACCATTAGGTCTTTATCACAAAGAGATCCATGAAAAAATAAAACCTGTATGTACAAAAATATTTACAGCAATTCTTTTAGTTATGGCAAAGAATTAGAAATGGAGGAGATGCCTATCAATTGAGAAGTGGCTGAAAATTTTGTGGTATATGATTGTGATGGAATACCACTGTGCTATAAGACATGACAGAGGAGATCATTTCAGAAGAACCTGGGAAAACCTATATGAACTGGTACAAAACAAAGTGATCAGAATCAGAGGCTCACTGACACTCTAAAAGTTAGTCACTCTAATCAATACAATGATCTAAGACAATTCCAAAGAACCCATGATGAAAGGTACTATCCACCTTGAGAGAGAAAATCTATAAACTCAGAGTGCAGATAAAAGCATACTTTTTCCACTTTATTCTTCTTCCTTTTTATTTTGCAACATGGCTAATAAGGAAATGTTTTGCATAATTTCACACGTAAAATTGATGTCATATTGCTTGTCTTCTAGATTAGGGGAGAGGCTGGAAGGAGGAAAGAAACTGGGGATTCAGTTTTTTTTAATGAATGTTAAAATGTAATTAACTAAAAAAGAAGTCCTAAAAAATAAGTAGACTTAAAATAAGTTACAATCTCACTTCCAAACAATATTTTTCTTTTCTTTTCTTTCAATGACCACATATGAAAGCACCTTCTTTTTCTGAATCTCTATTATTTATTGTTGTTGAGTCATTTTCATTCATGTCTGACTTGGAGAGCCCATTTAGGCATTTCTTAGCAAAGGCACTAGAGTGGTTTGCTATTTCTTTCTCCAGCTCAGTTTCAAACAGATGCGGAACCTAAGACAAACACGGTTAAGTGCCTTGCCCGAGGTTACACAGCTAGAAAGTATCTGAAGCTGGATTTGAACTCAGGAAGATGAGTCTTCCTGACTCCAGGTCCAGTACTTTTTCCACTCTGCCACAGAACTGCCCCGAATCACTATTATTCATTTTGTTTTATTGCATATATAAAACTACACAGAGAGAAGAGAAGGAGAAAGGAACAAAGATACTCTCACAATCCCAACCCATTCCTTCTTTCCTTTCAGGTTCCTATGTACCTTTTGCTTAATGTCGTCTACTATGTATTTTTCTTCATCATATACATAGAACTACATAAAAAATAACACAAAAAACTAGGGTAATGGGAGAAAGGAATAAGCATTTATTAAACACCTATTATTTTCCTGACACTGTACTATGTACTTTAGAAATATTATTTCATTTGATCCTCACAACAACCCTAAGAGATAGATGATACTTTTATCCTTATTTACAGCTGAGGAAACTGAAGCAGAAAGAATTTAAATTAAATGCTCAGGGTCACACAGTTAGCAAGTGTGTAAGGCTGGATATGAATTCAGCTTTTTCTACCTTGGGTCCAGCATTGTCCATTGTGACATATAATTGTCTTTTTGGCAGCAGCAAAATACTAGACATTTCATTTTGTTAGCGCATGAAGAAAAGGATAAGTGAATTCAAGTCAATGGTGTACCCCAAGCCATCTATTTTATTCATTTAGAAAATTCCAGGAGGATCCTAATCAAGAGTAATGGTTAACATCCCGGGGGCGGAGCCAAGATGGCGGAGTAGAAACAGCTCGTCCAAGCCTTTCTGCCCCCAGATTACCCCCAAACTATGTAAAAGGGGACTCTGAACAACTTCTGGAGCCCCAGCACCCACAGAATGACACAGAGAAGCTAACCTCCCGCTGAGGACAGCCCAGCAGCCCTGCAGGAAGGACCAGCACAGTGGTCTGGGACCTGGCAGCACGCAGAGCGCAGGAGCCGAGCCGAGCCCAGGTCTGTGTGAGCCGAGGTTTTAGCCCCAGGGCGGCAGGGCCAGCAGCTGGCTGGAGGAACCCCAGAACACCAGGAGCTGTGGCGACTCCAGAACTATCAACATAGACATGCCCAGGACAAAGTAAGAGGTTAGTGTCCTATGGACTTTGGGACCTGTATTTGGGGAATGCATCAGCTCCCTCCCCTGGGGGCTAGAAGCTTCTGAGGACAAACACCATTTTGTAGTTTTCAGAGGCAGCTCGGGCTCCCAGCCTACAAATCGTGGGGAGATCCAGTGATCAGTCTTGGGGGGTAAACGCTCTTGCTTTAACCTCCCTGGATCTGGATTGTGATCTAGGGTGGAAGTCATGAGTGGGTTTACAGCTTGCCAGAAAAGGAAGTTGCCCCCAACACGTTTGGGACGAAAATTCCTCTATCTGGCCTTAAAGCCATAGTGTGGCAACAAGCCTAAAAGTCAAGTAATTAAGTGGCAACATGCCAAGGCAAAGGAAACAGAAAAATGCAACCCTAGACTCCTATTTTGGGGGCATAGAGCAGGAAAAGGACTGTGAGGTCAGAAGTCCTGCTCCAAAAGCCCCAGGGGAAAACATGAGCGGGTTGCAGGCCATAGAGGACCTTAAGAAGGACTTTAAAAATCAAATAAGAAAAGTGGAGGAAAAATTGGAAAGAGAAATGAGAAGGATGCAGGAAAAGTATGAAATGAGGGTCAACAGCCTGACTGAGGAAAACAACACCTTAAAAAATAGACTAGCTCAAATGGCAAAGGAGGCCCAAAAGGGCAATGAGGAGAAGAATGCCTTAAAAAGTCGAATTTGCCAGACGGAAAAAGAATCTCAAAAGTTCACTGAGGAGATTCATTCCTTCAGAGTTAGACTGGAGAAAATGGAAGCTAGTGACTTTATGAGAAATCAAGATGCTGTTAAGCAGATCCAAACAAATGAAAGATTAGAAGGCAATGTGAAATATCTCATGGGAAAAACCACTGACCTGGAGAATAGATCCAGGAGAGACAATTTAAAAATTATTGGACTACCTGAAAGCCATGATCAAGAAAGAACCTAGAAATCACCCTTCAAGAAATTCTCAAGGAAAATTGCCCTGATGTTTTAGATCCAGAGGGCAAAATAGAGGTTGAAAGAATCCACAGATCACCTCCTGAAAAAGATCCCAAAAAGAAAACTCCCAGGAATATTATAGCCAGGTTCCAGAATCCCCAGATCAAGGAGAAAATACTACAAGCAGCCAGGAAGAAACAATTTCAATATTGTGGAAACACAATCAGAATAGCCCAGGACCTGGCAGCTTCTACACTGAGGGATCGAAGGGCATGGAATATGATATTCCAGAGGGCAAAAGAACTGGGAATGAACCCAAGGGTCACCTACCCAGCAAAACTGAGTATTTTGTTTCAGGGGAAAATATGGTCATTCAGTGGAATAGAGGACTTTCAAGCATTCTTGAGGAAAAAACCAGAATTGAATAGAAAATTTGACATCCAGACACAAGAAGGAAGAGATGCCTGAGAAGGTAATCAGGGAAAAGAAATCAAAAGGAACTTATCAAAGTTGAACTATTTACATTCCTATATGGAAAAGCAATAACTGTGACTGATGATATCTTTCTCACTATGAAAATAATGGAAGAAGGGTGTGTGGTCATATGAATACATATGTGAATGTGTATGTATATGGTTACAGTTATATATGGATAGAGGGCATAGGTTGAATTTGTTGGGAAGGGAGAATACTCAAGGGATGAAATTATGAGGTGAGAGAGGAAAGTGGCAAGAGGAGATGGGGAGAGACAGGGTAGGGTAAACTATCCCATGTAGAAGAAGCAAGGGGAAGTGGTTGCAAAGGAGGGGGAGAATAAGGAAGGCTAAAAAGGCAAAATCACATTCACATTGAATTTGGTTCAGGGAGAAAATGACATACATACTAAATGGGATATCTCAACCTGCAGCAGGATAGGGGGAAGGGCGATGAGAGGAGGGATGATGGATGGGAGGGCATCCTTGGGGTGAGGGGAGGTTGGAAGTACCCACTAGAGAAGAGGGACAGGATCACGTAGGGAATGGACCAGGTGGGGGGTGGGATGAGTGGGAGGGAATTATAAGCAGCCTTGTACAATATATCTACTATGATAATGTTTTGCATAGCTAGACATGTACAACATATACTGAATTACTTATCTCCCCAGAGGGAATGGGTGACAAGGAGGAAGGAAATGGATCTGAAATTCGAGGTCTTAACATTAAATGTTTCAAATATATATAAATAATATTATTAATACTCTTTTGCTTATAATTGGGAGATAAGATGTGCAGGCATTGGGACACAAAGATTCACCTTCTTCTAATGGAAAAGTCGAAGGGGGTATGGGAGAAGGTATGGGAGAGAGCAGATTGGAGGAAGCGATATCTTGTGGGACTACTATTCTGGGAGGTTGGGTAGGGGAATAATGGGGGGAAAATGACTGTAACTCAAAATCTGGCAGAAATGAATGATGTAAAACGGAAGTTAATAAAGCATTTGTTTAAAAAAAATAAAAATAAAAAAATAAAAAATAAAAAAAAAGTTTAACATCCCAAAATCTTGACTGTAACTTGTTTGTGACTGCAAAAATCTCTCCCTCTTCTTCTCAGGTAATGTGTGTGCATTGGTTTTTTTTTCCTCATTGTCTATAAACCAGCACTATCATAGATGATTTGTTGGAAACCTTCAAAAAAAAGGCAGGTATTGCTCTTTGGGTAGTAATTTTTCATTTTAGAAATATTGGGGATTAAAAGCAAATAGGCTTTTTCTATTCTGTATTTATAGGAGACGAAGCAGGCCTAGGAATAATAACAACTATCTCCATTTATCTAATACTTTAATATAAACAAGATGATTTCATTCTAACAATTAAAGCAGTGAAAAGCTCATCATTTCATATTTACAAATGATGAAGTTGAGGCTTAGGAAAAATAAATTATATGACCGTGGATTCATTACTATCACATGTAACAAATCTAGGATTGAACATAGGTCTTATGATTCCAAAGCTGTTGCTCTATGAAGTGTACCATGTTGTTTCTAAGAGACAAGATAAAAGTAAACTTTCTTCATGGGGGACCAGGAGCAGGAATGAAGCATGGTGCCCTACTTAGGATAGCAGATATTGGTGGAACCCAATGTATGTAAATATGAAGACTATTTGCATTTAATAGTCAAAATCTTGTGGGAAAATTTCCATGACTTAAAAAAAAAGCTTTTATATTTTAGGCATCATATGTGGTAAACCTTGAAAAAAGATAACAAAGATTTTTATCTGCCTTAGAATGTCATGTTGATTAATTATTTATTCTCTATAAAGGGCTTTGAAAAATTTAAAATCCTTACATAAGCATTAAGTAAAGGAATTGCTTGGCTCTTGTTTTTTTTTTTTATTATTGGTGCTAATGCTATTAATTCCATAGAAACTTCTTTTTTTTTAAGACACAGAGAAAACCCTGATGGGGCAGTTGATTTATATTAAATAATCTAGTAATTTTTCAACTTTTTATTTGATAATCTAAACTTATACTACAAATTTTGAAGATTAGGAAGTTTAAGGTGACAGAAATGTACTGGAACAACCAATACAGGACAATAAAATGTGAGGTAGAGAGTATTGTTCTCTTTAAGCAAAGACACAAGACCAAGTAAAGTCAAGTCAACAAGACTTCATTAAATGTTTACTTTGTGCCAGGCACTATGATAGGAACTGAGAATACAAAGAAAGACCAAATAACCTAAAGTCTTCAAGGAGCTCAAGTCTAATGGGGAGCCAGCATGCAAACATCTATGAACAAACAAGTTATATATAGGACAAACTGGACAACATCTCAGAGACTAAGCTTATTGAGAACTGAGAAAGGCTTCTTACAAAAGATAGACCTTTATCTGAGATTTGCAGAAAACCAGGAGACAGAGAGAATTTTAGGCATGGAAGACATTCAGTAAAAATGCTTGGTGTCAGGAGATGGTGTATTTTTTAAGAACAAGGATGCCAGGGTCACTGAACTGCAAAGTATGTGGAGAGGAGTCAAGTGTAAAAAGAATGGAATGGAAGGAGGGTTCAGGTTATGAAGGGCCTTAGATGCCAAAGATAAGATTTTTATATTTGATCCTGGATGCAATAGAAAATCACTGCAAGTGACTGAATAGAGTATGACATTATCAGATATCCTTTAGGAAGATCAATTTAGAATGAGGAGAGATCTTAAGCACGGAGACCAAATGGAAGGCTACTACTCTAGTCCCATATCGTTAGGTGATGAAGGCCTGCACCAAAATGGTGACATTGACAGAAGAGAAAAGGGGATGCATATAAGGGATGTTAAAAAGTTAGAAACAGCAAGATTGTGGCAACTAATTGGATATTAGTTGGGTGATGAGAGAGAGGAAAGGAACAAGGATGATACTGAGCATGCTAGACTGGGTGATTCAAAGTACAGTGGTAGTTTAAACAGTAATAGAGAAATTAGAAAGAAAGGAAGGTTTTGTGGGGAGAGAATTTTGTGAATTCAGTTTTTGATAAATTGAGTTTAAAATGTCTACAGAACCTCTAGTTTGACATGTCCAATAAGCCATTGCAGGTGTGAAACTGGAGGTCAGGAGAAGGAAAAGGACTTTACAAACAGATCTGAGAATCACTGGTATAAATAGTCAAATCCATGGAAGCTCAGGTGATCACCAAGCAAAACAGTTTAAGAGGGAAAAGAGGGCCCAGGACCAAAGTTGACAGATACCCATGTTTAGTGAGTATGGCTTGAAAATCCAGAAAAGGACACTTGATACACAGGAAGGGCAATAGCTGGGAGGAAGCAGTATTATAAAACTATAATAAAATATACAGAATAGGGTAATCAACAGTATCAAAGGCTGCAGAGAGGTCGGGAAGGATAAGGATGGAGAGATATTCATTGTACTGTATTTGGAATTGGAGGACAGCTTGCCACTCTCTAACCAAGGTCCAACAATGTGAAGTTCTACTTGGTTTGAATTCCATGGAACAATATGCTCCCATACCATGTGTATCCTTTGCTATCCTCTCCTCTATACTCCAGATTCCTAAATGCTTAATAAACATTTATTGAATTGAATTGGCCTTTTAAAAAGGCATGACATATTGTCATATAGGAAACAATTCTGAAAATGAGTTGTGTCAGTCTAAATGACAGAGAGTCAGATACGGAAGAAGAACCCACCAGCTCTTGAAAGGAAATTGTTATTCTCCTTTGGGAGTACGGGAGATTTCTATCTCTTCCTCATTCCCCAATGACTATGAAGCGGAACTTCTCACCCAGTAGGAGACACACATAGAGAAAAGTATGTAGGCTGAATGAGTCAAGGTATGAGATCAAAGGAGCTTTATGAGTCAAGAGAGAGTTAGCTGTAGCTGTCAGGAGTTGAAGTTTAGAAAGGTACAAGTTCTGGGAGCTTAACTAAGTGAACTATCCAAGATTGATGCTAAAGCCTAGGCACATGAGAATACTATCAGAGAAAAGACACTGCCTTCCTCAAGAACTAGTGCTATGAATTACCTGAGACATGTGTATTCCCAACCCAAGTACCTCACTGCTATTGTACTCTGTGTGCCCACACTTCTCATTGATTTTGTGATTATTTTTAGAGGAGGTTACCCCAAATTTATATTTTGTTGCTATGGTTCTTATGATGCCTCTTCAGAAAAATCCCTTTACTTTAATCTAACTGTTCCTTCTTGGTGGCTCTTAAAGGGAGATCAACAATGAGGGGCTGTGAGCTATAGTTTGAGAAACAGACCCATCAAATTCTGTGGTTTATCTTTGCAAAATGAAATGATAAAAGAGGGTCACAGATCTTTAGTGGAAGAGATCTTAAATGTCATCTAATCCAAAACTTTTATTTTACAGATGAAGAAAACAGAAATTTTGAGAGTTTAAGCAAACTGTTCAAAGTTATTTCTGTAATATAAGGCAGAGCCAGATTGTGAACTAAATCCAAATCCATAATTTATTCCACTGCATCACACAGAGTAGATTACTTTACCAATCTCATAATTTGATTTGTCAGGAAGGCTAGGGGTGTTTCTGAGTTTCATAGTTCTTTTCAACAAAAATAGTTGAAGGCTACAAGACATTATAGTTGTATTATCCTGACTGACCATGGAAGTTTAGAATTTTATCTTCAAGTATCAGTTTCCTTTATAGAGAAAGAAGAAAAAAGTCCTTACAATAAAGTATAACTAATATATGCACGCTGAAACTAAGTATTCAATTCCAATTTCCTGTGCAAAAGAAAAAACTAGATACCAAAAGGACTGCCTATTTTTTGACTTATTAAACTAAGGATAACTATACCTTGATACTAACATGTCAGTAGCCTTTTATATTTTAAAATAAGTATAGCTGAAAAATATAATGTGGAGGAAGAAGTATGTTCACACTGAAATGAAATTTCAATAGTAATGAGTAGTAGTGTTGATTTCAATTAAACCAAATGAAAATCTATTTAAATTTATTTAAATCATTATTCTGAGAGAGTTCATTTAACTTGTTCTTTTTCTTCAAGATTATATTCTTGTTTGACATGACCTTAATATAGATTCTTGACAATTCAGACTTAGAGCTTGGGTACAGTTTCAAAAGTTACAGATCAATAAATTTTAAGGCAGTGATTTATCTTTATATTTTTTCAGATAAATTTTACAGGTATAATGCAAAAAACAAATGAAGATTAGGTTATTTTATTTATCAGAGCTATGTGATGTAGATAATTGTGAGTTGACTGAGAACTGAACCATCTCCAAATTAACATACTAATTATGGATATTTTGGGAATATTTTTGCTATGCTAAATCATAATAATGATTCCCCAAACAAGAAAAACATTTAGAAAGTATTAAGTATCCTAGATAATTTTACTCAACATTACATACAACTATAGGTATATGATATATAATTACTTGAATAAAATCCATTGCCATATTTGTCACTTCTATCTTCACAGCATCTTTCATATGCACCCCCTTCGCTCTACTTAAACAACCACCACTGGAGTTCAGGCAATTGTTATCTCTCACCTCAGTTACTGCAAAAACCTTCTAACTGATGGCCTTGTGTCTCTTTGTGTTCTATTGCATCCTCTACTCAGGTATCAAGGTGATTTTTCTAAAGCGTAGGTCTGACTATGTCAACTCCACCATTCACAGAGCTCTACTGGCTTTCTAATACTTCAAGGTTCAAATAAAAAAAAAAGTTCTGTTTGTCATTTAAAGTTCTTCATAATATGACCTCCTCCTCCTCCCTTTTTTTTCATTCTCTTTGTATTCACTCTGATTGTGTTTGTCCTTCACTTTTGAAGAGGACCATGGCATCAGGGAAATGATGACATGACTTGCAGTTGACTTTGATCTGAGTGAGGGAGGGCTGTGCAAGCCACCAGCCTCACTTTCTCCTCCTGAACCATCTGGGTCCAGTGACCAGATATTCATCAGGATGATGGAGATGACTAAGGATGCAATGGGAGACCCTAGCCCTTTTAGGCTAAGGCCTTTTCAGGTACTCACTTGGATTGAGGCCTAAGGCCCATTCAGTGAATAGGCCTCTTCAAGGAGTGAAGGGATGGCCCCTTTTAATTAGAAAAAAGAGAGAAATCAAACTGGGAGGGGAAGACTCTCAGGGTGGTTGTTCCAAAGAAAAACAGTTAGCACTCACTTTCACTCTAAGCCAGGAGGGTTACTACCCAGAAATGCTTGTCTATGTTCAGTTTCTCAAATGGGACAAACTTATTCTCACCTCTGTGCTTGGCTGAGATCTCTCCCATGCTTGGAATGCTTTGGCCCTTCATTTCTTACTCTAAGTTTTCATAGTCCGTTTAAAGTTTCAGCTAAAATCTCATTTTTTTGAAAGAGGCTGTTCCTAGTCTCCCCAATTCCTAATGCCTTTCCCCTTCAAATTACCTTTACCTATTCTGAATATGTCTTCTAGTTACTTATGTGCTGTCTTCCTCATTAAAATGCATTCTCCTTGAGAACATGGCTGGTTTTTGTTTGGTTTTATGTCTTTCTTTGTATGACCAGCCATAACACAGTGCCTGGCACATTATAAGGGTTGAAAAATGCCAAAATGACTTTATTTTAAACTTTTATTCTTTTGGTTATAAGCATGAAATTCTTTATAATCTTAGTTTAAAATTTTAATGGATAGTTCAGCAATGTTACCAGGTGAAAATTGTAATATTAGATTATGTAGCTAGTAGTCTTCAACTTCTTTTTCCTGTTTACTCATAAACTGGAAATGAAAGTTGAGATACTCAGGCTTTTCACTTGCTAATTTGACTAGATCATCTCTTTCAAAGAAACAGAACTCACTTCACACATTTGAAAAAGTTTTTGTCAAATAAAGATTCCTTATCTCAGTAGCTGAAACCTTTGGGTTTGTCTATTACCATGCTACTGGGTGTTTTTGGTTTCTTTATTTTATCTTTCCAACTAGTTGATCTGTTTTTTTTTTTTAACACGTAACTTTTTAAAAAAATAATTATTGCTTTGTTAGTATAATTGGAGATCTAATATTGCAAGGTCCCCTTTCATTCCCACTTCCCTGCCCCCATTATTTCCCTTGAGATTCCTTACCTTTTGATCTTCCAGATGAATTTTATTATTATTTTACCTAGTTCTATAAAGTAATCCTTTGATAGTGGATGGATATGGTATTTACTGAATAAGTGAATTCTGGCTTTTTTATTATATTGGATCAGCTTACATATAAACAGTATTTCTTTAGGTCTTTATTTCCATAAAAAGTGTTTTATAGTTGTATCATATATTCCCTAAGTATATCTCAGTAAAGAGACTTCTAAGTGTTTTATACATTCTCTAGTTATTTTAAATATAATTTGGATTGTATTGGTATTACAGAGAAAGGCTGATGATTTTTGTGGATTCATACCTTGAAACATTGTTGAAAATATTTTTTTCAATTAATTTTTATTTGACTTTCTAAGGTTCTCTAAGTATACTATATTACCTGCACAAAATATCATTTAAGTTCTCCTTTGCCTATAATTATTCACAATTACTTTTTCTTGTCGTATTGTTATAGCTAGCATTTCTAGCACTATGTCAAATAGAAATGATGACCATGGACATCATTGCTTTACTCCTGAACTTTAAGTGGCAGTTAGGTTCCCATAGTGCTAGCTCCTACACAAGGCCTCACACAAGGCCTCTCACAAGGCCCCTAAGGGGGCCCCAGAAACCTAGGGTAAAAGGTATGTGAAACCTTGCCCTGCACCTGCCTTGTAACCAACATGTAACTAAAACAAAGATCCGCCCCTTTAGCTTGCAAGCCCCCCCTTAGTTTATATCCCTATGTAGCAACAGTTGCCTCGCTGACCACTGTTTGTTTCAGGAAATACTTTTTACTGTATAAAAGCTTGCTGGACAGACTGCTCATGGATGCCTTCCCTTTTGGGAGACAGCCACCATCTTAATAAAAGCAATCCCCAAAATATTAATTGGCTATGCCATCCTGTATCTGCCTCAACTGTCCATTACAAACTGACAGGAAGGGACTTTAGATTATCTCCATCCCTCATATAAGGAAAGAACCATTTATTCCTATATTTTATAGTGGTTTTAATTATAGTGGTTTTAATCAAAAGCTTATTCTATATTTATAAATATAATTGTATGATTTCTTTTTGCTTCTTTTTTTTTTTGAAGGTAGGAAGACAGGGAAATTGGTATTAAGTGACTTGCCCAAGGCTACACAGCTAGTAAGTGTTAAGTTTCTGAGGCCTCATTAGAATTTAGGTCCTACTGACTCTAGGGCTGGTACTCTATTCACTGTGTCACCTGGCCGCCCCAATTGTATGTTTTTAATGTTCGTGTTAGGAAATCAACTTTATTTTTTAGTTATTAATATCAATATGAAATCAAACCTGAACTCTTGGTATAAATCCAACCTAGCCAGTGTGTAATTCAAGGGTGAGGAACCTGTGGCCTTGAGGACACATGTGACCTTCAAGGTTTTTGGGTGCTGACTTTTGATTGAGTCCAAGTTTTACAGGGAAAAAACAAAAAACAAAAACAAAAATAAAACCTTTTATTAAGGGGATTTGTTCTGTGAAGTTTGGATTTAGTCAAAGGGCTGCAGTTGAGGACCTACACAGCCACATGTGGCCCTGAGGCCACAGGTTCTCCATCTCTGGTCTTTGTAGAATATAACAGTAGCCTCTTTTCTCGTAGTTTATTTCATATTTTTGCCTTCATGATCATTAATTATATATTTATATATAGATAAGTACATATAATAATCATAATCATGACAATAATCAACATACTGACTTATCAATTTCTTTCTTGGCTTCAAATCTTCCTGGTTTAGGTACTAAGACCATATTTATATCATAAAAGGAATTTTATAGGATCCCTTCTGTTTTTATTTTTACAGTTTGGAACTAATTATTCTTCTAAGGTTTGCTAGAACTTGTTTTATCTATTTGGTCCTGGATTTCCACTGCACCCCCGCCCCACCAACACACACACACATTTATCATTTGTTCAATTTCTTTTTCCTCCCTGAGACTAGAGTATTTACATTTTATATTTCTTGTGACAAAAAATAACAAATGTTGGAGGCATTATGGGAAAATAAGTACATTGCTGCATTGCTGGTAGAGCTGTGGATAGGATTTAGCCATTCTGGAAAGCTATTTAGAATGAAGTACAAAATATTACTAAACTCTGCTTGCCCTATTATCCAGGAATACCACTAATTAGAAGATACCTCAAGGAGAACAATGAGAAAGGAAAAGGTCCTATATGTACAAAAATAGTTATAGTAGCTCTTTTAGTAGGAAGGGGCACAGAACTGGAAAGTGGTGTCCATCAATTGGGGAACAGCTGAATAAATTTTGGTTTATGAAATGGTATACAATTGTGCTATAAGAAATGAAGAGACAGTTTTAGTGAAACTGGGGGATACTTATATGATGCGACTCAGAGTTAAGTGAACACAACAAGAAAATTTATACTATAATATCAATATTGTAAAAATGAATAATTCTAAAATACTTAAGAACTTATCAATGTAATGATCAACCATGAAAGATCACAAAACATTGATGATGAAGGATGCTGCCCATATAGATCTGGCCATGGTGGAATTTGTTTTCCTTCATTATGATTACATGATACAAGGGTTTTGTATTTGTTTTCTTATAGTAGAAGGGGAGGTAGAAAGAAGGAAAAAATGCATGATATTTAAAAAAAGTAAACATTTTAAAAAAGAAGCAGTTACTGCTTTTAAAATGTGGATTACCATTTCAGCTGTCTTTAATGAGTTCAGATTTTTAACAGTGGTTCAATGGTACTTTGTTTAAAATATATAACTTTGTGTGAAGTGTTTTCCAATTGTATTCATGTAGCTCCTATGTATATTTGAATGGGTAGTTGACTCTCAAGTATTTTACATTGGCTGGAGTTATTTTAAATGCAATTTCTCTGTCTCTTCCAGTAGTGTTTTACATGTAACTTTGTTTAAATATAACTTTATAACATAATTTTTTTTAAACATAACTGTTTAAAATTTCATTAGCAAAAATAGCCTTTTTAGTAGTCCACCATTAGATTGGGAATGTATTCTATTTGGTTTTAAAAAAGATGATTATTAGCTATGTGTAATAGAGAAGGCTTTTGGAGTTATGAAAATGGCATGAAGTCCTGAAAATATTACTACATTTACATACAACCTGTGTTTTTACTTCCTTATAAAATTTTGAAGGATAGCAATATCATAAGTATTATAATTAGCTATTATAATATTCATATTAATTATCTAAAAGCTCCAAAGCTAAGATATTTATTTCTGTTTTAGATATCTATTGGAATCTTTTATAATTATAATATATGTTCATGGATGTGTTGGTAAAAGTTTATCTGACATATATTTTGTTGCATATATACATGTGTGTATATACCTTTATCTTTTAAATTTAACTTGCATAATTATATTTTCTATAACTTTCTTAAATCTAGATAATCAACAAACCTAGCCATGATTTTTAGTTATTTGTCAATTTCTATGATGTAAATGCTCACACAGAAAATTTAACAATTAGCTCTTTCAAGTCAATTAATACTGGCTACAGCATACCCCTGCATATGCTGTCTTACTGAATAAAATGCCTCTGTATAATCAATAAAAAATAAGATCAGTGAAAACTTGTGTCCTCTAATTTTTCATCAGTATTGATATTATAAACTTCTTGTTCTCTGTGGAATATTATACCACTATAACTGGTGACATCCAGTGTAAAGTCCAAACTGAAGAAATATCTCTTATAGATGATAAGGTCTTTCTGATGTTCCTTTTTTGCTGATGACACTGGGCTGACTGCAGTAAGCCATAAAATACTTCAGAGACTCTTAAATGAAATTCAAAACCACTCAAATGTTATCTGTACTCTTGGAAGGAATACTCCATTTGATGAGATCACAGATCCATTAATATATCTATTAATATAGTGTAAATATTATATGTACTTTAAAACCAAGGAAGGTTCTAATACACAAATATATAGTTTTAAGAGCCAATGAAAGTATTAGTTATTTGGAGACTGGAATGCATTATTTAATGGATTCCAGTCTCTAAACTTAATGCATTCCAATCTCTGAATAACCAATATTTTCATTAGCTTTTAAAATATATTACCCAGTAGGCCCACAAAGGTCTATTTCATAAGATGGCAGATATACAGTCACCAAGAATAGAAGAGCCCATCTAGTTCAACCTCCTTATTTTGTAGATGAGGAAACTGAGTTCTAAAGAGTTTTAGTGATTTGTCTAAGGTCACATCATTTGAAAAAAAATCACTGGAGTCAGAATTTGAACCTAGGTTCTCTGACTTAAGAGAAAGTGCCCTAAATCACTATGATTTAAATTAAAAACATAACTGAAAATGAGCAATAAATAGAAGTGGCACAATTGGAGTACTTCTACTGCTTTATTTATTTATTTTTGTGGAAGGGCAATTGGGTTAAATGACTTGCCCAAAGTCACATGGCTAGTAAGTGTGTCAAGTGTCTGAGGCCAGATTTGAACTCGGGTCCTCCTGACTCCAGGGCCAGTGCTCTATTCCCTGAGCCACCTAGCCATCCCAAAGTGATTTCAGGGAGGCTTTTCTTTTTGAGAGGGGGAAAGGTAAGACAATTGCGGTTAGGTGACTTGCCCAAGGTCACACGACTAGTTTTTGTGTTAAGTGTCTGAGACTGGATTTGAACTCACATACTCCTGACTCCAGGGCCAGTGCTCTATTCACTGCGCCACCTAGCCGCCCCAAGTACTTCTAATTCTGCAAGTTAAGGCACATCTATGTCTTAGTAAAGAGCCTTTATGAACTATAGTGGTTCAAAAAAAATCATTACCTGGTGTCCAGTGTTCTAATGCTGAATAACCTTAATTCAGCAGGTTTGTTTAAAATCATATAACGTGGAACTTCTAAGATTTTGAATTTAATATTAGAAATCAGAGTCACTGTTATATCCTTTTCAAGATAATAAATTGTACATATGAGAAAGATCATACACTATGACCAGGTAGGATTTATGCAAGGAATGCAGAGCTGGTTCAATATTAGGAAAACTATCAGCATAGTTCAGCCTAACTGCCCATATCGATTAAAAAAAAACAATCAGTAGAAGCCCAAAATGCTTTTGATAAAACAGAATGCTCATTCTTATTAAAAACACTAGAAAGCATGGGAGTAAATGGAACTTTAATTGAAATGATAAGTGGTATCTATCTAAAACCAACGGCAAGCATTATTTGTAAGGGGAATAAAATAGAAGCCTTCCCAACAAGAACAGGGGTGATGAAAGGATGTCCATTATCATGACTTTTATTCAATATTATATTCAAATGCTAATTATAGTCATAAGGGAAGAAAAAAAATTGAGGGAATAAGAATAGGCAATGAGGAAACAAAAATATCAGTCTTTGCAGATAATACGATGATATAATTAGAAAGGCCTAAGGAATCAGCTAAAACTTAGCTGAAACAATTAACAACTTTAATAAAGTTGCAGAACATGAAATAAACCCACATAAAATCATCAGCATTTGTATATATTATCAATGAAATATAGCAGGAAGAGATAGAGAAATTATATTTGAAATAATTACAGACAATGTAAAATACTTGGGAATCAACTGCCAAGTCAAACTTAGAAACTACATGAATACAATTATAATACACTTCACACAAATAAAGCTCTGTCTGTCTGCCTCTACCTACCCAGACATAAAGATATATACGTATACATATATGGAAAGATATATGAATATATATATGTGTGTGTATACATATAGATATATACATACATGTATATACTGTGCAAATATATGTATATATAAGGAACTGAGTAAAATTTATTTAAAAAAAAAACATAAGCCATGTCCCAACTGATAAATGACTGAAGGATATAAACAGCTTTCAGAAAAAAGAAATCAAAGTTATCTATAATCATATGAAAAAGTGCTCAAAATTGCTATTGATTAGAGAAATGTAAATTACAACTGACATATAACCTCACACCTTTCAGACTGGCTAACATGACAGAAAAGGAAAATGAAAAATCTTGGACAGGATGTGAAAAAACAGGGATACTAATGTACTGTTGCTGGAGTTGTGAACTGGTCCAACAATTCAGAAGAACAATTTGGAACTATGCCCAAAGGGTGTAAAACTGTGCATATCTTTTGGCCCAGGAATACCACTAACTCCTAGGTCTCTATCCCAAAGAGATGAAAGACAAAGGAAAAGGGCCTATTTGTACAAAACTATTTATAGCTGTTCTTTTTGTGATGGCTAAGCATTGAAAGTTGATGCCCTATCAATTAGGGCATAGCTGAACATGTTGTGGTATATAAATGTGATGGAATGGTACTGTGCTATAAGATATAACAAAGGAGATGATTTTGGAAACACCTGCAAAGACCTACATGAAGAGATACAAAATGAAGTGAGCAGAATGAGATCATTTCACACAGAAATAACAATATTGTAACAATGATGGTCAACTGTGACTTAACTACTCTGAGTAAGACAATGTTCCAAAACAATTTCAAATGACCCCTGATGAAAAATGTGATTTCCAAAAAGAGAACTGGTCAAATTCAAGGGCAAATTAAAGTATAATTTTTCACTTTATTTTTCTTGCTCTTTTTTTGCAACATGGCTAATGTGAATATATGTCTTATATGATTTTATATGTAAATTTGATATCATATTCCTTACATACTCAATGGGTAATGGAGGGGTTTGACGGAGGGAGTGAATTTGGTACATTTTTTAAAGCAAGATAAAAATAAATTTCAAAATTTCAAAATTTCAAAATAATAAAATGCAGAGAAGGTAAGGATATGCCTTTTTAAAGAAAGTTCCTTAACAGGAGTTACAAAATCACAGGTCAGAACTGGGAAGACTTTCATAAACAGAGAGAATAAAACGAGCAGAACTAGCACAACAATTCTTATTATAATAACAATACTGAAATGACAACTTTCAAAGACTTTTGTGGATTTTGAGCCTAATACAGAGACACTCAATCTTTAAAAAAGGAAAATAAACTAGGAAAAGGGAACTTTTATGGCCAAGAGTCAATGGGAAAAACCTAATACAACTTTTTTAACAATGAATATTCATTTATCATGAGAGATGGTAGGCTTAGACCTAAACCTATTAAAAAGTAAAATGTTTAACTGGCTCGGTGAAAGTTGAATGCAGTTATCATGGCTGGAGTTCTTGCCAATGTGTTCTCTAGGGGCATTTTCACTGTATTAAGCTTTAAAACAATATTACTTTCACTGAAAATTCAGAGTATCATAGGACTTTTTAAATAGAAGAAAAAACAAGGTGAAATTTAAGTTGTATTTGGAAGTTTAAGGAATCAAGTTTGGATGCTAACTGACCTTCTTACTATCTGGGTAACCTTGGACATATCATTTAACCTTTCAAACTTAATTTCCTCATTCAATTAGGAGTTTGACTTAAGAAACCTCTAAGATCATTTCTAGCTCCAGATCTACGATAGAGTCAAAATCCAACCCATATATTTTTAGAGATATAGAAACTGAGTCCCAAAAAGGCAATGGAGTTTTAAAATATAATACTAAAGTTTGTAAGCCTCAAATAAATTGCATTTGATGTCAAAAATTCTTTACTCTGAATAAAGGAAGCAACTAAATGGTGCTGTGAATAGAGCAGTAGAGTTGGGACAAAGAAGACAATTCAAATCCTATTTTAGTCACTTAGTAACTATGTAAGCATGGGAAAGTGAGTTAACCTGTATCTCAGTTTCTTCATCTATAAAGTGGGAATAATATTAGCATCCACCCATCTTCCAGAATGGTCATAAAGAATAATGAGAATAGGGGGCGGAGCAGAAACAGCTCATCCAAGCCACTCTGCCCCCAGATTTCCCCCAAACTATGTAAAAGGAGACTGAACAACTTCTGGAGCCCCAGCATCCACAGAACGACACAGAGAAGCTAATCTCCCACTGAGGACAGCCCAGCAGCCCTGCAGGAAGGACCAGCTCAGCAGTCTGGGAGCCGGCAGCGCTCTGCACCCAAGGAGCCGAGCCGAGCACAGCCCAGGTCCCTGTTAGCTGAGGTTTTAGCCCCAGGGCCACAGGGCCAGCAGCCGGCTGGAGGAACCCCAGAACACCAGCAGCCGTGGCAATTCCAGAATTATCAACGTAGACATGCCTAAGACAAAGTAAGAGGTTAGTGCCCTATGGACTTTGGGACCAGTATTAGGGGAACGCGTCGGCTTCCTCCCCTGGGGCTAGAAGCCACTGAGGAGACAGGCCATTTTGTAGTTTTCAGAGGCAGCTCCAGCTCCTGGCCTGCAAACTGTAGAGAGATCCAGCGATCAGTCTTGGGGGGTAATCGTTCTCTTGCTTTAACCTCCCTGGATCTGGATTGTGATCTGGGGTGGAGGTCGTAGGTGGGTTTACAGCTTGCCAGAAACGGAAGTTGGCCCGCTCACACGTTTGGGACGAAAATTCCTGTCTGGCACCAGGCCATACGGTGGCAACAAGCCCAAAAGTCAAGTAATTAAGTGGCAACATGCCAAGGCAAAGGAAACAGAAAAATGCAACCCTAGACTCCTATTTTGGGGGCATAGAGCAGGAAAAGGACTGTGAGGTCAGAAGTCCTGCTCCAAAAGCCCCAGGGGAAAACATGAGCGGGTTGCAGGCCATAGAGGACCTTAAGAAGGACTTTAAAGATCAAATAAGAAAAGTGGAGGAAAAATTGGAAAGAGAAATGAGAAGGATGCAGGAAATGTATGAAATGAGGGTCAACAGCCTGATTGAGGAAAACAACTCCTTAAAAAATAGACTAACTCAAATGGCAAAGGAGGCCCAAAAGGGCAATGAGGAGAAGAATGCCTTAAAAAGTCGAATTTTCCAGATGGAAAAAGAATCTCAAAAGTTCACTGAGGAGATTCATTCCTTCAGAGTTAGACTGGAGCAAATGGAAGCTAATGACTTTATGAGAAATGAAGATGCTGTTAAGCAGATCCAAACAAATGAAAGAGTAGAAGGCAATGTGAAATATCTCATAGGAAAAACCACTGACCTGGAAAATAGATCCAGGAGAGACAATTTAAAAATTATTGGACTACCTGAAAGCCATGATCAAGGAAAGAACCTAGAAATCACCCTTCAAGAAATTCTCATGGAAAACTGCCCTGATGTTTTAGATCCAGAGGGCAAAATAGAGGTTGAAAGAATCCACAGATCACCTCCTGAAAAAAGATCCCAAAAAGAAAACTCCCAGGAATATTATAGCCAGGTTCCAGAATCCCCAGATCAAGGAGAAATACTACAAGCAGCCAGGAAGAAACAATTTCAATATTGTGGAAACACAATCAGAATAGCCCAGGACCTGGCTGCCTCTACACTGAGGGACTGAAGGGCATGGAATATGATATTCCAGAGGGCAAAAGAACTGGGAATGAACCCAAGGGTCACCTACCCAGCAAAACTGAGTATTTTGTTTCAGGGGAAAATATGGTCATTCAGTGGAATAGAGGACTTTCAAGCATTCTTGAGGAAAAACCAGAATTGAATAGAAAATTTGACATCCAGACACAAGAAGCAAGAGATGCCTGAGAAGGTAATCAGGGAAAAGAAATCAAAAGGAACTTATCAAAGTTGAACTACTTACATTCCTATATGGAAAAACAATTACTGTGACTGATGATATCTTTCTCACTATGAAAAAAATGGAAGAAAGGTGTGTGGTCATATGAATACATATGTGAATGTGTGTGTATATGGTTACAGTTATATATGGATAGAGGGCATAGGTTGAATTTGTTTGGAAGGGAGAATACTCAAGGGATGAAATTATGAGGTGAGAGAGGAACGTGACAAGAGGAGATGGGGAGAGACAGGGTAGGTAAACATGTAGAAGAAGCAAAGGGAAATGGTTGCAAGGGAGGGGGAGAATAGGAAGGCAAAAAGGCAAAACCACATTCTCATTGAATTTGGTTCAGGGAAAGAATGACATACATACTAAATGGGATATCTCAACCTACAGCAGAATAGGGGGAAGGGGGGTGAAAGAAGGATGATGGATGGGAGGGCATCTTTGGGGGGAGGGGAGGCTGGAAGTACCCACTATAGAAGAGGGACATGATCAAATAGGGAATGGATCAGGTGGGGGGTGGGATGAGTGGGGGGGAATTATAAGCAGCCTTGTACAACATATCTACTATGATAATGTTTTGCATAGCTAGACATGTACAACATATACTGAATTACTTTTCTCCCCAGAGGGAATGGGTGACAAGGGAGGAAAGAAATGGATCTGAAATTCAAGGTCTTAACATTAAATGTTTCAAATATATATAAATACTATTATTAATACTCTTTTGCTTGTAATTGGTAGATAAGATGTGCAGGCATTGGGACACAAAGATTCACCTTCCTCTAATGGAAAAGTCGAAGGGGGTATGGGAGAAGGTATGGGAGAGAGCAGATTGGAGGAAGTGATATCTTGTGGGACTGCTATTCTGGGAGAATGGGTAGGGGAAAAAAAAGGGGGTAAAATGATGGCGGAAATGAATGATGTAAAACAGAAGTTAATAAAGCATTTGTTTAAAAAAAAGAATAATGAGAATGATACATATAATATTTACATATAATACAATATAATAGCATTTTGTAAATCCTGGAGAACTGTATAAATGTTAGCTATTATTATTAAGAAACAGTATTTTGTGAATTTCACACCAATAAACCTATATGAAATTGCTTGCTGACTAGAGCAAACAATGGAAAGAAAACATTAAATTGTATGGTGAATAGGGCCAGGTTTTAACTTTTTTTTTTCTTCTTCGGGACATCTTTTGATTGGGATATTTCACCATTCTTTAGAATGCTCCCTAGGTGGTTCCAATCAACAGAGCCATAATTTCCATAATTTGTTTTCTTAACTTGAAAGTTTTAAATTTGAAACTTAAAAATGGGAGCATCTTTTCTCATTCTCTATTGTCTGCATATATGGCATCAAGCAATAGCAACTTTGTAGACAAGTTTAGGAACTAAATCTGATCTATCTCCGAACAGAAGAGATTGACATTTTATCTACCCATCAAAAGAAATGAAATCATTTTGTTGTTCATAAAAGATCTACATTTAAAAAAAATCATAATCTGGCTACTCATATGTATGATTGAATCAGACTACATATTTCACTCATCCTACATGAAAGTCCACAGGACAGCAGCAGAAAATGGAGTCAGAAAAATCATGAAACCATACTGGCTGGGTCCACTACAGATTTATGCTATTTTTCTTTATTTGGACCCTCACACCTACAAGGAGAACCGTTTATACCTTTCTAATTTCCTCATTATCCCACTTGCTACAATATTTTTTAAACATTCCAATCCCTACCACACTCTCTCCCTCTCTGCTGAGATCAGGCCTAATATTGCACTGAAGGAAAAATAAATGAGGCCATCTGCCTCGTTTGTTAGGTCCCTTTTGTCACTATCACCTCCTTCACCCCTATCTCACATGAAAAGGTAGGGAAGGTAAGCCCTTCACTTTTCCAAGGTAAACCCCTCTACATGCACAAATGATCTCATTCCATTCTTACTTTTGCAGCAAACTGCCTCCTCCATCATCCCCACTCTCTCACTTATCTTCAATCTCTCCCTGTCGATTTCTTCTCTACTATCTACAAACATGTCCATGTCTCTCCCATAAAAAGCAAATAATAAAAAAAACCTCAATTAATTTGTTCAGCCCCATTATCTGTCGTTCCATATTTCTCCTTTTTGTGGCTGGACTCCTTGTGAAGGTCATCTTCAATCAATGCCTCCACTTTCCTCAGTGGAGGCATTATCTTATACCTTTTCTTAACTCTATACAGACTAACTTCCCATCTCATCATGCAACTGAAACGGCTCTCTTCAAAACCACCAATGATTGCGTACTTACCAAAAACTAAAGGCCCTGTATCAAATCTCAGCTTTTTGACCTCTTTGCAGCCTTTGGCTTTGTTAATCAGTCATTTCCGTAATATTCTAATCTCTCTAGGTGACATTTTTTCTAACCTGGTTCTCCTTCTATCCTATCTATCTGATCATTTTTCCTCAATCTCTCTCACTATATCTTCATTCAATCAGGGCACCCCTGCTAATCCTGACTGTCTTCTGTCCTGATCCTTTTTCTCTTCTTTCTCTATATTATTTCACTTGGTCATTCCTTAGATCTCATGGATTCAATTTCCATCTCTATTATGATTACTCTCAAATCTAGTTAAATAGCGCTAATATCTCTGCTGACCCCCAGTCTCCCATCTCCAAGTTCCTTTTGGACATCCTGAACTGGATTTCCTGTGGACATTTTAAATCAAAATGTTTAAAACTGAACCTTTTTTCCTCAAACCTTCCCCCCCTACCAAACATCTCTATTTCTGTTGAGGTTACAACCATCCTCTCAGTCACATAGGCTTGCAACCAAGGTGTGTGTCATCCTTAACTCCTCAATCTTTCTCATTCCCAATATCCAATTTGTTACCATTCTTCCTGATTTTACCTTTGCAGCATCCCTTTCACTCCTCTGACATTGAGACCACCCTGTTTCAGGTCCTTGTAACCTCCCACCTGGGGTATGGCAATTTCCTTCTGGTTAGTCTCCTTGCCTCAATTCTCTGCCAATTCTAATTCATCTTCCACTTGCCTGTCAAAGAAATCTTCCTAAAGTCTAAGTCTGACTTAGATGTCACCATTTTCCCTAAACTCCCATTAAAAATTTTGAATGGCTCATTATCATATCCAGTGTAAAGTGAAAAAATACCATATTAGCATTCAAAGCATTTTATAATTTAGTTTGCTTTTACCTTTCCATCCATTTTAAACTATACACTCTATTATGTACTTTGTGATTCATGTATATTCTGGGCTCCTTGCTGTTCCTCACACACCTTCTGTTCCTCACTCCATCTCCTGACTCTGGACATTTTTGCTATTGTCCCCCATACCTGCATTTCTTTTTCTCTCTCTCCCTCTCTCTCACTCCCTCTGCCTCCCGACTTCTCTGGCTTTCTTCAAGTCCCAGCTAAAATCCTATCTTCTATCGTGTACAGAGCACTGTGCTAGGCACTGGAGAGATAGTATCCCTTAGCTAAGACATAGTTTCTCCTTTCAAACAGTTTATAATTTAGTGTGGGTGGAAGTTGGGGATGGTAGTAAAGACACCAACCCAGGTAGTAGCTAGAATACATATAGCACATGATACTACAATAAATGCATGAGAATTAAATAGCAAAGCTAGCCATGCCCTTAGGATTTAAGTCGTTCTTGGAACTACTCTTCTCCTCTTTGGGATTCAAAATTCTTCATATTTCAAGTTCAAAGCCTCTTCTTTTCTTCCATGTACATCTATAGATTGGGAAACAGGAACTAAGACTGCTAAACCCAAGCCTCAATTGAGGTCATTATCTCTTTTACCTATCTGAATGCCTGGTTTTTCACATGCTTTATACAAATCCAAAGTCTGAAAGGGGTTTGCCAGCACTCCATATATCAATGTGTATATCAACATATCAAGCTATTTTAAAACTATTTGGATGATTTAGAGAAATTTCTAGAGTGATTATCCAAATAATTGCTTCATTTTTACCTTTCATTTTTCTTGGTGATAGGCAGGGAATATCTGTTATGCCATATAAATTTACATTAAACAGTACTATTTTGTTTCTGATTTGAACATAAAAAAACTCATTTAAAATGAAGGAAATGAGTTTATTCTTAAGCATACAAGTAATAACTAAATAATTTAATTGATAAGTTCAAGTGAGCTTAATTTTGCAAAGGAAACTACCATGGAAAGATGTTATTCAAATATGAACAGTAATAACTGATCCTTATTTCATAAAACCAGCAAGAGTTGCTTGGGGGAGTGGCATTGAACAACTAAGTTAACAGTGGCAATGGTATTATTAAATCTGACACCTGCGTGGGAGGATCATAGTAAGAGGAAGTTCCCTGATATCAACAACGGATGATTAAGGAAAAAAGCTGGCTTTCAGGTAGTGAAATGGGAAGTTATAAGTGATCTAAAACCCCAAATTATACCACAAAGGAAATATTATTAGAATTTAAAATAAGATACTAACACACAAAAAAAAAGATTTTTTCCCATTTAGCATGGAAGCTTCATGTAAAAAGAAAATATGGAGGATGCCAGAAATTCAGACAAATAACGATTAAGAATACTTCAGATGTATGATGAAAGGAGTGGCTATCTTTAATCTTTTTAGGAAACAACAAATTTTAAAAAGCATCACTTTCATGCCAAAATTCTATCTACTACACTGTTACAGGATAACAATTGTGTTCAGCAGCAACTATTTAGTGATCAAATGAAAAATGCATGATTTTCCTAAAGTGAGTCATCATGGTCAGGTCAGCAGAGTTGTGGGATATTTAAAAAAAATGGTTCAACTGTAAAAGCTGAATTGTAACTGTCTTTCTCCTTATTTTCTTGGGAGAGATCTTTTTGACAGTTTTTCACCTACAAACCACACCTGAAATGTTTAGGAAGAACCGATGAACCTATATTAACTGCCTTATGTAGGTACCTAAAAAGTATGTTATAAAAATTACAGCTCTTTTAAAAATTGAAAATATTGCTGTAGTACTAACTCAGAGTCTACCTCTTACAAAGGGTATTTACAAAAGGAATTGTATTGTTTTTTAAAGGATAGTGGTGGGGTGATATATGGGAAGTGGATGGAGAGATAGCCCTGGCCTCAGGAAGACAGGAGTTCAAATCCAGACTCAGATTCTAATTAGCCACATGACCTTTAAAGTCACTTATCCTGTTTGCCTCAGTTTCCTAACTATAAAATGGGAGTAATAATAGTAAATAATAGGGTTGATGTGAGGATAAAATAAGATAATATTTGTAAAGTGTTTAGCATAGGGTCTGGTACATAGGAGGTGAAATACAAATGCTTATTCACTTCCCTTAAAAAGCATGTAGGCACACCTATTGATTCACACACAGTACATAAATATACCTACAACTTCAAGTGAAGTGTAGAACGTAGGAAAATGTTTCTTAGAAAGCAAGAGAAAAGATATAGTTAGATCTGCTTCCATGGGGAGCTAAAATTACATTCTACTCTAAAATTATCTGTGGCAAGCTATTCTGTGTCAAAGCTAATTTTTCCTCACATCACCGTTATGCATTAATAATGTGAATTATTCAAAGATGAAACTGTTTGCTAACACCCTGAGCTCTTTATTTTTCTCCAGGATGAAGACTTCGTCGATGTAAATTTTGGAGCAGCTTTGCTTGGATCTTGCTTCAAACATCAACACTGAGCCAAATTTACTTTAATTTGTGAGCCATGGCCATAAAAATACATTTCAGAATCAAAGCCTTAGAACAATTTTAAATTCTAATGGAAAATTTCAGCAATTTAATATACCTCAATTTCTGACTGGAGAAAGGCTTGCATATTTTTAAATGTACTATAACTTTAAAATATCTTAATCTGATATATTTGTATTCTGGCAGTACAGCATGGTACAGTGAAAGAATACTGAATTTGGAATCACTTTTTTTTAAAGGACAAAGTTTTGGGTTTTTTTGTTCTTGTTGTCTGGTAACGTTTCAAGGTATTACTGTGCTCACCTTGAAGAAACATCTAACCAGAATGTATTTCAGAAATTCTGAAAAATGGCTTTTCTTTATTTCTTGTGATATTCAGATTCCACTAGCTGACACAAAAGACTACTATTAGATAAGAAACATCTTTTTTCACATATTAATAATTTTATTTAAAAAAATAAAAATAATATTTAAAATTATTTAAAATAATAATAATTTTATTATAAAAATAAAAAGCTATACTTTTTTGAGGGAGTAGCAAGTAATATAATTTAAGTAACCATGAATCAATCAGTCATCAATAGATATTTATCAAGCTCCTACTATGTGCCAGGCACAATGCTAAGCTCTCTCTCTTTTTTGTAAATATTTTGTAAATATTATCTTTTGTAAATATTTTTGGTAAATATTTCTTTTCAATATATTTTCTCATAGCACAGTACCTAACACATAGCAGGTGCTTAATAAATAGTTATTGATGACTGACTGATTTGATCTCCATAACAACCCTTTGAAGTGGATGGAGGGGACCTGAGGCAAAGTTTGGACATGATATGTTTCCAGGATTCTATGAGCCCCAGTCTCTCCAGCCCCCACCCACTCCCAACCCCCACTCTTGTCTGCCATGCCAACTTTTTACCCAGATATCAGGTGAAATATTCATCCAGAAATACCTAAATGACATAGTGAATAAAATGCTGGACCTTAAAGAGTAAGATCTGAGTTCAAATGCTACCTTAGACATTAGCTGTGTGATCCTAAGCAAGTCACATAAACTCCGCCTCCATTTCCTTATTTTCAAAATGGAGACAAGGATAATATCCTCTACTTCCCAGGGTTTTGTGAGGATCAAATGAAATAACATTTTTAAAGAACTTGGCAAACCTCGAAGCACTATATGAATGCTAGTTATCATTATTAATTTCCAATTAATTAATTAAGAGGCAGAGTTGTTGTGGTTCTGTCATTTTCAGTTGTGTCTAACCCTTCATGACTGCATTTAAGGTTTTCTTGGCAAAGATACTAGAGTGGTTTTCCATTTAGAAGGGAAATATCTTGATGGCAGAACAGTTTCATTTTAGGCTTGTTATCTTCAGTGTTTTAGAATGGTAAATAACAGGCGGCTAGGTGGTACAGTGAATAGAGCACCAGCCCTGGAGTCAGGAGGACCTGAATTCAAATCTGAACTCAGACACTTAATACAAAAACTAGCTGTGTGACCATGGGCAAGTCACTTAACCCCAACTGCCCTCCAAAAAGCACAAAAAAAATTGAATGGCACCTAACACAAAGAAGGTGTTTAATAAATGACTGTTGGTTTTTTTTTACAGATGTTAATTTTACGTAGTTTTATGACTACCTTCATATGCTTTAGCATAGTGCTAAATGTCTAAAGTCTTAAGTTCCTTGAGGGCAGATGCTTTTTCTTTTTTGGGGGGGCCATCCCCAGAATTTAGCACACTGACTGGCACATAGTAGGCACTTAATATCTCTTGAGTAACTGATTGATAGGTACTTAAAAAATCCTTGAAAATTAAAAAAAAAACAACTAAATAAATGAAAGTTGCAGAATATTGACTGTAACAAAAGGATCTGGAAATTATACTAAAGAACAATGACCAAGCACTTGCTTCTCTCCCAGCAAGTGTGTTAGGGGTAGAGAAGTAGAGAAAAGGGGGTGACAAGAAGAGACAATGAGAGAGTGATAGAGATTCTCCAGGGAGTCAGTATCCTCAGTGTCCTCTGCAGAGAACCAAGTTTCCATGATATAAATAGTGTGAAATTAAGAGATAGAAGGTAAAAGGGAGTTCAATAACAGTAGAGGAGGTATCCCAGAGGGCACAACAGAACAGGAGAGCAAAGGACACATAATATAGATGAGTATGACTGTTGTGGATAGGGAGAGAGTACAAGCAGGTTAAAAAGGGGGAAAAGTATTTTTGACTCAGCTGAAAAAAATCTGAATAACAAAGGTAAGTAGAAATGGAAGTAGGAGTTTGCCAAATTTGGGTTCAACCAGTCAATCTGAACCTCTACCTTCTAAGGTGTGATGATGACTGAGAACAAAATCTAGCAGCATCAGGGACAAAAAATTCTTGTACAGCATCTGGTTTAGTATATCCCTGGCAAGCAGTTCTCTAGACAAATAAAATTCACCCATGCTTTCAGGTTCTTAGCCTTATGCTAAGACACTGGTGAATGAGGTATACCCAGAAGTTATTTCTTTAATAAGCACTTGGCTCCTCCCTATTTCCAAGTTACCTTGTCCTTCTGTACATTTGCCAAACTAAGGCTCAGAATATTTGCTTGGTTTTCTGCTGAGTCTAGCATTAGTTTAAGATGCTTTAATGGTTGGAAACTAAAATCAACGAAAATGAGTTCCCTCTTTTCCCAGAATAAATCCCTCTAGTTCAGATCCCCATTCACACACACACACACACACACACACACACACACACAACAACAACATATCTGAGAATATAGTCCCCTTCAGTAAATGTCTTCTATTGCCTCTTGTTTTTCAATTTCTTATAATATAGAGACCACAAAATCCACAGAGCAAGGCACTGTTGCATAAAGAAAAAACCAAAGGATCTGACATCAGTATACCTGGTCATGTTTGAATCTTAGTTCTATAATTTACTACCTGTATAATCATGAACATATATGGCCAAAGGATTATAGGCTTAGAAGTTGGGAAGGAATTTTGTAAGTGATTAATTTATTTTGTATTTGTTATGTCTTACATATATATTTATATAATTATGTAAGTATATCAGCTAGTCCAATACCTATTTCAGAAAGAGGGGACTGATGCTTAAAGAGGTTTTGCCCAAGGTCATACTGGACTCAAGTGGCAGGGCCATGACTGTATCATAGATCCTCTGATATTAAATATAGTAGTTGGCACTATAATCCTTATTCTTTTTGAGTTTAAGATTCCTTATCTGAAAAAATGGAATAAGAATACCTATCTTCATATTTCAGATATTGAGGACCGAAAGAAAATGATGTAAAGTCTTTTGTAAATATCAATAATCTATCATCCTATCTCTCTACCTACCTTTATTATTAACACAAGCTAGTATTGTCAATAAAAATAGTGTGATCATAAGGTGAGAGTAAGGGTTAGTTCATGGAGAGCCCCACTGTTCATGGCTATCCTCATGATATCAGAAGAACTAGAGGTACATTGGGTAGCCACTCTATGATGAACTTTTCATAGCATAGATGCCCACATAAAATGGGTAGGAATGAATGGATTAAAATCTTCATTGTTAGGGGAAATCTCTGATCTTACTGATACAATTGAATATTACTGCACATTGACGAATGGAGGAGGAGTCAGTATGTTCCAATGGGAATGCTGAATTGTATTGAACATTGAGGATTTCTGGAAAATGACATAGCCTTTAAAAAGGATGTAGACTAATGGATTTAGTTTCAGTTTTGAATGTTGTGATTAATACAGGTTTCTAATGGGTGGAAGTAGAAAACAAGTTTGAGTCCCCTTTTTTATTCTTTCCCAGAATACAACCCTCCATCTAAGTCCCCCATTCTACCATGTACACATGCAGGCACACACACACACACACACACACACACACACATTAACAAATCTAAGAATATGTCCAAATTGACTAAAATCAACTTATAAAATTTGTTCAGGAAGACAGACAGTTCTTCAAAATCATTAATGTCATCATTACACTAAAGCTAGTATACTATAAACTAGTATACTGACTCATTCACATCATATCAAAATTCTCCCATGTCTCCTCTGAAGTTTCCATAATCAATATGTCCAGTGTAATTTTACAATAAATACAATATCTTATGTACTTAAAATGCTTTACAAAATTCAGAGACAGATTATCAGAAAATAGGGGGGAGGAAAATGTGAGGATTTCATATCAGGACATTCATTGTTAGGCTACTAATAAGGAAAAATAGTTTTATCTCTCACATAACAGCTATATTTGCATATTTTTCTTAAATGATTTAAGAGGAAGGAGAATAATACTTCCAGAAGGCTATTCTGTAGTCTGGAACAAGCTATAAACACTGACTACAAGTCATACTTTTCTTAAAACTCATTTCATTACAATAACTCTCTAGTCAAAGAACCCTATATTAGCTTCTTGTTTATGACACCAGACTTTGCAGTCTGGGGACCTAGGTTTTATTACTAGTTATTCATTCTAACACTGACTCATCCTGTGCCCTCATACAAGTAATCTGATTTCACTGTTCATCTATTTCCTAATCTATAAAATGCATACATGTTTACAGTCATAACATGAGGAAATATCCCCCTTGCATTTTAAATTTGATTCATTTATTTTAATAGTAATAACCTCATAATATTACATTTTGGCTTATATTTTGTAATGATTGATGGGGAAAATAGTCAAAAGACATAATTTTTAAATATGAAAAAACCTGACTATATCATTAAAAGCCTGACTATATTACACCTGACAGGCATCACAAAAGAAAGCTAGCAGCTGAACAAACAAAGAATTATTTGCCCACTCAAATAAGGGCATTTCCCTCCCTTATTTCATGCTCTTGACTATTCTGCCTAACAAGACTGAAAATCTTACTCAGAAGCTTGATATAGCATTGCATAAACAGAATTTACTGGTAATTCTGTCAACATACTCTTATTACAATATCTAAATTTGTCAATATTTCCAAGATAGAAGGAAGAAAATTACCTTTCAAAATATAGCTACGGTAATGAGATTATTAAGGAAACAGTCAGTGGCAAAAGGCAGACTATTTTATTATGAATTCATTTCAGTCTATCTTTTGATAGGTTTTCATTAAATCACTGGTCTATTCATACAGAGGAACATAAAATGAAACAAGGAAGACTTTCACACTTTAAACTTTTACCTGTCCCCATTTCCTCAACGCAAAGTGAAGAGAATGCACAATTCATTGTCCCAGACTCAGACTTAACATACTGTATGTAGTTTCCAAATGCACATGTTTGTGGGTTTTCTAGCTTTCTTAGCTTGGCAAAGATTTCAGATTCCAGATTTCCTAAGGATATCTGATGATATGTTATTGGAGCATCAAAGTGCCATTTCTAATTAAGCCACATGAAAATTCACCAAATACAATGAAATTTAGCATATCAGGGAAAAAATCTTGCTTTATACAACTAAATTTTTTAAATAGGCTGATTCTCTTTGCTATTCAGTGTGGTACCTTCAAAAGATCACTGGCTCTAGCAATAGTCACAGAGCAGATGACTTGACCATAATAAGAGAAGCATATTCAACTAGGATAGCATAGAGAGGGAGGATACCTTGAATTGATTTAGCTGAATAAAGCTCCCCTGCTTGAGTTAACTACCCTGATCCATTTAATAGACATATTGCCCCAGAGCTCCTTGGGCCTGCTTCATGCTTAGGCAATGAGAAAGCGAATTCTGTAGGCAGTGTCTTTAATCCCCTCAGCCAACTTGGTCTCAAAGAATACATTTTAAGGAATAACTGGCGTAACTTGCGTGGGGAGGAGACATTAGAATATTGTTACTACCACTAAGAAGCAATCGGTAAGGCAGTCCCATTCACTTCAACTTGAACTTAGTGTTGAGTAACACCTTAGTTTGAGTATGGCCTCAGGCACTTACTAGCCTTTTTACCTTGGGAAAATACCTTAGATTTTCTGAATCTTTGGTAAATAAAACCTTTCCCCTTGGTAAAATGAACTATCTGGACTTGATACTTTATCAGGTTTTTTTCAGATCTAAATAGACTAACTCAAATGGCAAAAGAGTCCCAAAAAGCCAATGAGAAGAAGGATGCCTTAAAAAGTCGAATTTGACAGATTGAAAGGAAGTTTCCAAAACTCACTTTAGAGAATAATTCCTTCAAAATTAGATTAGAGCAAATGGAAGCTAATGACTTCATGAGAAATGAAGATACTATAAAACAGATACAAAGAAATGAAAAAATAGAAGGCAATGTGAAATATCTCATTGGGAAAACAACTGATGTGGAAAATAGATCCAGGAGAGAAAATTTAAAAATTATTAGACTACCTGAAAGCCATGATTTAAAAAAGAGCCTAAAAATAATCCTTCAAAATATTTTCAAGGAAAATTGCCCTGATATTCTAGAACCAGAGGGCAAAATAGAAATTGAAAGAATTCACAAATTACCTCTTGAAAAAGATCCCAAAGAGAAAACTCCTAGGAATATCATAATCAAATTCCAGAGTTCCCAGGTCAAGGAGAAAATATTGTAAGCAGACAGGAAGAAACAATTTGAGTATTGTGGAAACACAATCAGGATAACACAAGATCTAGCAGCTTCTATACTAAGGGATTAAAGGGCTTAGAATGTGATATTCCAATGGTCAAAGGAGCTATGATTAAAGCCACTAATCATCTACTCAGCAAAACTGAGTATAATATTTCAGGAGACAATATGGAAATTCAATGAGATAGAGAACTTTCAAGCATTCTTGATGAAAAGACTAGAGCTGAACAGAAAATTTGACTTTCAAATACAAGAAGCAAGAGAAGCATGAGAAGGTAAACAGGAAAAAGAAATCATAAGGAACTTATCAGAGATGAACTATTTACATTTCTATATGGAAAAACAGTAACTAACTCATGAGACTCTTCTCAGTATGAGGATAGTTGAAGGAAATATACATGTATACATATATATATGTGTATATATATATATATATATATATATGTAGAGGAGGGCACATATGTCTATAAATCCATATATGAGTGTGTGTATATGTGTGTACATATATACATAGACAGAGGGCACAGGATCAGTTGAATAGGAAGGGATGATATCTAAAAAAAATTAAGAGGTGAGAAGGAGAAAGGGAGAGAAAGAATAGGGTAAACTCTCTCATATAAAAGATGCAAAAGAAAACTATCACAATGGAGGGGAACAGCAGGAAGTTAAAAGGGAATGGGTCAACCTTACTCTCATTCAATTTGACTTAAGGAGGGAATAACACTCATACATACTCATTTGGGTCTCTTAACCTACAGGAAAGTAGGGAGGAAGGAAATAAGAGAGGGGTGATAAAAGGGAGGGCAGATTGGAGGAGAGGGTAGTTAGTTAGAAGCACATACTTTATTAAAGGGACAGGGTCAAATTAAAAAACAGAATAAGAGGGGGTGGGATAGGATGGAAGGAAATATAGTTAGTCTTTTACAATATAACTACTATGGAAACATGTCATGTAACCACACATGTACAACCTCTATTGAATTTTTATGTTCCTGGTGGGGGTGGGTGAGGAGGGAAGAAGGGAAAGTATCTGTAAATCAAAGTTTTAAAAACAAATATTAAAAAAAAATGTTTTTACATGCAACTGGAAAATAAGATATACAGGCACTGGGGTACACAAATCCATCTTTCCCTATTAGAAAGTTAGTAGGGGGATGGGGGAGGATATAAGAGAGATCAGATTGAGGGAAGGAGTAGGTTCCCTATCTTGGGGTGGTGGTAAGGGAAAGACAGAGACAAAATCCGTAACTCAAAATCTTGTGGAAATGAATGTTGAAAACTAAAAATAAATTTAAAAAATAAAAATAATTTTTTTATTTTGTTTTAACAAATGCTTTATTAACTTCTGGTTTACATCATTCATTTCTGCCAGATTCTGAGTTACATTTTTCCCCATTTTTCCCCTACCCACCACCCCAGAAGAGCAGTCCCACAAGATATCCCCTCATCCAATCTGCTCTCTCCCATATCTTCTCCCATACGCCCTTCGACTTTACCATTAGGGCAAGGTGAATCTCTGTGCCTCAATGCCTGAACATCTTATCTCCCAATTACATGCAAAATAGTATTAATAGTATTCATATATATTTGAAACATTTAATTAAAATTTTAAAGGAAAAAATAAGAAATCACAAGCAGGAATTAAAACAACTATGAGGTACTACTTCACATCTATCAGATTGGCTAATATGACAAAATAGGAAAATGATAAATGTTGGAAGGGATATGGGAAAACAGAGACACTAATACATTGTGGGGGGAGTTGTGAAATGATACAGCTATTATGGAGATAAATTTGTAAGTATGCCCAAAGGGCTATAAAACTGTGTAAACCCTTTGATCCAACAATACCACTGCTAGGTCTAGATCCCAAAGAGATTTAAAAAAACAAAACAAAACAAAACGTTAAAGGACCTATTTGTACAACAATATTTATAGCATCTCTTTTTGTGGTGGCTAAGAACTAGAAATCAAGGTGATGTCCGTTAACTGGGAAATGGTGGAACAAAGTGTGGTGTATGATTGTGATGGAATATTATAGTGTTTTTAAAAATGACAAGCAGGATTTCATAAAACCCTAGAAAGTCTTATGTGAACTGATGCAAACTGAAATGAGTAGATATCATATAATGAAGAACTGTGAATGACTTAACTATTCTCAGCAATACAGTGATCCAAGACAATCTTGAAGGACTCATCACGAAAAAGAAAAAGAACTGATACTGTCTGAATATGGACTGAAGCAGTTTTTATTTCTTTTTTTGTTTATTTGTTTGGTTTTAGCTTTCTTGTACAACATAACTAATATGGAAATGTTTTACATGATTGCATATATATAACCTATATTAGACTGCTTGTCATCTAAGGAAGGTCGTAATAGACATGGGAACTGGACACCTAAAAGAAAGCTCCTGAATTTTCTGATGAGATCTGAACTCCTAAAAGAAAAAGATCATGTCTTCGGAATCTGAATGGGATTGTGGAGTAGAAGTAAGCTGATTAAGTAATCAAGGTACACAGGGTGAGGGAAAAAAAAGAGGGGAAGGATAGAATTTGGAAGCTGAAACTTTAAAAAAAATGTTAAGAATTGTTTTAACATATAATTGGGGCAGGGCCCAGCCAAGATGGCAGTGTAGAAGCAGAAAAACTCCCTGTGCTCCCCCCATAAACCATCTCAAATACCTATAAAAATAACTCCAAACAAACTTTAGGGGTAGAGAACCCACAAAGTGACACAGAGAATACAATCTCCCGCTGAAGGCAGGCCAGCAGGCTGGCAGGAAGGGTCCATCACAGCCCACTGGGAGCAGGACCTAGCCCTGTGGGAGACCGAGGTTTTAGCCTAAGAGAGGCCCAACTGGCCACAGCTAGAGCAATGTCAGGAGAGCAGATCACCAGCAGCTATGGTGGTTTCAAGAATTACCAGTCCATAAATGCCAAAGGCAAAGTAGGGGTCAGTGTAGACTCTGAGAACAGGGAGTCCAGGAGGGAGGTCCAGCCTCTCCCCCAAGAGGGAGAAGCAGAAGTGCAGGGGTTGCAGCTGCATGGCTGCTTCAGAGCTCCTGGCCTGCAGACTATAGGGGGACCAAGCAACCATTTTGAAGTGTAATCACTTTTGCTTTAATATGATTGGATCTGGATTGCTGTCTAAGGTGGAGGTCCTGGAATGTGTGACCAGTGAGCCAGAGTGTGTGGAGGCTTCAGAAGGCAGCCAACTAATAGCTCTGACAGCTGTGAAAACCTCAGTGTTTGGGACAAAGCTCTCCTCTCTGGAAGCAGAGTTCGATTGTGCCAAAAAGCTCAAAAGTCAAGTAATTGAGCGGCAACATAAGCAAACAAAGGAAGCAAAGCAAGCACAGCAATCCAAATTTGGATTCCTTCTTGGGGGACAAAAAGGCTCAAAAACATGGAACAAGAAGAAGACCACAAAGTCAAAACTCCTGCATCAAAAGCTTCCAAGAAAAATACGTACTGGTTACAGGCCATAGAGGAACTTAAGAAGGATTTTGAAAACCAAATAAAAGAAGTGGAGGAAAAAATGAGAAGAGAAATGAGAATGATGCAACAAAATCATGAAAAGAGAGTCAACAACATGATGGAAGAAAATAACACCTTAAAAAATAAACTAACTCAAATGGCAAATGAGGTCCAAAAGCCAATGAGGAGAAGAATTCCTTAAAAAGTTGAATTTGCCAGATGGAAAAAGAATATCAAAAGCTCAATGAAGAGAATCATTCCTTCAGAATTAGATTGGAGCAAATGGAAGCTAGTGACTTTATGAGAAATCAAGATATTATAAAACAGATTTTAAAAAATGAAAAAATAGGAGACAATGTGAAATATCTCATTGGAAAAACCACTGACCTGGAAAATAGATCCAGGAAAGATAATTTAAAAATTATTGGACTATCTGAAAGCCATGATCAAAAAAAGAACCTAGAAATCATTCTTCAAGAAATTCTCAAGGAAAATTGCCCTGATGTTTTAGACCCAGAGGGGGAAATAGAGGTTGAAAGAATCCACCAATCACCTCCTGAAAAAGATCACAAAAAGAAAACTGCTAGGAATATTATAGCCAGGTTATGGAGTTCCCAGATAAAGGAAAAATATTACAAGCAGCCAAGAAGAAACACTTTGAATATTGTGGAAACACAATCAGGATGACACAATATCTGGCGGCTTCTACACTGAGGGATTGAATGGCTTGGAATATGATATTCCAGAGGTCAAAGGAGCTGGGATTAAAACCAAGAATGACCTACCCAGCAAAACTGAATATCATGTTGCAGGGGGAAATATGGTCATTCAGTGGATTAGAGGACTTTCAAGAATTCTTGATGAAAAGACCAGAGTTGAATAGAAAATTTGACATTCAGATACAAGAAACAAGAGAAGCATGAGAAGGTAAACAGTGAAAATAAATGATAAGGAAGTTATCAAAGTTGAACTATTTACATTCTTACATGGAAAAATGATAATTGTAACTTATGAAACTTTTCTCGGCATGAGGATAGTTGAAGGGAATATACATGTGTGTCTTATGTGTGTACATACATATATATGTCTATATAGGAGCGTAAATGGGCATATGAATCCATACATGAGTGGGTATATATATGGGTACAGGTATACATAGACACAGGGCACAGGACCAATAGAATAAGAAGGGATGATACTTAAAATGTGAAATTGAAAGGTGAGAGAGGAATATAATGAAAGGAGATGGGGACAGAATGGGGTAAATTCTTTCATATAGAAGAGGCAACAAAAAACTGTTATGATGGAGGGGAAGAACAGGAAGGCAAAAGGGAATGGGTCAACCTTACTCTCATTGAATTTGGCTTAGGGAGGGAATGACATACACACTAAATAGGGTATCTCACCCTATAGGAGAATAGGGTGGAAGAGGATGAGAGGGGGGATGATGGAGGGGAGGGCTGTTTGAGCACACACTTTTGAAAAGGGACAGGGTCAAAGTAGAAAACAGAGCAAATGCGAATAGGATGGATATATTTTACAATATATCCACTATGGAAATGTTTTGTGTAGCTACACATGTACAACCTATACTGAATTGCTTATCTTCCCAGTAAGAATGGGTGACAATGGAGGAAGGGAATGAATCTAGAATTCAAAGTTTTATTTTTTTTTTAATTTTTATTTATTTTTTTAAGCAATTGGGGTTAAGTAACTTGCTCAAGGTTACACGGCTAGTCATTATTTATGTGTGGGTGCTCATTTTCTGAGGCCGGATTTGATCTCGGGTCATCCCAACTCCGAGGCCGGCGCTCTTACTCATTGTGCCACCTAGCCTCCCCTTTAGGGCAAATTGGGGTTAAGTAACTTGCCCAAGGTTACACGGCTAGGTTTTTGTTTGTGTGGATTAAGTGTCGGAGGCCGGCTCTGAACTCAGTTCCTTCTGACTCCAGGGCCGGAGCTCTATTCACTGCGCCACCTAGCCGCCCCCAAAGTTTTAAAACCAAATGTTTAAATATATATAATTTTACATACAACTGGGATATAAGATATACAGGCACTGGGTTATAGAGATCCATCTTGCCCTATTGGGAAGTTGGAGGGGGTATGGGGGAGGATACAAGAGAGAGCACATTGGGGAGAGGGTATACAGGGGATTGCTGTTTTGGAATGGTGAGTAGGGAAAAGATGAAGAGAAAATATGTAACTAAAAATCTTGTAGAAATGAATGATGTATACTAAAAATAACCATAAAATTTAATTTAAAAACATATAATTAGGGAAAAATATTATTTTCAGACGAGTAAAAAAAAAGTCACAATCATGTCATATACACAGGCAATGAGAGATAATTTGACAAGGTCCAGATATTTTTTTAAAAACTGCATATTAAAAAAAAAACAACTAGTGTTTTGAGGTATAAGGGATTTTCTTTTCTGTAGTATATTTGGATAAAAATGTCCTAATAGTAACAGTAGTAAGAATGATGCCAACAGAAAGATATAGTATAAGGTATAGTGTGTGTGTGTGTGCGTGTGTGTGGGGGGGATTTCAATACCTAAAGTTCCTCATTTCAATAAAATTACAAATATGTGTGTAAAACACCAACACCAACTGATATTTATATGTTTTAAAGCTCATAAAGTACAGTACATGTATAAGATGTCCCAAAAGTCTCAGTACAATTTTAAGCCTTAATAGGTTCAAATTTTAAGCTTTAATTTCTTAAAATTACACTAAACCTTGTGGGATGCTCTGTACTATTATCTTATTTATCACTATGGACATCTACTTGATCCCAGGTCAGGTTTCTATTTGTGACAGTACCCTGCTTCAGATATAGTTACGGAAAAGGTTATAATCAGAAGTAATATAACCAGGGACTTAAAAAATATTAGCCATGTTTTGGGAGTTATACAAGTTCTTAGGGAGTTAACCCCAGAGTATGGCTGGAGAATACTTAGCAATGGAATCATTCCTAACAGAATCCAGATAATTAAGCATAATTAACATTTCATGGAAGAAATTTTATATAGTTAATTCAGTAAAGCCTTCTGTTTCCACTCATACATTATTTAGCATTACTGAGTACCTACAACACAGGAATTCTACAAATGCAATGAAAGAGGGAAAGACTTTGGTCACTAGGGATTTCTTACTACACAACAAATAATTTATACTCCAAAGAAGCCTTACAAATGTAATGAATTAGAGAAAACCTTTACCAACAAAAGGGCACCTTACTAAACATGAGCTCTCTTACACTGGAAAGAGCTCTTCTGAATTTAATTTTTGTGGGAAGATCTTCAGCCAGAGCACAAAACCTTATTAAACAAATGAGAACATACAAAGAAAGCAATATTATAAATATAATGAATGGGGCAAACATTTAGTCAAATAGATGCCCTACTTAACATCAGGTAAATCACTGGAATTGAAACTCTCTAAATGTTAACAAATGTGAGGAAGTAGTCAGCTAAAATTATTGTATTTGCCCTTCCTTTTTGAAGAGGACCATGACATCTGGTAGAGTTGTTGCCAGTTTTTTTTTCTAAATTTCTTGAATATATAATGTTTCTCTCTAGTGTGATTTTACTGACATTAAAAGAGGCCAGCTAGGTGGTGCAGGGTATAGAGCACCCACCCTGGAGTTAGGACAACCTGAGTTCAAATTCAGCTTCAGAGATTTAATACAAAAACTAGCCATGTGACCCTGGGAAAGTCACTTAACCCCAATTACCCTCCAAAAGGCAAAAAAAAAAAAGGCTTTTGTACTATGTTTTTGTTTACTATATTTATTCATTCAATTATAAGGTTTCTTTCTTTTTACCTGAATCAATTTTTACTCACTCAGTAAGAGATTAATTCTAGCAGGTTGTGTTTGTACTTCATTTGCGAAGAGGACAATGACATCACGGAGGTGATGATATGACTTGCAGTTGACTTTGACCTGAGCGAGGGAGGGCTGTGCAAAGTCACCAGCCTCACTTTCTCTTCCAGAGCCATCTGGGTCCAGAGGCCTAATATTCATTAGGACTATCAGGATGGCCCAGGATTCAAAGGGAGACCCTGTCCCTTTCAGGCTAATGTATTTTCAGCTTCTCACTTTTAAGAGAGACCATGCCCATTCAGTGAATAGGCCTCTTTAAGAAGTGAGTCAAAGGATAGCCCCTTAAAAAAATAAATAAAATAAACTGGCGGGGCGGGGGACAGGGACTACCCTCAGGGTTGTTGGCCAAACCCTGTTGTTCCCCCCTCCCCCACACAGAAGTGAATAAGGGGATAGAAACAATCATCAAATGTAATTGAATTTTGTTCCCATCACTAAAAATATAACACTTTTTTGAAGGGTCAGAAAAAAACAAGTTCAATGATTACAAATTTCCACACTGGATTACAAATGCTAACTTGGATTTCTGGTTAATATATCAGGAGGGAGAAAGCCTAGCTCCTACATAGCAACAAGAATGAGAGAGAGAGAGAGGGAGAGGGAGTGGGGGAGAGGGGGAAGAAGGAAGGAAGGAAGCAAGGAAGGAAGGAGGAAGAAAAGAAGGAAGGAAGGAAGGATGAAAGAAAAAGAGAAAGAAAGGAAGGAAGGAAAGAAGGAAGGAAGGAAGGAAGAAAAAGAGAGAAGAAAAAAGCAAAAGGATTTAATAATACAAATTAATGATCAAGAAAAAGTATGAGCAACTATAATAAATTATTTCATATACCCTAGAACTGCACACAAATTCATCTAAAAGTCCATTGGTATTAAAAAAAGAAAAGAAAAGAAAAAGAAAAAGGCTTGTCAAGAAAAGCCAGCATCATTGCAGGAGAATAAGCTGAAAAATCTCCCAGAATGTCCACAGATGGACTGAGTAACTTGTACCCTGCAAGGCTCTGTGTCCAGAGGCAATGAAAGCACAGTATTCCCATAGACATTGTAAGGCACTGAAAACAGCAAGTACAGGAGCATTCAGATTGCAAAACCTCAGGCTCAAAGTCCCCAAGGTCCCTTGCAACTTATCATAGAGGGAGAAATGGAAGGGAGGAAGGGAGGAAGGAAGGAGGGAGTGAAGAAGGGAGGAAGAGACAAAGGAAGGGAGGGATAACTTGCTGTAGTTCAGTCATTTTCAGTTGTGCCTGACTCTTCATGACCCCCATTTGGGGTTTTCTTGGCCAAGATACTGGAGCAGTTTGTTATTTCCTTCTCCACCTCATTTTACAGATGAGGAAACTGAGGCAAACAAGGCTAAGTGAGTTTCCTAGGGTTACACAACTAGTGTCTAAGGCCAGATTTGAACTCAGGAAGATGAATCTTCCTGACTTCAGGCCCATCACTCTATCCACTGTGCTATCCACTGCCTTTGTGCTACTTAGCTCTTCCATATAATGCTAATTATGTGTAAATTCTAACAGCAAAGTAGAAATGTAGTTTTCTCTGTCATATGCAGAAAAAGCAGGAATATTACATAACTTGAATAAAAAGTTTCCCTTCCATTATAGCATTAAGAAATTTGGAAAAGACTAACACACAATAAATGCCCAACAATCAAATAATTGGGAGAAATCTAAATCTCCCCTTTGTAGGACACAAATATATTGAAAATTGCTTCCATTAGCTAAATATACACTAAATAATATACATCTGGAATGTTATATAAAGGAGAGATAGAAAACTCCCTCAGTTACTAAAGTTATTAGATGTTTACAAGACATTTAATTTCCCTGAGTATAATTTCTCCACATAAATCTATACTAAGAATCTCATTAGAATGCAACTAGCCGGGGCCTAAATGGTTAAAGGATACTGGTGACTGAACACAGAAACTCTCTCTGAATGACATCATAAGCTTTATTTAATATTCATACACCTCAGTTGGAAGTCAAATCATTTTTCACCTTTTGGGCAGAGGCAAATGGAGGAAATCAGAGAATATAGAGAAAAACAATGTATTTCTACTTTATATGACAGACAGTAAAATACAACCCCAAACCAACTGCCTTTAAAAGCTCCTTACTAGGATGCAGGGAACTGCAATAAGGGGAAAAGAGGCCAAGATTATAATCTATCCCAGAATCCCATCCTAATGCAGGTGGCAGAAAGATGTCCTAAAATTCTGTTGCTCTGGCAACTGTTTCCCATATTGCATTTGCAAAGTGTGAGAGAGATTAACACAGAGATACACAAAAACAAAAGACAAGGAGATTATCAATGTAATGAGTATAACTAAGTTATGAGTTTCATAGAAAAGTCATTTTTTTATAGCTTGCCCTGGGCCTTTTAAGTGTTAGCTTCAGAGAGCTTAGGCAAAGAAAAACAAGAAAAACAAAATTCACACTATGCTCTACAAATGGAAATTGTGAAAAGAGTTTACTTACATTCCATATATACTTTGACATATGACCAGTGTACTATACGATGCAGTTGTAAACTTCCTCAAAAAGCATAAGCAAAATACCATAATTACTATTTCAAGCATGGCTCAACTAGGTAAATAATATGTCTTCATAAATTAATATGTTAAAAACACTCATTGGGGCGGCTAGGTGGCGCAGTGAATAGAGCGCCGGCCCTGGAATCAGAAGGACCTGAGTTCGGAGCCGGCCTCTGACACTTAATCCGCACAAACAAAAACCTAGCCGTGTAATTTTGGGCAAGTTACTTAACCCCAATTGCCCTAAAGGGGCGGCTAGGTGGCGCAGTGAGTAAGAGTGCCGGCCTCGGAGTTGGGATGACCCGAGATCAGATCCGGCCTCAGAAAATGAGCACCCACATATAAATAATGACTAGCCGTGTAACCTTGAGCAAGTTACTTAACCCCAATTGCTTTAAAAAAAAAAAACACTCATAATACAGGGTATTTCTTACATATATACATGTATACACACATATATGTGATATACACACCCGAGTATGATAGTGTGTGTGTGTGTGTGTGTGTGTGTGTGTGTGTGTGTACTAAGATTATACTGTTGTGAACCAACAGTCAAATTTAGCTCATTTCTGTACTGAAATGCTTCAATTTAAACTTGAAGTTTTTCATGCACCTGTATGTGAAAATTAAAAGGCTAGGTTTCTGGAAGAGTTTTAAAGCACAAAAAGTTCTAGGAAATATTTAGAGCTTGGATAGCTGGTTATTTACGTTACCATTTAAAAATAAAACATTAAGACACCATTCTACTTTTTAATTCCTGACAGTTTATAATCATACTATTTTGGTTGGAGGGTGGTCTTCTGGTTAATAAAATGTTAAGGTATTTCCTAAAACTTTAAGTAAGTACTAATGAGAATAGGACTTATACTTATATCCCAATGGTACATTTTAAAAATCTAATTTCTAGTAGCATTCTTATTTAATGGAGGCATTTTTTGTACTCAGTTTATAATTCTCTCTCTTCTATTGGGTTAGGAGATTAATTCAATATGATAATAAAAATTAACATAAAATACCTATTCATTTCCTTACAGAACTATCTGCCAGAGTTCAAAACCAATCAGATATTTCAAGTACCTTTTGTTACATAAAGTATAATGCAATTTCAGAAATGTAAAGATGTTCTTTCTCTAGAGATTTTTGACAATTAAATGAATATAATAAGAAATTCTGACACGATACTGATACATGATTCAAATGTAATTTAAGGATATGTAAATTACTTCTTCATCCTTATTTACCTACATTATTTCCCCCACCTTTTCTGTACCTTAAAATAGGTAGCATAGGTAAGATTGTTTTCTACAATGGAATATCTTTGAGAGGAGGGGCTGCCATTTTGTTCTTGTGTTTTGAATGCCAGTTCAGATCCTTGAGATAGTAAACAGATAATAAATGTTTGCTCAGCTGAATGGAATTGAATTGAAGGAGCATTAGACAAAGAGTAAGGAGCCCTGCTTTTAATCCTGATAATGTCAATTAACATTGCTGGGCTTCAATTTACTCATCTGGAAAAAGAGGAAGCTAGATGAAATTATTAAAGTGTTCCCAGCCCAAATGGTATTTATTATGCTTCCCAGGCTGGAAGAGAATGGGAGCAGTGCCTGAGGTGGTCTATGGTGAGGGGTGGGGGTAGGCTAAAAAGTAAAAGTTAAGGGGTGATGCCATGACCCCAGACCTCACACTCCTATATCACCTCTTTAGGAAAATGGTAAGTCATTTCCCCATTCTAAGCTGTCTGTAGAATGGGGTGAAAAATACCTGCATTATGAATCTCATAAAGTTGTTACAGGAAAATAGTTTGAAGACCTTAATGTACTAGAGAAAGAAGAATATTTAATAATTTAACTAGATGATTTCTAAGACATCTTTTAGGTCTCACAAGCTATGATTCTATTTGGTTGTAGGTGAATGGTGAAAAGCTTCCCTCTGGCCTGCACTGTTCCCAGTACCAATGATTTCACTGAATATAGGTGGCACACTGGACAGAGAGCAGGATCTGAAATCAGGAATATATGAGTTCAAATCTTGTCTCAGATACTAAGTGTGATACTGAGCAAGTCATTAATATCTGTCAGTCTCAGTACTCTTCTCTGTTAAATGAGGAAATAATAGCACCTACCTCCCTGATTTTCTTTCATAAGGATAAAATCACACATTTATAAAAAGTGTTGCAAAATATTAACATGTTTCATAAATAAGTTATCATACTCATCATCATCCTTCTGCTCCACCAAATTCAGACAGGTAAACTCCCGTAATTTCTACAAACATTCCAAGCTGTATTGTCACATTATGCTCCGGGACAGGAATCCTCTGATAAATAAGTACACAAATTTAAAATATGAGCTTCTAACCAGGCATAACAGAAAGGACCTGTTAATATTCTGCTAGCTTCCTGGGGTTTTGATTGTCTTTCTTTCTCAGTTGTGGGGGAGGGGAGGTTAGGTAGTGGGAAGAAAAAGATGGACTTTCATTGATTAAAAAACAATTAATTTTAAAGATAATTTGTTAGCTTCAAATTAAACAGGTTCCTAATAATGAAGAATCCCTTCTTTTCCCGACCCCTACTAAAATGCTTTCTTCTCCAGAATGCCTCCTACCCCAGTTCCATGTAACTGAATTCTGTATTAATAAACTAATCCAATAATATGGTTCATTCCTTGACCACTCTAGTCTGTATATGTATGTATGTATGTATGTATGTATGTATGTATGTATGTGCATGTATGTAGGTATGTGTGTATGTATGTATGCTTTCTGAACTCTCAGAGCATTCATTTTCTATAAAACTTAGATATAAATATTATATGTATATATTGTTATTCATGTTTTATCTGTTTACTCAATGATAAGCTCTTTAAGGTAGGGATAAAAGGCAATTAATTATCTTTTGAATCACTCCTCAACATTTAGCAAATGTTATATACATAACATTCAGTATATATTTGTTGATTTGAATATAGCTAGTATTTAGCTCTCTTGGTACATTTTTTTTGAAAATGGCAAATTTTAACACTTAAGTAAAAGTCAAATAAATAATAAATGTTATCCTAGGAATGTGCTTTATTTCTTTCATTTCCACAGAATAACTTACTAGGTTTTATTGTATAAAACCTGAGACTAAAATCAGCACCCAGATATTCCTACAAAAAGCAGTCTTCAAATAGGATTTCTCAGTGAAGATAATGACTTTTCAATCAAATTTAATTTTCAATCAATCTTATATGTGAATGTCACTGTAAATTACAATCAAAGTATAAGGTAATGGAATTTTACCACTTATTTCTAAAATTTCAAAATTTGTTGTCTAAACTCACTTTGTCAACAAAAGGTTATGTTCCTAGGAAATTTTGCATAAGTTGATTTCTTCAAAATTAGTCATATTTCCATTTATTTGCAATAAAATCTGAAATAAGATAGAGCTTACTCACTTGTGAATTTCTGGCACCAATGAAATCACAGGTACATTTCCTATCCTTATAATTCAAAATATGTTTAACTTCACAAAGTGAGATGGGAAAAACCACTAAAGTTGCCATAAAAACAGTGAGGTCTTATTTTCATTTTTTCTATATTTTAGCCCTCTGGTCTGAAACAACTTATAACCTCAGAACCTCAGTTTCCTCAACTATAAAATGATTACATTAATATTTTATTTCTCTATCTAATGGGATTCTTATGAGGAAAAAAAGTGATTATCTTGTAAAAATATAAGACAGCACTGTTATGATTTCTGTTTGATCTCAAGTAACCAAAGACTTCTGGTACTAAAAGCTTAACATGTCTTTCTGTTTTTCCCTCTTTCCACTGCTCAGATGGAGCTAATGATCTGTAAACAAATATTATCAAGTACTGGAGGGAATTGCCTATTTAAAAGAACCCAGTGAGTCACTCTGAAAATGAAGAACCCTTCTGTCATACAATCAACAAAGATTTTAGTATTTTATATTCTTACATTTACATATTAGAATTTAATTAAAGTGTTCCTTGTAATACAACTGGCTAAGTAGCATCCAATTCAACCTGGTGGAATCTTGCCACAGACTGTTATTAGTGACCCTGAGTAAGCCATTTAACCTTTTCGACACTCAGTTTCCTCATCTGTAAAACGAAGATAACAATAGCAACTACTTCACAGGGTTGTGAGGATCAAATGAGACAATACATGTATATTGCCTTGCAAATCATAAAGCAGTATATAAAAGCTATCATCATCATTATTGATAATGTTTATATCTATACATTATTGTTTAAAATAATGTGATATTTCATGCTAAAAGGACATGGTTTGATCCCTACCAGGGATATTTAATTTTATTCTATTCCATATGTATAATATCCATATAATGAAACAGAATGGTCAAGAGTACAATGGTAGTAAGAAATGTATTAGGCCAAGGGTGGGGAACCTATGACCTGAAGGCCACATATGGCCCTCTAGGCTGAAGGTTATGTACTAGGCAACTCAACATAATTTATTAAGCACAGGAAGGAAAGAAGGAAGGAAGGAAGGAAGGAAGCAAGGAAGGAAGGAAGGAAGGAAGGAAAGACTACATCAAGGAGTTTATATTCTATTGGGTATTTTGTGTTAGTTGACAGTGAATTGGTAATTATCATTATTACAGAGACTTGAAAGATCTGGCCTACATATTAAAATCCAAAGATTAAGTAAAGATTCTGTGTGTGCTTTCTCCCTAGCAGCTTTAATCATGCTAGGAATGCTAAGTCCTTTCCTTATATTGGGGGAATTGCTTCCACACATTGCTTAATTAAAACTGTTAATTGTAAGTAGTGTTGTTGCCTTCCATCAACTGTTAATTATAGTGTTTCCAACTGATTTAGCTATCTCATCAAAATACTTTTTTTTTTTTGCCTCAACATTGTCATTAGTCTTTGAACCAATGATAATATGTTACACTTTTAAGAGCTATACTGAAAAGCGTGTCACAGTAGTAAGTTTAACAAACTCTCTGGAAAAATTTAGTCAGTCATAGCTGTTGGAGGAAGCGGCAACAGCAGCCTCTCAAAATAGAAGACAAAATGGATAAGTTACTGCCATAACTCTATTTGTATGATTGAGTATAATGAAGATATTTATTTAGTAATGGCTTCCCAATTATTTGAAGTGTGGTGCTGAATTTGCCGATTCATATATATGACTACAATTTGCTGTATTAAACATAGTGAAATAGCTTGCTGGAGTAGAGAGTTTTTTTTTATTTGGAGTAAGAAAAAAACTGGGCTTGAATCCTAGCTCTGCCCAAATCACTTACCCTCTCCAAGTCTCAGTTTCTCTGTGTTGGAATGGAGATAACAATACCCTTATGCTACCTGCCTTACACTCTTGTGAGGAAATCATTTTGGATAATGTAAAGTTCTTTACAAAATATGATCTATTTTAATGCATGCATTTAATGTCACATGATAAATGTGGACATTCTTCCTCAACTCTTCATATAAGATGAAACTAAATAAGAAGAAATGTAAAGTCATGCGATGAGATTTAAGCAATCTTCTTCACAAGTACAAGATAGGGAGGGGATTATTTCTCTCTCAACTTAAAATTCAATATGAGTCAACAGTGTTATGAAGCAGGACCCCAACCACTGCCCCCCGACATCCTTTCACAAAAAGGAGGTGCTCAAAATTACAAAGTTATGTTGAGAACCACAGTATCTAAGGAAAGGGACACTTTGATCCTTACCTAAACTCTTCGTAGTGAGATGTTACCTCACGTACTATGTTCAGTTTATGGCAATCATTTGTAGAAATACCAGATAAATCTGTAGAGAAGTTAAAGATTACCAAGAGAAGGACAAATGGATTTGTCACCAGATCATGCCCTTTAAGAAATGGTTGAAGAAAATGGGGATGTTTAGCATGGAGAAGAGAATACATAAAAAGGACACAATAGTTATATTCAAGTAACTAAAGAATTATCATAGAGAAGAAGAGTTAGACTTTTTCTGCTTGGCCCTATGACTAATGAATGGAAGATACAAAGACAAATATAGGAGAATACTTCCTAGCAATTAATGCTATCCCAAAAAAGGAGAACTAGATACCTCAGAAGATACTATGTTTTCCCTAATTGGAGGTCTTTAAGCAAAAGCTAAATAATTTTTGGATGGGGATGGGTCTGTTTGACATCTGAAGCTCTTCCAAATCCCAAGATTTATGTGATGTGATATGTAAATTAATAAAAAAATTGATTTCTGAAAGTATAATCTAGTGCTAATTGGTAGGGGCTCTGGTTTCTTAATGAGAACACCTAATCTAACTCATAAAAATTCCATCAAAACATTCATTTCATTAAAAAAAAAAACAATTATTTCAGATCAATATTCCATCATATTATGTGTAGGTTGCCATGGGAATAAAATAATTTTGCATTTATATTTAGCAAGCTGAAGCTAAACTACATGAGAATGTTTTGTTTTTAGTTTAAAAGAGAGATTATTGACAGAACGCCTTCACCAATAAAACCTGAATGTAAGAAGGTGTCAATTTTCATCTAATTACCATATTCAATCATCTTAACATTGTTTGTTACTTTAACTCCTTTTCACACATTATTTATGGCATTTTTTTTGTATGCCTCACCCCAATGGGACAATCTGGACTAAGTAATGAAAGGTCAGTGTTGAGTAGGATATTTTTTTTCTAGACAAATTCTACAATAAAATTGTAACTCCTTAGTACTTTGTGGATTAATGCATTTGTAGGAAAAAAGGAAATATATCCCCTTTTCTTTCAGAGTATGGATGAAATATTGTGGGTTATAATGACCACAGGGACTTTATAATACTTATGATTTATATACTGAGACAGTCCATCAAATATCAATATTATACTTTCAATTAATATATTATCTTTGCTAAGCCTCTAAAACTGATTAAGTAAAAATATGTATCTTAAAATAGGAAAGGGTCAAATCATTAAAAGATCAAAGGAACACACAAGGCTAAAGATGCCCAAGTAAAAGGTAAAACTAGCTATTTGAATCTTGAGTAAAGGCAAATATTATTTGAAGTAAAAGAATATGTCACTTAAAAAACAAAAACCAAGGAAACCATTGAAGCAGAAACACCAATAGAAACACCATCTGATATATATGTAGCAAAGGGGCTCACAGGAAAACTGCAATGAAGGCTAATTTTTTTCACTGGTACTCTCCCACATCACTTTCTCTACCCTTATTTCATTTACTATTATTACTTCTCTACAGCTTTTTCCAAAGTGCCTCCATAATTGTCTAAAATTGCTATTTAGTACTTCAGCTAATTACCCTTTCCCTCAAATTGCCCCATTTTCCAAAATACTTTTATCATCTATCACCATTAGTGCATGTATCGGCAGGGAATCTCAGACAGTTACTCATATTCCAAAGAAAATAAGTCATAGGCTCAATGATCATAGATTTAGTTTTAATGGATCTTAGAGAACATCTAATCTTATCTTTTTGTAGATGAAGAAATGAGGTCCAGAATGCTAAAGTGACTTTTTTTTTCTTTTTTTTCTTTTTGGAAGGAGAAGGTAGGGCAATTGAGGTTAAGGGACATGCCCAAGGTCACATGGCTAGTTTTTGTGTTAAATGTCTGAGGCCAAATTTGAACTCAGGTCCTCCTGACTCCAGGGCTGGTGCTCTGTTCACTGCACCACCTAGCCACCCCCTAAAGTGACTTTTCTAAGGTCACACAGTTCTAGAATTTGAACACAGAGCAAAAGGGAGATTTGTGATTGTGACTGAGGCCTTAGCAAGATTGCTTAATGAATGTTCCCTAGCTAATAGAAGGCAGCCCATCCTCCTTTCTTTTCCCTGGTTCATCAGAACAGCATTCAATAACTTTATCCCTAAATTAGAAGAGGTTGGAAGTCCCTGAATATAGATCCCACTATTTTTTTCTGAGAAATTCTTAAAATAAAGTTTTTCTGATGCCTTTGTTTTTATAGCACAGTCATTTCTGTACATATTTCTTCCATTTCATTACCCCTTGTAACAAAAAAAATTAAACTCAACACTATTTTTACCCACAAAGCACTAGAGTTTCTATAATGTTTAATCAAACAAAAATCATGAAAACTTTTCTTTGGCAGCATTACTTACCCAGAAAGTCTAATATTATATAGACGAATAACTATAGGATTAGGGAGGTAATTCGGACCTATAGAAAAATTGTCCCCTTCAAATCTGCAATATATTTTGCTGAGAATAAATCTTTGCCAATATCCTTTGGTTAACCAAGCGTATACTGAAGACTCTAAGATGATCATAAGTAAAGGATTCTGAAGCTTGAAAACTGAGATAAGGAAATATATAGTGTTAGAAAAGAGATATTTACTACTCATTTTAAGTCTGTAAAACGATGAAGTTTTAGCATTTACCAAATGATCCTTAATCCAGAGATAACTGTAATTGTCTGAAGTAGAGATTTCATGTTCACAACAAATTTAAGCATTTAGACACAAAATTACCCCTCTTGTAACAAAAGTTGAGAAAGCATAGGCATAACCAGTATTTACATTCACCATGCAGAATTTGGCTACCTTAAAGGGGGTAGGGTACTGCTAATGCAGATTTACAACACTAAATAGAACCTCCTCCATTGCAAGTTCCATGATGCAGTTTCTTAATATCTACAAATTGCCCATTTTGGAAGAATTCAAATACCAGTAGCATCTGACATATCAAGAATTAATTAAGGTAGAAATGATCCTTTGGGATACAATCAATCTTTTTGTTTGTTTTCTCCTATGTCTTTGTTTTGTTGCTACCCATCCCAAAGTGAAAATGAAGAACAGGAATGAGGCTAACTGATCCACTGAGAGCTAAATACTCTGTCTAACTGTGACAAAGTCAGAAGACATTTTGCTCTTTGGAATTTTCAAAGAACTGCTCACAGAATAAAGAAGGAACAGTGACTAAAGTCATAGCTTACTGAAGTACTCTAGATAATTAACACTTAACAATTTATCTCTAACAGTATTACCTAATACTTATTGAGAACCTGAAATAAAGACATGGGCAAACCCAACCTTACCCTCAGCTGGCTAGCAGGAGCTGTGTCTTTTGGTAGTAGAAGTCAGGCTATTAGAAGTTTGGTAAGGATTATGGAATACTTAAGGAAAAATGAACCTGTGACCTGCTCTCCTGCCCTGGGAATAAAGGAGAGGTAGAAATAAGATTTAAGGGGACCAAATGGGACAGCCAAAACAGTCCCAGGCATGGTAGTGCTATAAGGTCAGGGGATGAGTATAATACAATAGGCACAAAAAGGTAATAAGCTACCCTACTCAATAAAATTCAGTGTTTCAATGGAACTGTGATCTCATTGATGTGAGTGCTCTGTCCAACAGCACAGACTGCAACCAATCCAAATCTTCTTATCTTGTGAAACTATTGGTCCAGTCTATCCATAAATCTTCTGTAGGTTTCCTAGTCAAAGTGATGGGGACCTTTATTTAGTTTTCTTAACATTGTTACATTGGTACCAATTACAAAATTTGGGTTAGTTACCCTTAATACCTAATTAATCTACTTCCATTTTTGCTCATATTATTGGTGCTATTTGATATTATGCTACTTCTCAGACACAATTAGTTGATATTGGTAACATGCAATCTACATCATATATCAGCTCAATACTACTGGAGGACCCAGAATTTTGATTATATAAAATTAACTTCTTACTTCAAATCCAGATTCTTTAATACTGCATCCTAGCCAAATTACTGTGAATTTGAAATATTATTCTTTCACTTCTTCTACTCTCCCTCATCTTCCCTCTAATTCTTCATTTCTAAACTGGTCCCTTTATATCTCATTAATTCCACATAAAATAGTGGTTTGGGGGGGCGGAGCCAAGATGGCGGAGTAGAAACAGCTCGTCCAAGCCTCTCTGCCTCCAGATTCTCCACAAACTATGTAAAAAAGGACTCTGAACAACTTCTGGAGCCCCAGCACCCACAGAACGACACAGAGAAGCTAACCTCCCGCTGAGGACAGCCCAGCAGCCCTGCAGGAAGGACCAGAGCAGCGATCTGGGAGCCGGCAGTGCGCAGAGCACGGAGCGCAGGAGCCTAGCCGAGCCGAGCCTAGGTCCATGTGAGCCGAGGTTTTATCCCCAGGGCGGCAGGGCCAGCAGCCGGCTGGAGGAACCCCAGAACACCAGGAGCTGTGGAGACTCCAGAATTATCAACATAGACTTGCCTAGGACAAAGTAAGAGGTTAGTGTCCTATGGACTTTGGGACCTGTATTTGGGGAATGCGTCAGCTCCCTCCCCTGGGGGCTAGAAGCCGCTGAGGAGACACGCCACTTTGTAGTTTTCAGAGGCATTTCCGGCTCCCAGCCCACAAATCGTGGGGAGATCCAGCGATCAGTCTTGGGGGGTAATCGCTCTTGCTTTAACCTCCCTGGATCTGGATTGTGATCTAGGGTGGAAGTTGTGGGTGGGTTTACAGCTTGCCAGAAACGGAAGTTGCCCCCCACACGTTCAGGACGAAAATTCCTCTATCTGGCCTTAAAGCCATAGTGTGGCAAACAAGCCCAAAAGTCAAGTAATTAAGTGGCAACATGCCAAGGCAAAGGAAACAGAAAAATGCAACCCTAGACTCCTATTTTGGGGGCATAGAGCGGGAAAAGGACTGTGAGGTCAGAAGTCCTTCTCCAAAAGCCCCAGGGGAAAACATGAGCGGGTTGCAGGCCATAGAGGACCTTAAGAAGGACTTTAAAGATCAAATAAGAAAAGTGGAGGAAAAATTGGAAAGAGAAATGAGAAGGATGCAGGAAAAGTATGAAATGAGGGTCAACAGCCTGATTGAGGAAAACAACACCTTAAAAAATAGACTAGCTCAAATGGCAAAGGAGGCCCAAAAGGGCAATGAGGAGAAGAATGCCTTAAAAAGTCGAATTTGCCAGATGAAAAAGAATCTCAAAAGTTCACTGAGGAGATTCATTCCTTCAGAGTTAGACTGGAGCAAATGGAAGCTAATGACTTTATGAGAAATCAAGATGCTGTTAAGCAGATCCAAATAAATGAAAGATTAGAAGGCAATGTGAAATATCTCATGGGAAAAACCACTGACCTGAGAATAGATCCAGGAGAGACAATTTAAAAATTATTGGACTACCTGAAAGCCATGATCAAGGAAAGAACCTAGAAATCACCCTTCAAGAAATTCTCAAGGAAAATTGCCCTGATGTTTTAGATCCAGAGGGCAAAATAGAGGCTGAAAGAATCCACCGATCACCTCCTGAAAAAGATCCCAAAAAGAAAACTCCCAGGAATATTATAGCCAGGTTCCAGAATCCCCAGATCAAGGAGAAATACTACAAGCAGCCAGGAAGAAACAATTTCAATATTGTGGAAACACAATCAGAATAGCCCAGGACCTGGCAGCTTCTACACTGGGGGATCGAAGGGCATGGAATATGATATTCCAGAGGGCAAAAGAACTGGGAATGAACCCAAGGGTCACCTACCCAGCAAAACTGAGTATTTTGTTTCAGGGGAAAATATGGTCATTCAGTGGAATAGAGGACTTTCAAGCATTCTTGAGGAAAAAACCAGAGTTGAATAGAAAATTTGACATCCAGATGCAAGAAGAAAGAGATGCCTGAGAAGGTAATCAGGGAAAAGAAATTAAAAGGAACTTATCAAAGTTGAACTATTTACATTCCTATATGGAAAAGCAATATCTGTGACTGATGATATTTTTCTCACTATGAAAATAATGGAAGAAGGGGGTGTGGTCATATGAATACATATATGAATGTGTGTGTATATGGTTACAGTTATATATGGGTAGAGGGCATAGGTTGAATTTGTTGGGAAGGGAGACTACTCAAGGGATGAAATTATGAGGTGAGAGAGGAAAGTGGCAAGAGGAGATGGGGAGAGACATGGTA